>CM051271.1:54060532-54263211 GCA_027921565.1 Artemia sinica
AAGTGAAGCTAGGTTAATCCAAATGAAATATACCAAAATTTGATGAAAATATAATACTCTAGTAACAAAATTATGGAAACTAAAACTTAGAATTATGCAAAAGCACATGCAAATTTTGCAACTTAGCAAATGCCTAACCAAAATACCATCTCTACAACGCTATATTTTATATAGCGTCCAGAGTGTGTTCTGGATTGTACGAGAGTACCCAATAAAAAAAAAACAATTTTATTTGATAAATTGAATAAGTTCATAAAAAAAATAGGATTTCAGGAGTCCAGGGCCTAAAAGCCTCCCACCTGCAAAGGTCCCTGCGCTACACTGCAACTAATTCATTTGATGTATAAATATCAACGCTTAAAGTACCAAAGACAGTGAAATTTAAATCTGAATGTTTGTTAAGGGATACTTGCACAACCAGATATATATTAAAAAATTCAATTTTTCAGGCATTCAATTTTTGATGAAAAAGACCTTCATTTGCAGTAACACAGTTTTGGGTAGTAGTGGGTACCAAAATTCGAAAAAAAAAACAAAAAAAACGCTAGAAAGCTAAAAGAAAGCAACAAATTTGTTGGACCAACCAGCTTAAGAGTTGTAGCTTTGTTTTGGAAATGTAGTTGTGTTGAAAATGCGAGAGTGTTTCACTGGGAAAAAAAGCTTTGTCAGATTTGATTAAACGGTTTTACTTATCGATTTTCATGGCTTAGCGTGGCAACACTGAAGGAAACTAGGTGATGTCCAAAAAAAGTTATAACTCTAAAATTATTCTGAATTATGTAAATGATTTAATAAAACGGCTGTTTTCATTTATAAATTGACCTAAGAGGGGCCAGGGCACAAAAAATGTTTTTACTTTGGTTTCCATGTTACTATAGTGGCCATTCCGTAATCGTGTTGCATGACAACACTACCACTTTTGGGAGGGGTCATGACCAAAAAGCATTCGACAACTTGGTAAAATGGAAATTCCAAAATTTTCCTGTACAGGGAACGTGAAATTGAGAAGCAAATTTCAGCTGAAGTTTGAAAATTTTCAGTATTTTTCCAGAAAAACACGATTTTTTTTGTTCGACCAAGTTAAGCTAGTGTGAAAGGTTTGGGTGTTATTTTGTTTGGGGGGAGGGGGTTATTTGGGTGTTATTATTGGAAAAAAAGCCTTTTTTGACATTTTTATTGGGAAAATTAAAGAAAAAATACCCCCTATATTTTCAAACATACATTCCTCCCACACATTTTTATGAATTGACGCCACTGCAGGCTGTCTGTAGCGTTCTTTACAGATCTTTTATCTATTAGTCTTTAAGCTAATTGATTTGAGGCAAAATGACAATTATCTAGTTATTCTACTCTTCTTTTTTTTTAATATTTTTTTTTTAATCCCACCTCCTCTCCTCTCGATGACATAATAATCTTTTTCACTTAATTTTAAACTTTAATGTCACCTACATTAATTTAAAAACAACTTTTATTTTTTGAAATTTGGATTTGGGTAGCCAAACATAATTGACAAAGACAAGGTATACTACAAAAAAATTCAAAACCGCAAAAAAGTACTATTCACGGTTTAGAAGGGTGCCCTTCTGCCATAGGGCACCCCTTTCACCGTGGAAATACATTAATAATAGACAAATAATTTTCATAAAACCTTGTTCTCAATCAACTATACATCATCCTCCCAACCTTCCCTCAACCCGAAAACAAACCTAGGAGGAGTAGAAAGCTGTGCTCTTACAATATCATTAGGCACGCCATTCTAATCCTTTTTTATAACAAACAAATAAACTACTAAAACCTTTTTAATACCCATTTGGCTACTCAAAAATCAAACAAAAACCCACAAAAAAAAATTAATATGATTTATCATAATACTAACATCAATTCCTCAATTTTTTTTTTATTTCTACTTTTAAATACATCTCGTCCATTTTATGTGTATTGATGATAAATAGAACAGTCCTGAAATTCATTTTTTACCTTCAATTGACAAGTTGATGTTACTCATGATATGAGGTTAACACAAAAACGCGTTATGATCGAGGGGCCACTAATTTTTTGCCACCCGGTGTATATCGTGAAGTTTCATTTGTTAAAATAGTAAAAACTTCGTCTTTTAGTCAATTTTCTAAGCCTTAGAAATAGAGAAAAGTAGAGATATGAGTTTGAAAACACCTTAGTGGGGCATAATTTATGCCCCGGAAAGTGTTATCCCTCGCAATTTATCCCTCGAGATAAATTGTTTCCCCGGGAATTTATCCTTCGCTCTTTATGCCAAAGTTTTTTAGTACTTTTAAAAACTTTTTTTTCTAATTAAACGCCCCTTGTGTTTGAGGAGTCGTTCTTAAAAATATGGGATAAAAAGTCAAGCTCAAAGAGCTGGACATTGAGTAGAACTCGCGTACGGAATATTTTCCGTTCGTTTAAGTTTTAATGCTGCTCCTTACTCTCAATTGAAATAAAAACATGTATTTTCTTATTTAATTTCTTATCCTTTTTCAACTAATGCCGATATTAATGCTACAACTACTGTAACTGTTGCCCATTATGCTTTAAAACTAGATGTTGCTATGAAACTAAATCAAAATGTCCTGTGTGTATGCTGGTTGCCAATAAGATACCACAGCAATTTTCCAAGAACGACTGAGTTGACACTGTATTGAACCAAAATCGAAAACACACTATGCCCATATAGGATGTGCATACTGTAACTAATGCTACTACTGCTACTACAACTATTCCTACTATGCCAACTAAGTTATTCAGGTGAAGCTGTCAAGGAATATTTAGGCGGATGCTGAAGTAAATTAAAACGAAGTGTGAACATGTAGATTGTCTCAAGAGTGACACAACTATATCTCAAGTACGGCTTGCATTGTTAAGTTAGACCTTTCAGGGTAAGTTGTACCGGATTTAAAACTAGCCAGAAGGCACCACGTGTATACTATTAATACTACTACTGCGATTACTGTTGCCCATTGAGCTTCAAAATTAATTGTTGTTCTAAAACGAAATTAAAAGGCACTGTGTGTATGCTGGTTGCCAATAAGACATGTCAGCAATATCACAAGAGCGACTGAAGGTATTAAGTTTAAACTTTCAGGGCTGCTGCTTTTACTACTTCTGCTCTTACAATTTAACTAAATCAAAATTGTTTAAGCGTATCCAGGGTGTTGGGAATGGTACTAAGTTTTATTTTTTAGATCAACTTGAGGAGGTATAAAACTAAATTAAACAATACTACTTTCGTTCAGATTTTCAAAAGGGTGTATGTTGTTAAAAATTGTTGGAAAAATTTCTTCAACATGCAAATAACGAGCCACATTTTGGATTCATATAGAAGAGAAACCGAAAAGATATTAAGTATTATTTTCCTTTTCCATGAAAAAGACTTCCAAAGGCAGTCCAATAGCGCTTCCTAAGTAAAGATCGATGAGGGACAGTGTAATTGCTTGTTTCATTATTTTTTTTTGTTTTTCAATAAATAACTCAAAACAAGCAAACACTAATATGAGTACGGCTCAAAAACCTTCATGCCATCTGAAGACCAGAGTATAATTTGCAGTTCACTGAAAACAAAATACATTTAAAAGTTCACTTTTTTCCTTTAATAAATAAAAAATTATTACAACTTTAAGGAATAAATATCAGTATACAGTAAGTATATTAAACTGACAATCCGTGAGTAGAGTAGTACCTTATACTTCTACAAGACCAATAGGAATTACCATGTTATTCTACGACTTTGTGTTCCTTCCATGCTATTTGCCTAGATTACGTTCCTTGGCGCCTTCCCGAGCAAAGTGATAGCCCACTTTTTGGAGCCATCACGTACTTTCTGAACCAAAACAGAGACTACACTCGGTCATTACACTCTTTGTCAAGAGGATTTACGCAATTTCAAAGTTCAGTGTCTTTTTTTAGTGGTAAACCAAAAAAACCGATGTTCCCTTTTTACTCGCCAATTATTTTTGTATATATTCAGGTTTCATATTTGATTCTCCATCAGTTTTGAATAGTTTATAACAACTACATTAATAGCCTCCAAGATGATAGGACTGTTTGACACCGAATTTATCAGTTTGAAAAAATCATCTTGCGGTGTTATATTCGAATGTGCTTTTTTATTATTGTCTATGGATCTCGAAGAAATTGACTGTTATCATTGGTTAGTGAACTATAATCTGTTTGAGTATGATAAAAGCTTGTGGAGTACTACATTACGTTATATAAACAGACAGGGATTCTATGATAGAGTGATTACACCACTTAATAATACTGGTCAGGAACTGAGAAATGTCCAGGAGGAAGTCAGTGAAATTTGCAGCTTTTTCGGAGTTGAAGCGCTCTACGTAAAGGGCAATGTACCTACAGATAAAGTTTTAATTCAAAAGTGTGACCCTAGGATTCCACTTTTCAATCTAGAAGAGTTTAAGTGTCCTAAATTTGAAGGGGGCTATCACCGTCCTGAAGACGAGGTTAGATTCTTCGCACAGTGGATACCTAAGAACATACCTGATCGGGATAAATCCATAAGACATGTTAAAAACTATCCTATATCATGGGACCATCGTTTGTGGATGTTTAAGAGTGAACTCTAAGTACTATTTTTATGTAAACATTTGTTGTTATTGTTTTTTTTTTATCAAAAAAAAATCTGTTAATACATTTAAGCAATAAATATCTTTAAGCTTAACCCCTTCATGTTCTTTAGAATAGTTCTATTGTAAGCAAGTAACAAACTCTTTCCTGAAGTCTTCTGTAGAATCTGAGCTAATAGGGGTTTAGGCTAATGATGCTTCCGTACAAACAGTTTTTTTTTTCTGTTAATTAGTTGAATAGGACGTGGTTGAACAAATCATCAAACCTACTTGATCTAATGAAGTGGAACAGAAGCTCACCAAACTGAAAAGATAAATGTAATAATTAACAATTATTGGACAGGGTCAATATGCTTTTCATCTTTGGTATTATTTGATTCATTGACTGTTTGATCAATGACAGTAACGTTTGATAGATTTTTTTTTTACGTGAAATACTCTAGTTTCTTTTCTTAGTTTTGAAAACATTTTAGGATTTGAATAAAAAAAAGGGTAATTGGTGATTGGAAAATTTTTTAATGCTTTTACAATCGGAGATGTTTGATTAACCATTGCAAAAAGGGGTAATGGGATATGCAAGCATTTGCAAAAAAGGGGTAATTAATGTTGAAAAGGGTAATTACTTCTTTAGTTTACGAGATTTGCGAATTTTTTGCGAAAAGATATTTGCGTAAAGGTATTGCAATGGTTAAGAATAGGTCATTACACCTTTTTGCCAAGAGGAATGAGTATAATACATGTTTATTTATTTTTTTTAACTGGTATTTTTTCAATGAAGTCCATAGCACTTTGCAGAAACCCGTGAATGTAGGACTGAAAGTCCAATTACTAATCAAGCTAGTGTGACCGCCATTTTTTGATCTGGTTAAGTGGGTATAATCTGGTTTGGTTTGCTATTGCGAGAGGACTCAAGCGATTTCTTTCTTACAGGGTTTCAGTTATACAGGGGTTCAGTTACATGGGGTTGGTGGTTGTTATAATACACACGTTCTATTTGAACAGTGTTGTGAGATCCCCTACCACACCTCCAAAGGACTCCGATCCCCCCCCCCCCCCATCCCGTGTATTAGCGATTGGTCTGTATGTGTCTGTATGAGCGTTTTTTGGTCTGTGTGTGTTTCCTTTGGCTATTTGTGTCTCTTAGAGGCCATGTGTGTCTCTTTGGGCAATGTGTGTCTCTTTGGAGGGATTTGAATCTTTTTGGTATGTATGTGTCTGTATGGGCGTTTTTTGTCTCTTTGAGCTGTGTGTGTGTCTCTTTGAGCTTTGCGTGTCTCTTCGAACTGTAAGTATGTCTCTTTAGCCTGTGTGTGTGTCTCTTTGGGCGGTGTGTGTCTCTTTAGACTGTATGTCTCTTTGGGCAGTTTGAATCTTTATGGTCTGTGTGTGCCTCTTTTGGCTGTTTGTGTCTCTTCGGGCTTTGTGTCTCTCTGTTGGATGTGTGCGTATCTTGTCTCTTTGGGCTGTGTGTCTCTTTGAGCTGTTTGAGTCTTTTTGGTCTGTTTGTGTGTCTCTTTGAGCTGTTTGAGTCTTTTTGGTCTGTTTGTGTGTCTCTTTGAGCTGTTTGAGTCTTTTTGATCTGTGTTTTGTCTCTTTGGGCTGTTTATGTGTCTCTTTGAGCTGTTTGAGTCTTTTTGATCTGTTTGTGTCTCTTTGGGCTGTTTGAGTCTTTTTTGGGCTGTGTTTGTCTCTTTGGGCTTCTGCCTCTTTGGGCTGTTTGTGTTTCTTTGGGCTATGTGTATCTCTTTGGGCTGTTTGAGTCATTTTGGTCTATGTGTCTTTCTTTTGGCTGTTTGTGTCTCTTAGGGGTCGTGTGTGCCTCTTTGGGCTATGTGTGTCTCTTTGGGACGTTTGAATCTTTTGGTCTGTATGTGTCTGTATGGGCATTTTTTTTTTTTTTTTGGTCTGTGTGTGTTTCTTTGGGCTTTGTGCGTCTCTTTGGGCTGTGTGTCTCGTTGGACTGTTTGAGTCTTTTTGATCTGTTTGTGTCTCTTTGAGCAGTTTGAGTCTTTTTTGGGCTGTGTTTGTCTCTTTGGGCTTCTGTCTCTTTGGGCTGTTTGTGTTTCTTTGGGCTATGTGTGTCTCTTTGGGCTGTTTGAGTCATTTTGGTCTGTGTGTGTCTCTTTTGGCTCTATGTCTCTTTGGGCAGTTTGAATCTTTTTGGTCTGTGTGTGTTTCTTTTGGCTGTTTGTGTCTCTTAGAGGCCATGTGTGTCTCTTTGGGACAATGTGTGTCTCTTTGGAGGGTTTGAATCTTTTTGGTATGTATGTGTCTGTATGAGCGTTTTTTGTCTCTTTGAGCTGTGTGTGTGTCTCTTTGGGCTTTGTGTGTCTCTTCGGACTGTGTGTATGTCTCTTTAGCCTGTGTGTGTCTCTTTGGGCAGTGTGTGTCTCTTTAGGCAGTATATCTCTTTGGGCAGTTTGAATCTTTATGGTCTGTGTGTGTGTCTCTTTTGACTGTTTGTGTCGTTTTGGGCTTTGTGTCTCTCTGTTGGATGTGTGCTTCTCTTTGGGCCGTGTACGTCTCTTTGAGCTGTATGTGTCTCTTTGGGCTGTGGGTGTCTCTTTGTGATGTGTGTGTCTCTTTAGGCTGTGTGTGTCTCGTTGGACTGTGTGTCTTTTTGGGGTGTCTGAGTCTTTTTGGTCTATGTTTGTCTCTTTGGGCTGTTTGTGTCTCTTTGGGCTGTGTATGTTTCTTTGGGCTTTGTGTGTCTCTTTGAGCTATGTGTCAATACGTTTAAGCAATAAATATCTTTAAGCTTAACCCGTCTTTATTCTTTAGAATAGTTCTATTGTAAGCAAGTAACAAACTCTTTCCTGAAGTCACCTCTTGGATACACAATGCAGAAACTTCATTTAAGAAACTATGAAAAAATTGTAAGTAAGTAACAAATTCTTTCTTGAGGTCACCTCTTGGATACACAATACAGAAATTTCATTAAAGAAATTATGAAAAAACTGTAAGTAAATAGCAAATTCTTTCTTGAATTCACCAGCTGGATAAACAAAAAGACATTTCGTTAAAGAAATTATGACAAAATTCTAAGTAAGTAACAAACTCTTTCTTGAAGTTACCTCATGGATACACAATGCAGAAATTTCATTTAAGAAATTATGAAAAAATTTTAAGCAAGTAACAAATTCTTTCATGAAGTCACCTCGTGGACATGAAAAAATTGTTAGTAAGTAGCAAATTCTTTTTTGAATTCACCTGCTGGATAAACAAAAAAAAGACATTTCGTTCAAGAAACTATGACAAAATTCCAAGTAAGTAACAAACTCTTTATTGTTTTCATGACTTAGATACACGATGTAGAAATTTGTAACAAACTCTTTATTATTTTCATGACTTAGATACACGATGTAGAAATTTAATTCAAGAAATTATGAAAAAATTCTCAGCAAGTAACAATTTCCTTCTTGAAGTCAACTCTTGTGTAGAAATTTAATTCAAGAAATTATGAAAAAATTCTCAGTAAGTAACAATTTCTTTCTTGAAGTCAACTCCTGGATTTTCATTCAAGAAATTATGACAAAATTCTAAGTAAGTAACAAACTCTTTATTGTTTTCACGAGTTAGATATACGATGTAGAAATTAAATTCAAGAAATTATGAAAAAATTCTCAGTCTAAGCAGCAAATTCTTTCTTGAATTCACCTGTTGGATAAACAAAAAGACATTTCATTCAAGAAATTATGACAAAATTCTAAGTAAGTAACAAACTCTTTATTGTTTTCACGAGTTAGATAAACGATGTAGAAATTAATTTCAAGAAATTATGAAAAAATTCTCAGTAAGTAACTATTTCTTTCTTGAAGTCAACTCGTAAGTAACAATTTCTTTCTTGAAGTCAACTCTTGGATACACAATACGGGAATTTCATTCAAGAAATTATGAAAAAATTGTAACTAAGTAGCAAATTCTTTCTTGAATTAACTTGTTGAATAAACAAAAAGACATTTCATTCAAGAAATTATGACAAAATTCTAAATAAGTAACAAACTCTTTATTGTTTTCACGAGTTAGATATACGATGTAGAAATTAAATTCAAGAAATTATGAAAAAATTCTCAGTCTAAGTAGCAAATTCTTTCTTGAATTCACCTGTTGGATAAACAAAAAGACATTTCGTTCAAGAAATTATGACAAAATTCTAAGTAAGTAACAAACTCTTTATTGTTTTCACGAGTTAGATAAACGATGTAGAAATTAATTTCAAGAAATTATGAAAAAATTCTCAGTAAGTAACCATTTCTTTCTTGAAGTCAACTCTTGGATACACAGTACGGACATTTCATTCAAGAAATTATGAAAATATCTGTAAGTAAGTAACAAACTCTTTATTGATTCCACCTCTTGGATATACAGTACAGATACTTCATTCAAGAAATTATGAAAAAATCGCAAGTAAGTAACTTTTTTTTCTCTTTATCACAAACAATTTTCACTTAGCTACATGATGTAGAAATTTAATTCAAGAAATTATGAAAAATTCTGAGTAAGTAACAATTTCTTTCTTGAAGTCAACTCTTAGATACACAATACGGGAATTTCATTCAAGAAATTATGAAAAAATTGTAACTAAGTAGCAAATTCTTTCTTGAATTCACTTGTTGAATAAACAAAAAGACATTTCATTCAAGAAATTATGACAAAATTCTAAGTAAGTAACAAACTCTTTATTGTTTTCACGAGTTAGATATAAGATGTAGAAATTAAATTCAAGAAATTATGAAAAAATTCTCAGTCTAAGTAGCAAACTCTTTCTTGAATTCACCTGTTGGATAAACAAAAAGACATTTCATTCAAGAAATTATGACAAAATTCTAAGTAAGTAACAAACTCTTTATTGTTTTCACGAGTTAGATAAACGATGTAGAAATTAATTTCAAGAAATTATGAAAAAATTCTCAGTAAGTAACCATTTCTTTCTTGAAGTCAACTCTTGGATACACAGTACGGAAATTTCATTCAAGAAATTATGAAAATATTTGTAAGTAACAAACTCTTTATTGATTCCACCTCTTGGATATACAGTACAGATACTTCATTCAAGAAATTATGAAAAATCGCAAGTAAGTAACTTTTTTTTCTCTTTATCACAAACAATTTTCACTTAGCTACATGATGTAGAAATTTAATTCAAGAAATTATGAAAAAATTCTCAGTAAGTAACAATTTCTTTCTTGAAGTCAACTCTTAGATACACAATTAGGAAATTTCATTCAAGAAATTATGAAAGTATTTGTAAGTAAGTAAGTAACAATCTCTTTATTGATTTCACCTCTTGAATATACAGTACAGATACTTCATTCAAGAAACGTGATTAAACACGTTTTGAAACTACATGCTATTTGCATGCCTTTCCTTGGCACCTTTCCAAATGAGCGGGGATTCCCCACTGCTTCCTACACATTGCAAAAAGTGAGCAGTACGAAAACTCCACGTTTTCAACCAGACTGGTTTTTTAGACAACACACCCACAGAGATGACACACACACATAGAGACGAGACACGCACAGACACGACACACAAAACAGAGTCATAGTGAGAGAGATATCCAAAAAGTTGGGTTGATCTAGGTTCACTTAGAGTGGCGCGCCACTCTAAGTGAACCTAGATCAACCCAACTTTTTGGATATCTCTCTCACTATGACTCTGTTTTGTGTGTCGTGTCTGTGCGTGTCTCGTCTCTATGTGTGTGTGTCATCTCTGTGGGTGTGTTGTCTAAAAAACCAGTCTGGTTGAAAACGTGGAGTTTTCGTACTGCTCACTTTTTGCAATGTGTAGGAAGCAGTGGGGAATCCCCGCTCATTTGGAAAGGTGCCAAGGAAAGGCATGCAAATAGCATGTAGTTTCAAAACGTGTTTAATCACGTTTCTTGAATGAAGTATCTGTACTGTATATTCAAGAGGTGAAATCAATAAAGAGATTGTTACTTACTTACTTACAAATACTTTCATAATTTCTTGAATGAAATTTCCTAATTGTGTATCTAAGAGTTGACTTCAAGAAAGAAATTGTTACTTACTGAGAATTTTTTCATAATTTCTTGAATTAAATTTCTACATCATGTAGCTAAGTGAAAATTGTTTGTGATAAAGAGAAAAAAAAAGTTACTTACTTGCGATTTTTCATAATTTCTTGAATGAAGTATCTGTACTGTATATCCAAGAGGTGGAATCAATAAAGAGTTTGTTACTTACAAATATTTTCATAATTTCTTGAATGAAATTTCCGTACTGTGTATCCAAGAGTTGACTTCAAGAAAGAAATGGTTACTTACTGAGAATTTTTTCATAATTTCTTGAAATTAATTTCTACATCGTTTATCTAACTCGTGAAAACAATAAAGAGTTTGTTACTTACTTAGAATTTTGTCATAATTTCTTGAATGAAATGTCTTTTTGTTTATCCAACAGGTGAATTCAAGAAAGAGTTTGCTACTTAGACTGAGAATTTTTTCATAATTTCTTGAATTTAATTTCTACATCTTATATCTAACTCGTGAAAACAATAAAGAGTTTGTTACTTACTTAGAATTTTGTCATAATTTCTTGAATGAAATGTCTTTTTGTTTATTCAACAAGTGAATTCAAGAAAGAATTTGCTACTTAGTTACAATTTTTTCATAATTTCTTGAATGAAATTCCCGTATTGTGTATCTAAGAGTTGACTTCAAGAAAGAAATTGTTACTTACTCGGAATTTTTCATAATTTCTTGAATTAAATTTCTACATCATGTAGCGAAAATTGTTTGTGATAAAGAGAAAAAAAAGTTACTTACTTGCGATTTTTTCATAATTTCTTGAATGAAGTATCTGTACTGTATATCCAAGAGGTGGAATCAATAAAGAGTTTGTTACTTACTTACAGATATTTTCATAATTTCTTGAATGAAATGTCCGTACTGTGTATCCAAGAGTTGACTTCAAGAAAGAAATGGTTACTTACTGAGAATTTTTTCATAATTTCTTGAAATTAATTTCTACATCGTTTATCTAACTCGTGAAAACAATAAAGAGTTTGTTACTTACTTAGAATTTTGTCATAATTTCTTGAACGAAATGTCTATTTGTTTATCCAACAGGTGAATTCAAGAAAGAATTTGCTACTTAGACTGAGAATTTTTTCATAATTTCTTGAATTTAATTTCTACATCGTATATCTAACTCGTGAAAACAATAAAGAGTTTGTTACTTATTTAGAATTTTGTCATAATTTCTTGAATGAAATGTCTTTTTGTTTATTCAACAAGTTAATTCAAGAAAGAATTTGCTACTTAGTTACAATTTTTTCATAATTTCTTGAATGAAATTCCCGTATTGTGTATCCAAGAGTTGACTTCAAGAAAGAAATTGTTACTTACGAGTTGACTTCAAGAAAGAAATAGTTACTTACTGAGAATTTTTTCATAATTTCTTGAAATTAATTTCTACATCGTTTATCTAACTCGTGAAAACAATAAAGAGTTTGTTACTTACTTAGAATTTTGTCATAATTTCTTGAATGAAATGTCTTTTTGTTTATCCAACAGGTGAATTCAAGAAAGAATTTGCTGCTTAGACTGAGAATTTTTTCATAATTTCTTGAATTTAATTTCTACATCGTATATCTAACTCGTGAAAACAATAAAGAGTTTGTTACTTACTTAGAATTTTGTCATAATTTCTTGAATGAAAATCCAGGAGTTGACTTCAAGAAAGAAATTGTTACTTACTGAGAATTTTTTCATAATTTCTTGAATTAAATTTCTACACAAGAGTTGACTTCAAGAAGGAAATTGTTACTTGCTGAGAATTTTTTCATAATTTCTTGAATTAAATTTCTACATCGTGTATCTAAGTCATGAAAATAATAAAGAGTTTGTTACAAATTTCTACATCGTGTATCTAAGTCATGAAAACAATAAAGAGTTTGTTACTTACTTGGAATTTTGTCATAGTTTCTTGAACGAAATGTCTTTTTTTTGTTTATCCAGCAGGTGAATTCAAAAAGAATTTGCTACTTACTAACAATTTTTTCATGTCCACGAGGTGACTTCATGAAAGAATTTGTTACTTGCTTAAAATTTTTTCATAATTTCTTAAATGAAATTTCTGCATTGTGTATCCATGAGGTAACTTCAAGAAAGAGTTTGTTACTTACTTAGAATTTTGTCATAATTTCTTTAACGAAATGTCTTTTTGTTTATCCAGCTGGTGAATTCAAGAAAGAATTTGCTATTTACTTACAGTTTTTTCATAATTTCTTTAATGAAATTTCTGTATTGTGTATCAAAGAGGTGACCTCAAGAAAGAATTTGTTACTTACTTACAATTTTTTCATAGTTTCTTAAATGAAGTTTCTGCATTGTGTATCCAAGAGGTGACTTCAGGAAAGAGTTTGTTACTTGCTTACAATAGAACTATTCTAAAGAATAAAGACGGGTTAAGCTTAAAGATATTTATTGCTTAAACGTATTGACACATAGCTCAAAGAGACACACAAAGCCCAAAGAAACATACACAGCCCAAAGAGACACAAACAGCCCAAAGAGACAAACATAGACCAAAAAGACTCAGACACCCCAAAAAGACACACAGTCCAACGAGACACACACAGCCTAAAGAGACACACACATCACAAAGAGACACCCACAGCCCAAAGAGACACATACAGCTCAAAGAGACGTACACGGCCCAAAGAGAAGCACACATCCAACAGAGAGACACAAAGCCCAAAACGACACAAACAGTCAAAAGAGACACACACACAGACCATAAAGATTCAAACTGCCCAAAGAGATATACTGCCTAAAGAGACACACACTGCCCAAAGAGACACACACAGGCTAAAGAGACATACACACAGTCCGAAGAGACACACAAAGCCCAAAGAGACACACACACAGCTCAAAGAGACAAAAAACGCTCATACAGACACATACATACCAAAAAGATTCAAACCCTCCAAAGAGACACACATTGTCCCAAAGAGACACACATGGCCTCTAAGAGACACAAACAGCCAAAAGAAACACACACAGACCAAAAAGATTCAAACTGCCCAAAGAGACATAGAGCCAAAAGAGACACACACAGACCAAAATGACTCAAACAGCCCAAAGAGACACACATAGCCCAAAGAAACTCAAACAGCCCAAAGAGACAGAAGCCCAAAGAGACAAACACAGCCCAAAAAAGACTCAAACTGCTCAAAGAGACACAAACAGATCAAAAAGACTCAAACAGTCCAACGAGACACACAGCCCAAAGAGACGCACAAAGCCCAAAGAAACACACACAGACCAAAAAAAAAAAAAAATGCCCATACAGACACATACAGACCAAAAGATTCAAACGTCCCAAAGAGACACACATAGCCCAAAGAGGCACACACGACCCCTAAGAGACACAAACAGCCAAAAGAAAGACACATAGACCAAAATGACTCAAACAGCCCAAAGAGATACACATAGCCCAAAGAAACACAAACAGCCCAAAGAGGCAGAAGCCCAAAGAGACAAACACAGCCCAAAAAAGACTCAAACAGCCCAAAGAGACACAAACAGATCAAAAAGACTCAAACAGCTCAAAGAGACACATAAACAGCCCAAAGAGACAAAACACAGATCAAAAAGACTCAAACAGCTCAAAGAGACACACAAACAGACCAAAAAGACTCAAACAGCTCAAAGAGACACACAAACAGACCAAAAAGACTCAAACAGCTCAAAGAGACACACAGCCCAAAGAGACAAGATACGCACACATCCAACAGAGAGACACAAAGCCCGAAGAGACACAAACAGCCAAAAGAGGCACACACAGACCATAAAGATTCAAACTGCCCAAAGAGACATACAGTCTAAAGAGACACACACCGCCCAAAGAGACACACACACAGGCTAAAGAGACATACTTACAGTTCGAAGAGACACGCAAAGCTCAAAGAGACACACACACAGCTCAAAGAGACAAAAAACGCCCATACAGACACATACATACCAAAAAGATTCAAATCCCTCCAAAGAGACACACATTGCCCAAAGAGACACACATGGCCTCTAAGAGACACAAATAGCCAAAGGAAACACACACAGACCAAAAAACGCTCATACAGACACATACAGACCAATCGCTAATACACGGGATGGGGGGGGGATCGGAGTCCTTTGGAGGTGTGGTAGGGGATCTCACAACACTGTTCAAATAGAACGTGTGTATTATAACAACCACCAACCCCATGTAACTGAACCCCTGTATAACTGAAACCCTGTAAGAAAGAAATCGCTTGAGTCCTCTCGCAATAGCAAACCAAACTAGATTATACCCACTTAACCAGATCAAAAAATGGCGGTCACACTAGCTTGATTAGTAATTGGACTTTCAGTCCTACATTCACGGGTTTCTGCAAAGTGCTATGGACTTCATTGAAAAAATACCAGTTAAAAAAAATAAATAAACATGTATTATACTCATTCCTCTTGGCAAAAAGGTGTAATGACCTATTCTTAACCATTGCAATACCTTTACGCAAATATCTTTTCGCAAAAAATTCGCAAATCTCGTAAACTAAAGAAGTAATTACCCTTTTCAACATTAATTACCCCTTTTTTGCAAATGCTTGCATATCCCATTACCCCTTTTTGCAATGGTTAATCAAACATCTCCGATTGTAAAAGCATTAAAAAATTTTCCAATCACTAATTACCCTTTTTTTTATTCAAATCCTAAAATGTTTTCAAAACTAAGAAAAGAAACTAGAGTATTTCACGTAAAAAAAAAAATCTATCAAACGTTACTGTCATTGATCAAACAGTCAATGAATCAAATAATACCAAAGATGAAAAGCATATTGACCCTGTCCAATAATTGTTAATTATTACATTTATCTTTTCAGTTTGGTGAGCTTCTGTTCCACTTCATTAGATCAAGTAGGTTTGATGATTTGTTCAACCACGTCCTATTCAACTAATTAACAGAAAAAAAAAACTGTTTGTACGGAAGCATCATTAGCCTAAACCCCTATTAGCTCAGATTCTACAGAAGACTTCAGGAAAGAGTTTGTTACTTGCTTACAATAGAACTATTCTAAAGAACATGAAGGGGTTAAGCTTAAAGATATTTATTGCTTAAATGTATTAACAGATTTTTTTTTGAGAAAAAAAAAACAACAACAACAAATGTTTACATAAAAATAGTACTTAGAGTTCACTCTTAAACATCCACAAACGATGGTCCCATGATATAGGATAGTTTTTAACATGTCTTATGGATTTATCCCGATCAGGTATGTTCTTAGGTATCCACTGTGCGAAGAATCTAACCTCGTCTTCAGGACGGTGATAGCCCCCTTCAAATTTAGGACACTTAAACTCTTCTAGATTGAAAAGTGGAATCCTAGGGTCACACTTTTGAATTAAAACTTTATCTGTAGGTACATTGCCCTTTACGTAGAGCGCTTCAACTCCGAAAAAGCTGCAAATTTCACTGACTTCCTCCTGGACATTTCTCAGTTCCTGACCAGTATTATTAAGTGGTGTAATCACTCTATCATAGAATCCCTGTCTGTTTATATAACGTAATGTAGTACTCCACAAGCTTTTATCATACTCAAACAGATTATAGTTCACTAACCAATGATAACAGTCAATTTCTTCGAGATCCATAGACAATAATAAAAAAGCACATTCGAATATAACACCGCAAGATGATTTTTTCAAACTGATAAATTCGGTGTCAAACAGTCCTATCATCTTGGAGGCTATTAATGTAGTTGTTATAAACTATTCAAAACTGATGGAGAATCAAATATGAAACCTGAATATATACAAAAATAATTGGCGAGTAAAAAGGGAACATCGGTTTTTTTGGTTTACCACTAAAAAAAGACACTGAACTTTGAAATTGCGTAAATCCTCTTGACAAAGAGTGTAATGACCGAGTGTAGTCTCTGTTTTGGTTCAGAAAGTACGTGATGGCTCCAAAAAGTGGGCTATCACTTTGCTCGGGAAGGCGCCAAGGAACGTAATCTAGGCAAATAGCATGGGAAGGAACACAAAGTCGTAGAATAACATGGTAATTCCTATTGGTCTTGTAGAAGTATAAGGTACTACTCTACTTCCGTGGCCATTTGTTTTTTCTTTTTTTTTTCAGTAAAGTGCAAATTATGGTCTGGTCTTGAGATGGCATGAGGGTTGTCAGCCCTACTCTTGTCAATTTCTGCTCACTTTGAGTTTGAATCGGCTACTTTCTGTTCGTTTTGGGTTTCATTTATTTATTGATGGTGATTTGTGGCAGTTTTTGACTTGGAAGATTATTTGACTTTATTCCTGCTCATTTTTGGTGTAATGGAGCTCTTTATTTATCTTTGAAAAACTTATTTTGTCAAAAATATTTTTTTTTTAACTTTTTTTAATATATAACTTATAACTCTGAAAGAAAAGTTCAGAGTTATAATGTAAAACCATAGAGGAACAGAGAGATAACTTGCAAAAAATCTTGTAACTCAAAAAACTTTGGCTGTTTTACTGGCTTAAGTTTTGAAACAGAAGAACCAATCAGGGGAATTTTTCATTCTTCTAGCTGGCTCGGAATTTCTCACAAGAAGTTTTAAAATCAGTCAAAATTTTCCAAAGGCATGGCTTATTGTCTCTCCAGAAATTAGGAATAATGTGATGGGCTTACCAAATTAAGTCACATATGTACACCAATGAAATTAAAGAAGACCCTTTAAAAAGTTTGTGGTAATGAACTGTAAGTAAGGAACGACTCAGTCCAATAGTAAACGAACATTTTTGAAATTAAAGAAGACCTCTTAAAAAGTTTGTGGTAATGAATTGTAAGTAAGGGACGACTCTGTCCAATAGTAAACGAAATTCTAAAAAACGAATTCCAATAACAATTATTACATCAAAAGAATTGGCTCTTGATGCTGATGCCAGATATATTAAATTATGTTTAATATTACCCATCAAAAGCTACGAGCCTAAGAAAATATCTACGTAGCTACGATCTACGAGACTGATTTTCGAAAAAAAGGGGGAAATAACCCCACAAAGTCAAGCTATCTTATGGAAAATCATAAATCAAATTCAGTGTATTAGGGGACCCTACTGTACCCGTTTCAAGCTTCCATTTGCAAAAATGTTGGATTTTACATTTTCTTTTTTCCCTGAAGAAACATCACAGATGTGTGTTCGTTTTTTTCGCAAGGTAATCGTATCGAACTAATGCTCCTAGAGGATCTCTCATTCCAACGGAAAATAACAAATCGATTTATAAGTGTAATATATATATACATATATATATATATATATATATATATATTATATATATATAGTATATATATATATATATATATATATATATATATATATCTATATATATATATATATATATATATATATATATATATATATATATATATATATATATATATATATATATATATATATATATACATATATATATATGTACTTACTTGTACTTGTGGCGGGAATCAGGCGTTTCCACCTCGCCCGGCATCGATGATCTTGGAGACCTTCTTGGACCATGTTGAGCGATCTTCTGCCAGCTGCTCTGCAAAAGCGAGCCACTGAGTTGACCATCTGTGTCCGAGCTTTCTGAATCCCCCGATAGGTTCAAGGTCTGATTTGGCCAGGTTCCACCAGTTCTTCCTCTGTCCTCCTTGGCGTCTCTTCCAGGAGCTAATAGGTTCGACTAGAAGTATTTGGCGAGGCAAGTATTCTAGTGGCTTCCGTAATACATGGCCCAACCATTTCAAACGGCGTTCTTTAATAGTGAGCGCAACATCTCTCTGAATATTGCACATTCGACGTAGATCCGCGCTGGAGATACGGTCACGCAGCTGTATTCTGAGAATTCTTCGCAGGCAGGTATGTTCAAACACCTTCAGTGTATTCTCATGCTGTAGTTTTACCAACCATGTTTCGCATCCGTAAAGGAGAACGGTGCGGACTAGTGCCATGTAGATTCGAACTTTCGTTCGGACACTGACTTCGCGGCGATTCCATAAGGGTTTCCAAAGGGAGGCAAAGACTGTCTGCGCTTTCTGTATTCTCTGTTGGATATCAGCGTCGGAAGAACCGTCAATACATATTTGGGAGCCTAAGTATGTAAAACAGTTGACTTTTTCCAGCTGAACTTGATTGACAGTTAGTGTGAATGGTCCTATGTCGTGGTTAATAGCCATGAATTTCGTTTTCTCTGTGCTGACTTTCAAGCCGATCAGGTCTGCCCAGGCCACCACGTTGTCAAGCATGTTTTGAGCTTCTACGGGGTCTGACAGGAGGCCAACATCATCCACATAATCGAGGTCAGTCAGTGAAAGATTCTGTCCGATCTGAACTCCTGGATAGGACGACAGTGCATTTTCAAGCACCCAATCGACGCAATAATTGAACAGAGTTGGAGAGAGGACACACCCTTGTTTTACTCCAAACTCAACCAGGAATTCTTCAGTTTCTTCACCATAGACTCGAACTCGGCTCACAGACGCGTCATAGTATGCCTTCATCAGTTCAACAAACTTCAGCGGCATTCCGTCATTCTCTAGGATCTTCCAAAGTTTCTGGCGAGTGACAGAGTCGAAGGCGTCAATGAAGTCCAGGAACATCAAGATCAGGGGTAGATTGTACCTTTCAAACTGCTGGATAATGAGGCGAAAAACGAAGATATTATCAGTACAGCGTCTACCTGGCCGAAAGCCGGCTTGATTTCCTCGGGTTCTTTCCTCCCTGCCCCTTTGAAGCGGTTCAAGAGTATTGATACCGAATATTTTGACCGCAATGTCTGTAAGACTTATTCCGCGGTAATTTTTGCATTCGGTTTTATCTCCTTTCTTATAGAAAGGGAGAATGACTGATGTCTTCCAGTCTTTTGGGAAAGAATTGGTCCTCCACACTTCTTCGAGAATGCCATGGAGCTGTTCAGCAGTGACCTCAGGGCATTGTTTGTACACTTCCGGGGGGAGGCCGTCTTCACCTGGGGCTTTGTGGTTCTTCAGGGTCTTGATCGCTTTTAGTATTTCGGCTCTGGTCGGTGTATCCAGCTCGACGTCGTAGGGTTCTTTAGAAACGGCAGGTGGGAAAGCATCAGGAGCGGATGATGGGGATGGGTTTAGGAGGATCTGAAAGTGATCCTTCCATCTTGTTAAGCGCTCCTTCTGACAACTGATGATTTTTCCTGATCTGTCTTTGACTATTTCTGAGACAGCAGCTTTCTTACCAACGGACTCTTTCAGGATCTGGTAAAGCTTGCGGGTATCATGTGAGCGTGCTGCTTTCTCTAACGAAACGGTAGCATCTTCCCACATTTGGTGGCGGTCCAGACGAACAGAGCGTTTTACCTGTCTGCGCAGCTCTTTTGTTTCTTCTTTAGGGCCTCTCATCCTTTGTCTTCGCTCACCGACTATTGACAGGGTCCTAGCGGTAATCCAGTGCTTTCGTTTGATTTTTGCTCGGCCTAGGATCTCATCAGCAGTCTCTGTCATCACTGTTTTAAAGGTCTCCCATCTCTTCTCGGGGCTTGGGTTTTCATCAGAACTGAGAGCGTCAAATCGGTTAGTCAGTTCCAAATTGAGGGGCCTGCCGAACTTCTTTGTCTTGGAGCTTACCAATGTCGAATCCTGCCTTGGGCTTGTTTTTTCTCCGAGTTGCAAGACTTAGCAAAATTTTTGCAGCAACAAGCCTGTGGTCAGACCCAGACTGCGAGCCTGTGTCCGCGCCGTTGTAAGAGCGAGAGTCCTGTACGGAGCTTCTCCAGCGCTGGCGTACGAGAATGAAGTCTATTTGAGCCTTAGTGACACCGTCATTTGAATGCCAAGTTAAAAGGTGGCTAGGTTTGTGCTGAAATATGGTATTGGTGACAACAAGGTGGTTCATCAAGGCGTAGTTTAACAACCTTTGCCCATTCTCGCATCTGTGACCTTGTCCAAATTTTCCCAGGACTTGTCTTGTGGTTTGGTCAGACGGACCAACTCTCGCGTTGAAGTCTCCAGCAACAATCAAGTAATCACGTGCGGCAACAGAAGAAGACAGCTGCTGTAGCTCGCCGTAGAAACCATCCTTGGTCGTATCAGCAGCGTCACGGGTGGGGGCATAGGTAGAAATTATCGACACATTTGCGGGGTTTCCTTTTAGTCTGATTCTGGCAAGTCTACAGGAGACCGGTTCCCATTCTAGGAGAGCATTTCTGGTTCTTTGGTTCATGATGAAACCAACTCCGTGGAGTTCCGAATTATCCTCTACTCCGGAGTAGAAAAAATGGAATTGATGTAGCGTTTCAGGAGCTGTAATAACTATGGAGCCAGAACCTGAAATTCTGGTCTCGGATATGCAAAGTATGTCTATGTTGTACTTCTCCATCTCATGGACAAGAAAAACTTGCGTGGCTTCTTGTTTGACGGGTCTTACATTCCAGCATCCCAAATTTATTCTAGATTTTGCCTGTTTAATGACTGTAGTGGGTTTTCCTAGATTTATGGCATGAAAAGGATTTTTCGACTTCGCCGCCATATTCGAAGTCGTGTCGCCAGCCGGGAACGCCGTAGTATGGTTGGCTTGTTTACTTCTCGACACCTGCGCCAATACGGGGGCCGCGTCGCTTGCCGGGACGCCGTAGCCGTTACAACTTTTCTTCTAGGTCTCAAATCCATCGATGTTTCTTGGGAATAGAGTTGACCGCAAGGTCTCCAGTCTTGCGGGTCACCCGGAGCGCGTTGGCCACCAAATCGCTCGGCGTGGAGCTCAGTGGTGTTTACACCCTTCCACCGCTTTGAGGTGCGCTGACGGATTTCCTCTGCTGCCCAGGGACGGAAGATCGAGCCTCATTACCTGTAACTACCGTCACTGCCATGGAGGTATACAAGCTTAGCTTGAGTAGTAAAGCACTAATAGATACAGGTCGTGATTGTGTAATTTGTCTTACCTCCCGCCTGAGGCATGGATATGTGTGTATATTTTCAAGTAATTGGGTTACCAGGGTCATTTGCCTATTACAATGAACGATACTTACCTTACCAGTACACTCTGCAGAAACCCGTGAATGTAGGAGTGAAAGTTCGTTCATAGTATATCTGAATCCAATTACTAATCAAGTTAGTGTGACCGCCATTTTTCGATCTGGTTAGGTGGGTATAATCTGGTTTGGTTCGTTATTGTGAGAGGGTTACTCAATTTGCATCTTAGTGTTAACTGTGCGATGACTTAGTCTAATTGCGTAGGTACTAAAGGAACATTTGAAGGTGGAGAAAAAAAAGGGGTAATTAGTGATTGGACAATTTTAATCTTTTGTTTGCATGTCCGGGCTGGTGTTTGCAAGTCCAAGTTGGGTTTTCAGACCTACGTTTTCGTAAAAATAACTCTATTTGCGAATTTTTTTTTGCGAAAAGGTATTTGCGTAAAGGTATTGCGTTGGTTAAGAATGCCTCACGGGTAATTAAAGAATGGGATGCTTCCGTCAACAATACAAAGAATATGCTCAGATACTTAATAGATTTGACGCCTACAAGAGACATTGGTAAAAGGTATTCAATAGCTTAATTGAAAAGTAACGATAGAATGACATTGTGACTTGACCTCGCTTTACCTCTCCGATGTGGTCTGTATAATACACAAGTAACGTTTGAAAAGTATTGTCAATTTAAAAAGAAATGGCTGAAAAGTGTTTTGAGGGGGATGGGTTGCATGGAGGATTGAGTTGCACGAGGGTTCAGTTAAAGGGGATACAGTTACACGGGGTTTAGTTAAATTGGGTTGAGTTGCACCAGGGCTCAGTTAAATTGGGTTGAGTTGCACGAGGGTTCAGTAGCACGAGGGTTCAGTAGCACGGGGGTTCATTTGTACAGGGTTTCGATTATAAAGGGGTTCAGTTACATGGGGGGTTCAGTTGCACGGGGGTTGAGTTAAATGGGGCTTGAGTTCCACGAGAGTAGTGCTTTGTCGTGGTTTAGCTTCTCACAGTTACATTCTCTTGATATTTCAAAGTTCACTTTGATTTTATTTCATTGATTCTTTTTGTTTGCATGTCCGGGCTGGTGTTTGCAAGTCCAAGTTGGGTTTTCAGACCTACGTTTTTAGATTTTCGTGGGTGTTTGGATGTTTCGCCGAAAAAAAAACATAGTTGTACCTCAACGCCTCGCTCTTTACGCTAAATTTTATTATTGTTTAAAAAATTAGAGTTGTGAGAAAGTCAAACTTTAATGTAAAGAGCGAGTCGTTGAGGAGGGGACAGCCCCTTTCATAAACGGAATAATTTCTATTCGTTTTAAGTTTTGACATCGTTCCTTACTTTCAGTTTAAAAAAAAACTTGTTTTTTACTTAGGTAATAATGGAACATTTAGTATTTTTTCTAATGTAAGTGTTTTCTTAAGAAAATGCCCCATCTGTAACAAATATAGCCTTAGCTAGTTAAAACTGCACATAAACTCTTGATTTTTTTTTATCGTGTTACTTAGATAATAAAGGAACATTTGGTTTTCTTTCCTAATTTAGTGTGTTTTCTTAAGAAAATGCCCCATCTTTAACAAATTTTGCCTTAACTAGTTAAAACTGTGCATAAATTCTTCAATTTTAGTTATGTTACTTAGCTAATAAAGGAACATTTGGTTTTCTTTCCTTATTTATGTGTTTTCTTTTGTTTGCATGTCCGGGCTGATGTTTGCAAGTCCAAGTTGGGTTTTCAGACCTACGTTTTTTAGATTTTCGTGGGTGTTTGGATGTTTTGCCAAAAAAAACATAGTTGTACCCTCAACGCCTCGCTCTTTACGCTAAATTTATTTATTGTTTAAAAAATTAGAGTTGTGAGAAAGTCAAACTTTAACGTAAAGAACGAGTCGTTGAGGAGGGGACAGCCCCTTTCATAAACGGAATAATTTCTATTCGTTTTAAGTTTTGACATCATTCCTTACTTTCAGTTAAAAAAAAAACTTGTTTTTTACTTAGGTAATAATGGAACATTTAGTATTTTTTCTAATGTAAGTTTTTCTTAAGAAAATTGGCCATCTGTAACAAATATAGCCTTAGTTAGTTAAAACTGCACATAAACTCTTGATTTTTTGTCGTGTTACTTAGATAATAAAGGAACATTTGGTTTTCTTTCCTAATTTAGTGTGTTTTCTTAAGAAAATGCCCCATCTTTAACAAATTTTGCCTTAACTAGTTAAAACTGTGCATAAATTCTTCAATTTTAGTTATGTTACTTAGCTAATAAAGGAAAATTTGGTTTTCTTTCCTTATTTATGTGTTTTCTTTTGTTTGCATGTCCGGGCTGGTGTTTGCAAGTCCAAGTTGGGTTTTCAGACCTACGTGTTTTAGATTTTCGTGGGTGTTTGGATGTTTTGCCAAAAAAAAACATAGTTGTACCCTCAACGCCTCGCTCTTTACGCTAAATTTTTTTATTGTTTAAAAAATTAGAGTTGTGAGAAAGTCAAACTTTAACGTAAAGAACGAGTCGTTGAGGAGGGGACAGCCCCTTTCATAAACGGAATAATTTCTATTCGTTTTAAGTTTTGACATCGTTCCTTACTTTCAGTTAAAAAAAACTTGTTTTTTACTTAGGTAATAATGGAACATTTAGTATTTTTTCTAATGTAAGTGTTTTCTTAAGAAAATGGCCCATCTGTAACAAATATAGCCTTAGCTAGTTAAAACTGCACATAAACTCTTGATTTTTTGTCGTGTTACTTAGATAATAAAGGTACATTTGGTTTTCTTTCCTAATTTAGTGTGTTTTCTTAAGAAAATGACCCATCTTTAACAAATTTTGCCTTAACTAGTTAAAACTGTGCATAAATTCTTCAATTTTAGTTATGTTACTGAGCTAATAAAGGAACATTTGGTTTTCTTTCCTTATTTATGTGTTTTCTTTTGTTTGCATGTCCGGGCTGGTGTTTGCAAGTCCAAGTTGGGTTTTCAGACCTACGTTTTTTACATTTTCGTGGGTGTTTGGATGTTCTGCCCAAAAAAAAATATGTTAATACGTTTAAGCAATAAATATCTTTAAGCTTAACCCGTCTTTATTCTTTAGAATAGTTTTATTCATTTCATTAAATTATGAAAAAATTGTAAGTAAGTAACAATAGCTTTCTTGAATTCGCTTCCTGGAAACAATACAGATATTTAATTCAAGAAATCATAATTTATTTTTTCTGTTCAATTATTTTCAGTGTAAGCCAATATAATTACCACATTCTTTTATTCTAGCTTATTATTTTCAGTGTAAGCCAATATAATTACCACATTCTTTTATTCTAACTTAACTTGTAGGAATAGAGTTTCGGTTACTATTGAGCCTTACATGCCTGAAATCATGAATTAGAATATTTAATTAGCTGTTTTGGGTTTTCAGACATAGTTTTTTAGATGTTCATGGGTGTTAGGTTCCTGGAGGGTTTTATGACTCCTCCCTCCAATGAATTCAGATGGTTTTAGGACTCATCCCCCATAGCCATAACTCCATTCAACCTTGAGCGAAGATATAAAAGTTTGATGAAGTATTTTTCTACTTAATAACTACATTAATAACTTCCAAGATGATAGGACTGTATGACACAGAATTTATCAGTTACCGAGAGTGTTTGCAAGTCCAAGTTGGGTTTTCAGACCTACGTTTTTTAGATTTTCGTGGGTGTTTGGATGTTCTGCCGAAAAAAAAAATATGTTAATACGTTTAAGCAATAAATATCTTTAAGCTTAACCCGTCTTTATTCTTTAGAATAGTTTATTCATTTCATTAAATTATGAAAAAATTGTAAGTAAGTAACAATAGCTTTCTTGAATTCGCTTCCTGGAGACAATACAGATATTTAATTCAAGAAATCATAATTTATTTTTTCTGTTCAATTATTTTCAGTGTAAGCCAATATAATTACCATTCTTTTATTCTAGCTTATTATTTTCAGTGTAAGCCAATATAATTACCACATTCTTTTATTCTAACTTAACTTGTAGGAATAGAGTTTCGGTTACTATTGAGCCTTACATGCCTGAAATCATGAATTAGAATATTTAATTAGCTGTTTGGGTTTTCAGACATAGTTTTTTAGATGTTCATGGGTGTTAGGTTCCTGGAGGGTTTTATGACTCCTCCCTCCAATGAATTCAGATGGTTTTAGGACTCATCCCCCTAGCCATAACTCCATTCAACCTTGAGCGAAGATATAAAAGTTTGATGAAGTATTTTTCTACTTAACAACTACATTAATAACTTCCAAGATGATAGGACTGTATGACACAGAATTTATCAGTTACCGAGAGTTCAATGACTCCTCCCCGCAATGACTTCCAGGGGTTTTATGACTCCTCCCCACAATGAATTCAGATGGTTTTAGGACTCATCCCCCTAGCCATAACTCCATTCAGCCTTGAGCGAAGATATAAAAGTTTGATGAAGTATTTTTCTACTTAACAACTACATTAATAACTTCCAAGATGATAGGACTGTATGACACAGAATTTATCAGTTTGAAAAAATCATCTTGTGGTGTTATATTTGAATGTGCATTTTTATTATTGTCTATGGAACTCGAAGAAATTGACTGTTATCATTGGATAGTGAACTATAACATGTTTGAGTATGATAAAAGCTTGTGGAGTACTACATTACGTCATATGAACAGACTGGGATTCTACGATAGAGTAATACCACCACATAATAATGCTGGTCGGGAACTGTGAAATGTTCAGGAGGAAGTCAGTGAAATTTGCAGCTTTTTCGGGTTTGAAGCGCTCTACGTAAAGGGCAATGTACCTACAGATAAAGTTTTAATTCAAAAGTGTGACCCTAGGATTCCACTTTTCAATCTAGAAGAGTTTAAGTGTCCTAAATTTGAGGGGGGTTATCACCGTCCTGAAGACGAGGTTAGATTCTTCGCACAGTGGATACCTAAGAACATACCTGATCGTGATAAATCCATAAGACATGTTAAAAACTATTCTATATCATGGGACCATCGTTTGTGGATGTTTAAGAGTGAACTCTAAGTACTATTTTTATGTAAACATTTGTTGTTTTTTTTTCAAAAAAAAATCTGTTAATACGTTTAAGCAATAAATATCTTTAAGCTTAACCCGTCTTTATTCTTTAGAATAGTTCTATTGTAAGCAAGTAACAAACTCTTTCCTGAAGTCACCTCTTGGATACACAATGCAGAAACTTTATTTAAGAAACTATGAAAGAATTGTAAGTAAGTAAGTAAGTAACAAATTCTTTCTTGAAGTCACCTCTTGGATACACAATACAGAAATTTTCATTAAAGAAATTATGAAAAAATTGTAAGTAAGTAGCAAATTCTTTCTTGAATTCACCTGCTGGATAAACAAAGACATTTCGTTCAAGAAATTATGACAAAATTCTAAGTAAGTAACAAACTCTTTATTGTTTACATGACTTAGATACACGATGTAGAAATTTAATTCAAGAAATTATGAAAAAATTCTCTGTAAGTAACAATTTCTTTCTTGAAGTCATCTCTTGGATACACAATACGGAAATTTCATTCAAGAAATTATGAAAATATTTGTAAGTAAGTAACAAACTCTTTATTGATTTCACCTCTTGGATATACAGTACCGATACTTCATTCAAGAAATTATGAAAAAATCGCAAGTAAGTAACTTTTTTTTTCTCTTTATCACAAACAATTTTTCACTTAGCTACATGATGTAGAAATTTAATTCAAGAAATTATTAAAAAATTCTCAGTAAGTAACAATTTCTTTCTTGAAGTCAACTCTTGGATACACAATACGGAAATTTCATTCAAGAAATTATGAAAATATTTGTAAGTAAGTAACAAAACTCTTTATTGATTTCACCTCTTGGATATACAGTACAGATACTTCATTCAAGAAATTATGAAAAAATCGCAAGTAAGTAACTTTTTTTTTCTCTTTATCACAAACAATTTTCACTTAGCTACATGATGTAGAAATTTAATTCAAGAAATTATTAAAAAATTCTCAGTAAGTAACAATTTCTTTCTTGAAGTCAACTCTTGGATACACAATACGGAAATTTCATTCAAGAAATTATGAAAAAATTGTAACTAAGTAGCAAATTCTTTCTTGAATACTTCATTCAAGAAATTATAAAAAAATCGCAAGTAAGTAACTTTTTTTTTCTCTTTATCACAAACAATTTTCACTTAGCTACACGATGTAGAAATTTAATTCAAGAAATTATGAAAAAATTCTCAGTAAGTAACAATTTCTTTCTTTCTTGAAGTCAACTCTTGGATACACAATACGGAAATTTCGTTCAAGAAATTATAAAAATATTTGTAAGTAAGTAACAAGCTCTTTATTGATTTCACCTCTTGAATATACAGTACAGATACTTCATTCAAGAAACGTGATTAAACACGTTTTGAAACTACATGCTATTTGCATGCCTTTCCTTGGCACCTTTCCAAACGAACGGGGATTCCCCACTGGTTCCTACACATTGCAAAAAGTGAGCAGTAGGAAAACTCCACGTTTTCAGCCAGACTGGTTTTTTAGACAACACCCATTTTTAGGGACCAATCAGAGACAGCGGAGGTTGCTCAATATACAATAACTTGATTGGTGATTGGTTACACACCACGACGGTGCATACAAAGTGAGAGAGACATGCAAAGTCGACATAGCTTTATTTCATTTTTTTAAGGTTAATTTAGACGAGGTTACGTGCGCGCACGTAACCTACTTGCTTACACGTTACTTGCTTACAATAGAACTATTCTAAAGAACAAAGACGGCTTAAGCTTAAAGATATTTATTGCTTAAACGTATTAACAGATTTTTTTTTGAAAAAAAAAAACAACAAATGTTTACATAAAAATAGTACTTAGAGTTCACTCTTAAACATCCACAAACGATGGTCCCATGATATAGAATAGTTTTTAACATGTCTTATGGATTTGTCACGATCAGGTATGTTCTTAGGTATCCACTGTGCGAAGAACCTAACCTCGTCTTCAGGACGGTGATAACCCCCCTCAAATTTAGGACACTTAAACTCTTCTAGATTGAAAAGTGGAATCCTAGGGTCACACTTTTGAATTAAAACTTTATCTGTAGGTACATTGCCCTTTACGTAGAGCGCTTCAACCCCAAAAAGCTGCAAATTTCACTGACTTCCTCCTGAACATTTCTCAGTTCCCGACCAGCATTATTAAGTGGTGGTATTACTCTATCGTAGAATCCCAGTCTGTTCATATGACGTAATGTAGTACTCCACAAGCTTTTATCATACTCAAACATGTTATAGTTCACTATCCAATGATAACAGTCAATTTCTTCGAGTTCCATAGACAATAATAAAAATGCACATTCAAATATAACACCACAAGATGATTTTTTCAAACTGATAAATTCTGTGTCATACAGTCCTATCATCTTGGAAGTTACTAATGTAGTTGTTAAGTAGAAAAATACTTCATCAAACTTTTATATCTTCGCTCAAGGCTGAATGGAGTTATGGCTAGGGGGATGAGTCCTAAAACCATCTGAATTCATTGTGGGGAGGAGTCATAAAACCCCTGGAAGTCATTGCGGGGAGGAGTCATTGAACTCTCGGTAACTGATAAATTCTGTGTCATACAGTCCTATCATCTTGGAAGTTATTAATGTAGTTGTTAAGTAGAAAAATACTTCATCAAACTTTTATATCTTCGCTCAAGGCTGAATGGAGTTATGACTAGGGGGATGAGTCCTAAAACCATCTGAATTCATTGGAAGGAGGAGTCATAAAACCCTCCAGGAACCTAACACCCATGAACATCTAAAAAACTATGTCTGAAAACCCAAACAGCTAATTAAATATTCTAATTCATTATTTCAGGCATGTAAGGCTCAATAGTAACCGAAACTCTATTCCTACAAGTTAAGTTAGAATAAAAGAATGTGGTAATTATATTGGCTTACACTGAAAATAATAAGCTAGAATAAAAGAATGGTAATTATATTGGCTTACACTGAAAATAATTGAACAGAAAAAATAAATTATGATTTCTTGAATTAAATATCTGTATTGTTTCCAGGAAGCGAATTCAAGAAAGCTATTGTTACTTACTTACAATTTTTTAATAATTTAATGAAATGAATAAAACTATTCTAAAGAATAAAGACGGGTTAAGCTTAAAGATATTTATTGCTTAAACGTATTAACATATTTTTTTTTTCGGCAGAACATCCAAACACCCACGAAAATCTAAAAAACGTAGGTCTGAAAACCCAACTTGGACTTGCAAACACTCTCGGTAACTGATAAATTCTGTGTCATACAGTCCTATCATCTTGGAAGTTATTAATGTAGTTGTTAAGTAGAAAAATACTTCATCAAACTTTTATATCTTCGCTCAAGGTTGAATGGAGTTATGGCTATGGGGGATGAGTCC
Organism: Artemia sinica; assembly: GCA_027921565.1. Lineage (NCBI taxonomy): Eukaryota > Metazoa > Arthropoda > Branchiopoda > Anostraca > Artemiidae > Artemia > Artemia sinica. The sequence goes on from CM051271.1 coordinate 54,090,517, forward strand.
TAAAACCATCTGAATTCATTGGAGGAAGGAGTCATAAAACCCTCCAGGAACCTAACACCCATGAATATCTAAAAAACTATGTCTGAAAACCCAAACAGCTAATTAAATATTCTAATTCATGATTTCAGGCATGTAAGGCTCAATAGTAACCGAAACTCTATTCCTACAAGTTAAGTTAGAATAAAAGAATGTGGTAATTATATTGGCTTACACTGAAAATAATAAGCTAGAATAAAAGAATGTGGTAATTATATTGGCTTACACTGAAAATAATTGAACAGAAAAAATAAATTATGATTTCTTGAATTAAATATCTGTATTGTTTCCAGGAAGCGAATTCAAGAAAGCTATTGTTACTTACTTACAATTTTTTCATAATTTAATGAAATGAATAAAACTATTCTAAAGAATAAAGACGGGTTAAGCTTAAAGATATTTATTGCTTAAACGTATTAACATATTTTTTGGGGGGGCAGAACATCCAAACACCCACGAAAATCTAAAAAACGTAGGTCTGAAAACCCAACTTGGACTTGCAAACACCAGCCCGGACATGCAAACAAAAGAAAACACATAAATAAGGAAAGAAAACCCAATGTTCCTTTATTAGCTAAGTAACATAACTAAAATTGAAGAATTTATGCACAGTTTTAACTAGTTAAGGCAAAATTTGTTAAAGATGGGTCATTTTCTTAAGAAAACACACTAAATTAGGAAAGAAAACCAAATGTACCTTTATTATCTAAGTAACACGACAAAAAATCAAGAGTTTATGTGCAGTTTTAACTAGCTAAGGCTATATTTGTTACAGATGGGCCATTTTCTTAAGAAAACACTTACATTAGAAAAAATACTAAATGTTCCATTATTACTTAAGTAAAAAACAAGTTTTTTTTAACTGAAAGTAAGGAACGATGTCAAAACTTAAAACGAATAGAAATTATTCCGTTTATGAAAGGGGCTGTCCCCTCCTCAACGACTCGTTCTTTACGTTAAAGTTTGACTTTCTCACAACTCTAATTTTTTAAACAATAAAAAAATTTAGCGTAAAGAGCGAGGCGTTGAGGGTACAACTATGTTTTTTTTTGGCAAAACATCCAAACACCCACGAAAATCTAAAAAACGTAGGTCTAAAAACCCAACTTGGACTTGCAAACACCAGCCCGGACATGCAAACAAAAGAAAACACATAAATAAGGAAAGAAAACCAAATGTTCCTTTATTAGCTAAGTAACATAACTAAAATTGAAGAATTTATGCACAGTTTTAACTAGTTAAGGCAAAATTTGTTAAAGATGGGGCATTTTCTTAAGAAAACACACTAAATTAGGAAAGAAAACCAAATGTTCCTTTATTATCTAAGTAACACGATAAAAAATCAAGAGTTTATGTGCAGTTTTAACTAGCTAAGGCTATATTTGTTACAGATGGGCATTTTCTTAAGAAAACACTTACATTAGAAAAAATACTAAATGTTCCATTATTACCTAAGTAAAAAACAAGTTTTTTTTTAAACTGAAAGTAAGGAACGATGTCAAAACTTAAAACGAATAGAAATTATTCCATTTATGAAAGGGGCTGTCCCCTCCTCAACGACTCGCTCTTTACATTAAAGTTTGACTTTCTCACAACTCTAATTTTTTAAACAATAAAAAAATTTAGCGTAAAGAGCGAGGCGTTGAGGGTACAACTATGTTTTTTTTTTCGGCGAAACATCCAAACACCTACGGAAATCTAAAAACGTAGGTCCGAAAACCCAACTTGGACTTGCAAACACCAGCCCGGACATGCAAACAAAAAGAATCAATGAAATAAAATCAAAGTGAACTTTGAAAGATCAAGAGAATGTAACTGTGAGAAGCTAAACCACGACAAAGCACTACTCTCGTGGAACTCAAGCCCCATTTAACTCAACCCCCGTGCAACTGAACCCCCCATGTAACTGAACCCCTTTATAATCGAAACCCTGTACAACTGAACCCCCGTGCTACTGAACCCTCATGCTACTGAACCCTTGTGCAACTCAACCCAATTTAACTGAACTCTCGTGCAACTCAACCCAATTTAACTAAACCCCCGTGTAACTGTATCCCCTTTAACTGAACCCTCGTGCAACTCAATCCTCCATGCAACTCATCCCCCTCAAACACTTTTCAGCCATTTCTTTTTAAATTGACAATACTTTTCAAACGTTACTTGTGTATTATACAGACCACATCGGAGAGGTAAAGCGAGGTCAAGTCACAATGTCATTCTATCGTTACTTTTCAATTAAGCTATTGAATACCTTTTACCAATGTCTCTTGTAGGCGTCAAATCTATTAAGTATCTGAGCATATTCTTTGTATTGTTGATGGAAGCATCCCATTCTTTAATTACCCGTGAGGCATTCTTAACCAACGCAATACCTTTACGCAAATACCTTTTCGCAAAAAAAAAATTCGCAAATAGAGTTATTTTTACGAAAACGTAGGTCTGAAAACCCAACTTGGACTTGCAAACACCAGCCCGGACATGCAAACAAAAGATTAAAATTGTCCAATCACTAATTACCCCTTTTTTTTCTCCACCTTAAAATGTTCCTTTAGTACATACGCAATTAGACTAAGTCATCGCACAGTTAACACTAAGATGCAAATTGAGTAACCCTCTCACAATAACGAACCAAACCAGATTATACCCACCTAACCAGATCGAAAAATGGCGGTCACACTAACTTGATTAGTAATTGGATTCAGATATACTATGAACGAACTTTCACTCCTTTTCACGGGTTTCTGCAGAGTGTACTGGTAAGGTAAGTATCGTTCATTGTAATAGGCAAATGACCCTGGTAACCCAATTACTTGAAAATATGCACACATATCCATGCCTCAGGCGGGAGGTAAGACAAATTACACAATCACGATCTGTATCTATTAGTGCTTTACTACTAGCTTGACCTTTGATTCCCACTTGGAATCAGCAAGGGCTTCAGGAAGGGCCCTTGAGGGCCCTATATATATATATATATATATATATATATATATATATATATATACTATATATATATATATATATATATATATATATATATATATATATATATATATATATATATATATATATATATATATATAATATATATATATATATATATATATATATATATATATATATATATATATATATATATATATATATATATATATATATGAATTTATATAATAAAATATAAATATATATTGAGCTTCCCAATTGTTAAGAAAGTAATGCCACGCGGTGGTGCATTCACTCCTAAAAGGTCACGTAGTCTAGTCCATATAAGATAAATGGTAAATATATTATTTATTATTATTTATTATTTGAATGCTTGATTTAACTAAGTAAATTCACTCGAAATTGTCAGCGGAGGGGGGTGGTTTTCCTGGATGATTATAAAAATGATCAGAAATTAAATTACAGATAACAAGTTTTTTCAACTGGAAGTAAAGAGGAAGATTGAAACTTAAAACGAACAGAAACTAATCTGTATGTGAGGGGGAACGCTCCCTACTCTATCCCTTGCTCTTTACGCTAAAGTTTTACAGTGTTTTAAAAAATCTTCTTATCTCAGTTCAACAGCCCTGGTGTTTCAGCAGTCGTTCTTAAGGATTTGGGAAAAAAGTTAAATTTTAGCGTAACAAGCGAGAGATAGAGGAGGTGGCGGCCCTCCCTCAAATAAGAAATAATTTCTGATCGTTTTAAGCTTCAATTTTGCTCCTTACTTTCAGTCTAGAAAAATTATTTAATTTACTATGGAATAAGTAATATCTGTAGTTTATCGCTTTGGTTTAAGTTTCTGAGTCCAAAATTTAAATGGTAAATTTAACCATATTTTTGGTCTCAGATTTATCGCTAAAATAACTTTAGAGAAATAAATTAAGACCAAAGAGAAGCAGAGGGATTACTTGTAAAAAATCTTTTGACTCATCAAATGTTAGTTCTTTTAATTGGCTTAAATTTTCACACAGAAGAACCAATGAGGTGGCTTGTTCTTATTACTGGCCTAAATTTTCACACAGAAGAACCATTGAGGTGGCTTATTCTTATTACTGGCTGAAAATTTCACACCGAAGCACCAATGAGGTGGTTTATTCTTATTACTGGCTTAAATTTTCACACAGAAGAACTATTGAGATGGCTTATTCTCATTACTGGCTGAAAATTTCACACAGAAGCAACAATGAGGTGGCTTATTCTTATTACTGGCTGAAAGTTTCATAGAGGGAATTTTAAAATCAAGCAGTTTTTAAAAAGGCAGGGTTTTTCGTCTCTCTGGAAATCAGGAATAATATGATTGCTTGCAAAAGCACATCAACTATACGAAAACAACATATATTGTTCCCTTTGGTTTAAACTTCACAGTCCAAAAACACAAACTGCAATTTAACACCGTTTGTCTTAGGTTCGTCACTAATATATCTTCAGAGAAATAAAATATAACATAATTTCGGAAATCTTTCATACCTGAATTTGCTCTAAAGACTCCAAACACTGCACTGATTTTCTTTTTCAATCATGAGTAGCAGAAACTAATGTCTTTGTTTTGACTAACGCACTTCCTGTTTGGACATTTCTATGGTTTCTTTACTTGTAACTTTAATCCGTGATAAACTCCAAATGTTGGAGTTGACATTATATAGTATAGCCCAGTTGATTAAAAAAAGAATTGTTCGACTAGGGGGGGGAGGGGTCAACTTTGCCATTTTTAATTGTTTTCAATGAAATACGAAAAAAAGGTATTAGATTTTTATTAGATTAGTTAATTGTGCATATATTACCTTTGCCCTTTGGGTCAATTGATCTTCCCCTTTAAGCGTTCTCTGAAAGTTCGAACTTAATACCCAAATCCGCTCTTGAGATACGGCCTTTTGACCATCTGAATGCCCATAGTTTCTTTTGACTTAGTTTAAATTTTCTCTCAAATTTTCAAATTCTATATATATATATATATATATATATATATATATATATATATATATATATATATATATATATATATATAGATATATATATATATATATATATATATATATATATATATATACATATATATATATATATATATATATATATATATATATATATATATATATATATATATATATAATATATATATATATATATATATATATATAATATATATATACTATATATATATGTATATATATATATAATATATATTATATATATATATATATATATATATATATATATATATATATATATATATATATATATATATATATATATAATATATATATATATAAGTAGAAAGGCCTCATGAGCTCCGAACGGGGCACCGTATATGGGCATAGAATACTGAACTAGATGGCTGCTGCCATCTACAATTTAGTCTGAAGGGCGATAATTTATTCAAGGATAATTTATTCAAGGATTGATCGACTCGAGGCGAATTTCTTTGTTGTTTCTAAGGGGAATTATTGATCCATGAAAGGGGGATTTATTTGTTGTTTCTAAGGGGAATTATTGATTAAAGAAAGGGGAATTTATTTGTTGTTTTCTAAGGGGAATGATTGATTCACGAAAGGGAATTACAAATGACATCACTTGTTTCCTTGGAATTATGCGGGACTCTAAAGAAATAAATTAATATTCTATTTTTAAATACGGCTTCTCAGGTCATTAGGCTTAGCGATAAATTGATATTCTATCGAAGCCATAATAGTGTAACCAAGAACATCTTAGAGATGAAGACATTAACGCGGGAAAGGGTTTCCTAGGAATTTCAAATGTGACAGCGCAGGGATGCCAAAACAAAAGGAACACGCAGAAATTGCGTTTAGGGATTATTTGGGCGAAACCGTTTTGAGACATTTTAGAAGATGATTTAAGCGAAGCCGTTTGAGGTATTTTAGAAGATGGTTTTAGAAAATGATTTAGAAGATGATTTGAGGGTGAAACTCTGTGGTCGCTATAATACACAAGTTCCATTTGAACAGTGTTGTGAGGTCCCCTACCCCAACAACCCCCCTACCCCAACCCCAAAGGGCCCGACCCCCCTACCCCAACCCCGAAGGAACCCCCGGCCCCCAAAGAGCCCCGGGCCCCCAAAGGCCCCCAAAGGGCCCCCGGTCCCCCAAAGGCCTCCCGGGGCCCCAAAGAGCCCCCCAACTTTTTTGCCCCCCATTTTTTTAACACTTTTTTATTTGCGCATTTTGAGACACAAAAGGGCCCCATCCTCCCAACTTTTGGCTCCCCCTCCCACCATTAGTGTTTTGTTGTGGTTTACCTTGTCACAGTTACATTCTCTTGATTTTTCAAAGATTATTTGGATTTTTTTCGTTGAAATGCAAGAGTTGGAATATTTCAGTAGTGTTTTGTTGTGGTTTACCTTGTCACAGTTACATTCTCTTGATTTTTCAAAGTTCATTTTGGATTTCTTTCGTTGAAAAGCAAGAGTTGGAATATTTCAGTAGTGTTTTGTTGTGGTTTACCTTGTCACAGTTACATTCTCTTGATTTTTCAAAGTTCATTTTGAATTTCTTTCATTGAAATGCAAGAGTTGAAATATTTCAGTAGTGTTTTGTCGTGGTTTACCTTGTCACAATTACATTCTCTTGAATTTTCAAAGATTATTTTGGATTTCTTTCACTGAAATGCAAGAGTTGGAATATTTCAGTAGTGTTTTGTCGTGGTTTACCTTGTCACACTTACATTCTTTTGATTTTTCAAAGTTCATTTTGGATTTCTTTCGTTGAAACACAAGAGTTGGAATATTTCAGTAGTGTTTTGTTGTGGTTTACCTTGTCACAGTTACATTCTCTTGATTTTTGAAAGTTCATTTTGGAATTTCTTTCATTGAAATGCAAGAGTTGGAATATTTCAGTAGTGTTTTGTCGTAGTTTAGCTTGTCATGCTTACATTCTCTTGATTTTTCTAAGTTTATTTTGGATTTCTTTCGTTGAAATGCAAGAGTTGGAATATTTCAGTAGTGTTTTGTCGTGGTTTACCTTGTCACAGTTACATTCTCTTGATTTTTCAAAGTTCATTTTGGATTTCTTTCATTGAAATGCAAGAGTTGGAATATTTCAGTAGTGTTTGTCGTGGTTTAACTTGTCACAGTTACTTTCCTTTGATTTTTCAAAGTTCATTTCGGATTTCCTTCATTGAAATGCAAGAGCTGGAATATTTCAGTAGTGTTTTGCAGTGCTTTACCTTGTCACAGTTACATTCTTTCGATTTTTCAAAGTTCATTTTGGATTTCTTTCATTGAAATGCAAGAGTTGGAATATTTCAGTAGTGTTTTGTTGTGGTTTACCTTGTCACAGTTACATTCTCTTGATTTTTCGAAGTTCATTTTGGATTTCTTTCATTGAAATGCAAGAGTTGGAATATTTCAGGAGTGTTTTGTTGTGCTTTACCTTGTCACAGTTACAATCTCTTGATATTTCAAAGTTCATTTTGGATTTCTTTCGTAGAAATGCAAGAGTTGGAATATTTCAGTAGTGTTTTGTCGTGGTTTACCTTGTCACAGTTACATTCTCTTGATTTTTCAAAGTTCATTTTGGATTTCTTTCATTGAAATGCAAGAGTTGGAATATTTCAGTAGTGTTTTGTTGTGGTTTACCTTATCACACTTACATTTCTTGATTTTTCAAAATTCATTTTGAATTTCTTTCATTGAAATGCAAGAGTTGGAATATTTCAGTAGTGTTTTGTCGTGGTTTACCTTGTCACAGTTACATTCTCTTGATTTTTCAAAGTTCATTTTGTATTTCTTTAGTTGAAATGCAAGAGTTGGAATATTTCAGTAGTGTTTTGTCGTGGTTTACTTTGTCACAGTTACATTCTCTTAATTTTTAAAAATTCATTTTGAATTTCTTTCGTTGAAATGCAAGAGTTGGAATATTTCAGTAGTGTTTTGTCGTGGTTTACCTTGTCACAGTTACATTTTCTTGATTTTTCAAAGTTCATTTTGAATTTATTTCGTTGAAATGCAAGAGTTGTAATATTTCAGTAGTGTTTTGTTGTGGTTTACCTTGTCACAGTTACATTCTCTTGATTTTTCAAAGATCATTTTGGATTTCTTGTCGTGGTTTACCTTGTCACAGTTACATTCTCTTGATTTTTCAAAGTTCATTTTGGATTTCTTTCTTTGAAATGCAAGAGTTGGATTATTTCAGTAGTGTTTTGTCGTTGTTTACCTTGTCACAGTTACATTCTCATGATTTTTCAAAGTTCATTTTGGATTTCTTTCGTTGAAATGCAAGAGTTGGAATATTTCAGTAGTGTTTTGTTGTGGTTTACCTTGTCACACTTACATTCTCATGATTTTTCAAAGTTCATTTTGGATTTCTTTCCTTGAAATGCAAGGGTTGGAATATTTCAATCAATCAATCAATCAATCAATCAATCAATTTATTAATACTAAAAAAAACAATACAATTACAAACTTAAAAATTTAAACACGCCCAAGAAGCTAAGCTTGTACAGGGCCAACAAAACAAATAAGACACTATTATAAAGCACTAAAAAAAAAAAACATTTATGAAATAGGCGAAAAACAAAGACATTTATGAAAATAGGAGAAATAATAGGAGAAAATAGGAGAATTATTTGAAATATATTGAATGAAAAAAAAAAAAAAAAGACATAAATGTGGATAGAATGCAAAAAATGAAGAAAAAAGGGGGAAAATACTATACTGGAAATACCCAGCGAGAAAGTGCCTTTGCAGAAAGAGATAGAGGGACATCAGGAGGGATGGAGTTCCATAGTAAAATAGATTGATAAACAGGAGACCTCTGACCTGCTGTCGATGAACGCTTAGGTAAAATGAACCTGCGATAAGAGCTACGTAAAAAAGAAGAGTACCTACCTGAGCCTGACAGAAAGAAAAACTGCTGCAGAGATGGTGGGAGTCTACCTAGAAAAGCAGAATGTGCTAAATAAAGGTAACTTTTACCCACAATACGATCCAGCGGAGCTATTCCAGTATCATTATAAAGATCAGAGGAAGGGTAAAAACGAGGAAGAAGAAAAGTAGCCTTCACTGCCCTATTTTGGGCTCTTTGAAGTGAGCAGAGAAGAGATTTATTAGTACTACCCCAGACAGAACAGCAATAAGAAAGGTAAGGAAAAATAAAAGCATAATAAAGAGAAAGCATAACATCAGGGGGAAGAACTGAGTTAACCCTGTATAACATTGAAGATTGGCGGAGGACAAGGGAACGGGTATGAGTTATATGGGGTTTAAAAGAAAGAAAACAGTCAAGATACACACCAAGAAATTTCACTATAGTAGCTTGCGGTATAATATCATTCCCATAAGTCAGGATGGTTGGTTCCCCTGCGTCTCTCATACGATAAGGGGTTCTAAAGTGTACAATGGCACTTTTTTGGCTGTTGAGAGTCATACCATTTGACCAGCACCAATCTTTTACTTTATCAAGAAGACCTTGAGCTAGGGAAATGGCAGATGGCAGGTCCACTGCAGCAATGAAGAAGTTACTGTCATCAGCAAAAAGTATAGGGTGCACAAGGGGATGAAGACCATCAACAAGATCATTAATATAAATTAAAAACAAAAGTGGTCCAAGCACAGAGCCCTGTGGGACACCTTTCACAATAGGCAAGGAAGAGGAAGAAGTACCATTAACCGAAACATACTGAGATCTCCCTGAGAGGTAAGACCTAAACCATTCAAGTGGGACTCCATGCACTCCAAATGAAGATAATTTAGACAAAAGAACAGAGTGAACGACCATATCAAATGCCTTTGAAAAGTCAAGAAATAGACCCAAAACACACAAGCCCTTGTCAAGATTAACACGCACAAACTCTGTTGCATCTGAAAGTGCATGCAAGGTAGAGAAACTGGGACGAAAGCCATACTGATGGTTAGTTATGAGAGAATTACCTGCAGTCGTATTAGTACTAAATACAAATGAAGAGAGTCTACAATACACTACTTTTTCAACAACCTTAGAAATTACAGGAAGGAGAGAAATAGGTCTATAGTTTGAAATTAGAGATGAATCACCTTTTTTAAACAAAGGTACAACATTAGCAACCTTAAATAAATGAGGAAAAACACCAGAAGAAAGAGAGAGGTTAGTTATGTGTGAGATGGGGTTAGAAACAAACTGACCAATTTTTTTAAGAACATTACAGCTCAAACCAAAACCATCAACTGTACGGCTACTTGAGAGCTGAGAAATAATGTTAGAAATTTCGGTATCACTGCATGGAAAAAGGAAAAATGACTTTTCTGCTAAGGGAAAACTACTTACTCTGCTGTAGGGTGGATTAGGAACTGAAGGAAGTGAGGTGAAATACGAATTGAAGGCGCTTGCTGAAGAATTTTTGTCCACGAAAGATCCATCAGCTTTCCTGTAGTGACAAGGGGGGGACTGTTTGAGTTTCTTGCGGGAAAGAGCTTCATTAACTACAGTCCAAACCTTTCGCAAATTCCCCTTACACTCATCAATTCGACGCGAAAAATATAGCTTTTTGGCTGCACGTACTGAAGAAGTAAGCACATTTTTATAAAGTTTATACTTCAAAAGATCATCCTGTGTCTTACTTTTACATGCAGCCTTAAACAGAGACGCCTTCATATGTGTAGCATTGATCAGACCTCTAGACATCCATGGACATTTAGGTATGGAATTCCTTGGCCTCTTTCTAAGAGGAAAATGCTTATCCAACAGAGCTCCCATACGACACAAAAATAAACTCGTTGCACAATCAACATCATTAGCTTCAAGAACACTAGACCAATCATTACTCTGAAGACTATGTATTAAATTAGAAATTTCTTTATCTGTGGAAGTTCTAAAAGAAAACTCACCCTGCTCATCCACAACAATCTCAGTTTGAGGCACAAAAAGTGAAACATAAATAGGGAAGTGATCAGAAAGATCAGTGAAAACAAGACCAGAAGTAAACTTCAAATTAGAAGAATGAGAAATGAAAATATTGTCTATTAAAGTGGCAGAATTTCTAGTAGGGTCAACACGAGAAGGAAAAAAAATTGAAGGAAGTAGACCAGCAGAAGAAAGCACATCAAAGAGATGGTCACATTCATCACTTGATCCAATATTTAACATATTACAATTAAAATCTCCCAAAACACAAATACGTTTTTTAGAGAAAGACCCCACACAAGAAAGTTGATCAAGCAAATCACAGAACAAATGTGTTGGAAAAGGAGGGGGCTTATAAAACAAACAAACAGTGTCACATGCAAACTGGCTTTTCAGATCAATAACAAGAGAATAAACTGTCCTACTACTATTTGACACTACTGATGTAAACAAGGATTCAAGGTCAGACCTTCTTCTAAACTCAATATCAGACTTTATAAATAAAGAAATACCTCCTGAGCACTTTGTTACCATTCTGGGGATATGGACAGCAACATAACCATGCATATCATAGGCTGTAAAATTTTCACCATCAGATAACCATGTTTCTGTTAAACCAATTACATCAAAAGGGCAAGAATTATCAGACCACAAATACGATTTCAGACTATCCCATTTATCTCTTATCCCACGCACATTCAAACAAAATACATTAAAGCTACTATTTAAAGACAGTGAGGGTATAATTTTATCACAATAATCAATGGTAGTGTGATAATTACAGCTAGAATTAACCATAGATTCAAGGAGAGGGTCAAGCGTGTGAGTCTCTTGTTTACCAGCCCTAATTGGTTGATCAAATATAACCGAATTAAGAATAGAAGAATTCAAAAGAAAAGAGAAATCACCCATAATTATCACAAATAATAAATATACACATAGAAATATAAGTGGGATGGCACAAATTATCCAAAGTATTGGACCAAAGTATAATGTGACACCAGTTGCTATTACATGAGCTGCAAGTGTGCTGGACTGACAAAAAAATAATAGAAGTTAGGCTACATGAAGGTGAGAGGATCACAAAAAGCATAATGAGATATCAGTAAAATGAAAGTAGAATCAAAGTATTGGCCCAATTTATAATGTGGGACCAGAAAATTATGTAAGCTGTAACTGACATGAGAAAGAAAGAGAGAAAAAAAAAATATATAATAGTAGTCAGCCTACCTGAAGGTGATAGGATCACAGACAAATATAAATGAATATCAATGGAATGACACATATTATTCCAAATATTAGCCCAGAGTATACTATGGGTAGTAAAAAATTATGAGAGCTGCATATATACTGACATGACAAAAATTTGATTGAATTCAGGGTACACAAGGGTGATAGCATCAAAAATAAGATAAAGAAATATCAATGAGATGGCATATATTATTCAAAATAATGACCAAAACCTTGTCACAGTTACATTCTCTTGATTTTTCAAAGTTCATTTTGGATTTCTTTCATTGAAATGCAAGAGTTGGAATATTTCAGTACTGTTTTGTCATGGCTTACCTTGTCACAGTTACATTCTCTTGTTTTTTCAAAGTTCATTTCGAATATCTTTCGTTGAATTGCAAGAGTTGGAATATTTCAGTAGTGTTTTGTCGTGGTTTACCTTGTCACAGTTACATTCTCTTGATTTTTCAAAGATCATTTTGGATTTCTTGTCGTGGTTTACCTTGTCACAGTTACATTCTCTTGATTTTTCAAAGTTCATTTTCGATTTCTTTCATTGAAATGCAAGAGTTGGAATGTTTCAGTAGTGTTTTGTCATGGTTTACCTTGTCACAGTTACATTCTCTTGTTTTTTCAAAGTTCATTTCGAATTTCTTTCGTTGAATTGTAAGAGTTGGAATATTTCAGTAGTGTTTTGTCGTGGTTTACCTTGTCACAGTTACATTCTCTTGATTTTTCAAAGATCATTTTGGATTTCTTGTCGTGGTTTACCTTGTCAAAGTTACATTCTCTTGATTTTTCAAAGTTCATTTTGGATTTCTTTCATTGAAATGCAAGAGTTGGAATATTTCAGTAGTGTTTTGTCACGGTTTACCTTGTCACAGTTACATTCTCTTGTTTTTTCAAAGTTCATTTCGAATTTCTTTCATTGAATTGCAAGAGTTGGAATATTTCAGTAGTGTTTTGTTGTGGTTTACCTTGTCACAGTTACATTCTCTTGATTTTTCAAAGTTTATTTTCGATTTCTTTCGTTGAAAAGCAAGAGATGGAATATTTCAGTAGTGTTTTGCTGTGATTTACCTTGTCACAGTTACATTTTCTTGATTTTTCAAAGTTCATTTTGGATTTCTGTCGTTGAAATGCAAGATTTGGAATATTTCAGTAGTGTTTTGTCGTGGTTTACCTTGTCACAGTTACATTCTCTTAATTTTTCAAAGTTCATTTTGGATTTCTTTCATTAAAATGCAAGAGTTGGAATATGTCAGTAGTGTTTTGTCGTGGTTTACCTTGTCACAATTACATTCTCTTGATTTTTCAAAGATCATTTTGGATTTCTTTTGTTGAAATGCAAGAGTTGGAATATTTCAGTAGTGTTTTGTCGTGGTTTACCTTGTCACAATTACATTCTCTTGATTTTCAAAGATCATTTTGGATTTCTTTCGTTGAAATCCAAGAGTTGGAATATTTCAGTAGTGTTTTGTCATGGTTTACCTTGTCACAGTTACATTCTCTTGATTTTTCAAAGATCATTTTGGATTTCTTTTGTTGAAATGCAAGAGTTGGAATATTTCAATAGTGTTTTATCGTGGTTTACCTTGTCAAAGTTACATTCTCTTGATTTTAAAGATCATTTTGGATTTCTTTCGTTGAAATGCAAGAGTTGGAATTTTCAGTAGTGTTTTGTCGTGGTTTACCTTGTCGCAGTTACATTCTCTTAATTTTTCAAATTTCATTTTGAATTTCTTTCGTTGAAATGCAAGAGTTGGAATATTTCAGTAGTGTTTTGTTGTGGTTTACCTTGTCACAGTTACATTCTCTTGATTTTTCAAAGTTCATTTTGAATTTCTTTCGTTGAAATGCAAGAGTTGGAATATTTCAGTAGTGTTTTGTAGTGGTTTACCTTGTCACAGTTACATTCTCTTGATTTTTCAAAGTTCATTTTGAATTTCTTTCATTGAAATGCAAGAGTTGGAATATTTCAGTAGTGTTTTGTCATGGTTTACCTTGTCACAGTTACATTCTCTTAATTTTTCGAAGTTCATTTTGAATTTCTTTCGTTAAAATGCAAGAGTTGGAATATTTCAGTTGTGTTCTGTCATGGTTTACCTTTTCACAGTTACATTCTCTTAATTTTTCAAAGTTCTTTTTGAATTTCTATCGTTGAAATGCAACAGTTGGAATATTTCAGTAGTGTCAGTAGTGTTGGGGGTGGTGGTCAGCAACCTGCTCGCGGTACCCCTGCTTATACTAATCTAAGCTGACCATTTTGTTCCAATTTGTTGGTTGGTCGGTGGGCTAGTAACCCGCCACCGTAAAAACTAATTACTCAAGAAACAGCAACAGATAGCCTCGGATTGACTTCTTCTTCTTCTGTGATGACGACTAATGCACGCCCCCGGACTGGATTCTTGAAAACGGCCGATTGTTTTCGTATTGGATATTGGAATGTTAGAACAGTTAATCAAGAAACACAGCCAGGAAAACTCAACAGTGTTATGAGAACCCTTGATAAGTTCCGTATTGACATAGCTGGACTTTCTGAGACCAGGCTTACTGGTTTTGGGACTTTGAAATCTGAGAATTACCACATCTTGTATTCCGGACTTGAGACTAGAAAAGAAGCAGGTGTCGCAATGGCACTAAGTAATCGGGCCAAAAAATGCCTAGTGGACTGGGAACCAATTGGTGAGCGGATTCTTCGTGCCCGTTTCGCCACTTCACAGGCCAAATTGACAGTTATTGTAGTGTACGCCCCAACGAATGATGCCTGTGATCGAACCAAAGATGAATTTTATCGTGCGTTATCGAATGTTGTTGCAAAAACGCATCGTCATGATATTGTGACTGTGTGTGGGGACTTTAATGCTAAGGTTGGAGGTGATGCTTCTTATGCCCCAACTATCCTCGGTAAACATGGACTGGGGGAAATTAATGACAATGGTGTGCGACTAATCGATTTTTGCGCTACTCATGAACTTATCGTCGGCGCCACATGGTTTCCACATAAACAGATTCACAAGTATACTTGGAACTCGCCTGATGGTGTAACACGAAATGAAATAGACCATATCCTAATTGAGAGGCGCAGGCGACGATGTTTAGAGGATGTTAGAACCTTCCGAGGTGCCGACTGTTATTCCGATCACCAACTTGCTGTTGCCAAGTTCAAGCTGAAACTAAAAACTGTGACAAAGCCCCAGCGGCCAGTGAAAACCTTCAATTTGAGGAAATTGCAGGACCCGAACGTATTGCAAAAGTATATTACAGCTTTGTCAAACAAGTTTTCCCTTCTAAGGGACGAAGTGTCGCTGGATAGTCAGTGGGAAAAAATTGCAGAAACCGTGAAAGAGGTTGCACAAGAAGTTGTGGGTTACAACAGGAAGAAGAAAGAGCAGTGGATATCTGAAAGTAGTTGGGATATTATTGATCAAAGGTCACAACTCAAAATCCTCGTAGATAAGTATGACCATAGCACGACTTGTTCTAGAGAATATGTAGATAACCTGAAAGCGCAGTACAAGCGTCTCCATAAGCAAGTCAAAGCAGCAACCAGGGATGATAAGAGGATTTACCTCGAAACTATGGCCGAACAGGCTGAGGCAGCCGCTAGACGGGGAGATAGCCGTTCTGTATATGCCATAACGAAGCAGTTGGCGGGTATTTCAAAGGCGTCGTCAACCCAAGTTGAAAGCAAAGATGGCATTTTATTAACCCAGACTGATGACATAGTCCGACGCTGGAAAGAGCATTTTAGCGAGGTACTAAATCAGATGCCTCCCACAACTACTTTAAATATCCCTGAAGAACCACTGTTCGATCTTGGAATATGTCCTGGACCTCTCATACTTATTGAAGTCAAGGAGGCCCTAAAGACTTTGAAAAACGGAAAGGCTGCAGGCAATGATGGCATATCACCAGAATTACTGAAGTACGGTAGAAGCGCCCTAGCCGAACCCATATTTGAACTTCTTTCCCGTGTTTGGGATGAAGAAAAAGTCCCTAGTGAATGGTCGAAGGCAGTAATTGTAAAACTCTTCAAAAAGGGACAAAAGACTAAGTGTGATAATTGGAGAGGTATTGCTTTACAGTCTGTTGGCAGCAAAGTTCTGTGCCAAATAATTCTTAACAGGATTCAAAGTAAAGTGGAGAAAGTTCTGAGAGATGAGCAGCACGGATTCCGCCAGAATAGATCGTGTTGCGACCTGATATTTAGCCTGAGAGTCCTGCTGGATGAATCCAATGAATGGCAAGTTCAGCTACTTATAGTATTTATAGATTTTCTCAAAGCCTTCGACTCGATACATCGCGGAACCATATGGAAGATTTTAGTGCATTATGGAATTCCGACCAAAATTGTAAATATAATTAAAGCGCTATATCATGATATCATGTGCGCAGTACAGACAGAGGGTGGCCTAACGGAGTGGTTTTCTGTTCAGTCAGGTGTAAGGCAGGGCTGCATTCTATCACCATTACTGTTTGCCATAGTGATAGATTTTGTTCTCCGTGGATGCAGTTTTAGTGGCGGTATACAATTAAATCCACTGAGAGAACTCAATGATGGTGATTTTGCTGACGATGTTGCGCTTATTACCCACGACCCTGAAGATATGCAACGCAACATTAATGAACTCGGTCGTATGGCAAATGCTGTCGGACTCTCCATAAATGCTAACAAGACCAAATCAATGTCGAATGCAGTCATACCTGACTTAGCCGAAGGACTTTTGGTTAACAACGAGGAAATTGAGGAAGTGAGAGAGTTCAAGTATCTCGGCAGCATTCTTACGCAAGATGCCAATTCCGAAAGAGAAATACTGTGCCGAATAACATTGGCTGGGTCTGCTTTCAGCTACCTTAGAAATGTTTGGAGAAATAATAAATATTCCCAGAAGTTAAAGCTTAGAATTTATAATAGCAATGTGGTCTCTGTCCTTATGTACGGCTGCGAAACTTGGAGCATCACTGCTCAACTAGAACGACGACTCCAGACATTCGACAATAATTGCCTAAGGTCTATCCTAAATATACATTGGACAGAAAGAATACGAAATGATGAAATATATCGTATGACAAATCATACCCCCATCCTTGATCTTATTAGAAAGCGGCGATGGATGTATTGGGGGCATATGGTGCGAATGGGGGAAGGAAGGCTGCCGCACGATGCATGGTGTTGGACACCCCCCGGTCTCCGCAAATCAGGGAGACCGAAAATGACCCTTGGCAGGTCGCTAATGAAGGAGGCGAAGCTGGCGAGGTCCTCGTTGGAGGAGCTATGGTTGAAGGCTCAGGACAGGTCGTCGTGGCGAATCACTGTTGCTGCCTTATGCGCCCCCAGGCGTAGGAGGACCTAAGTAAGTAAGTTTGTTATGGTTTACCCTGTAACAGTTACATTTTCTTGATATTTCAAAGTTCATTTTGATTTTTTTTCGTTGAAATCCAAGAGTTGGAATATTTCAGTAGTGTTTTGTTGTGGTTTACCTTGTCACAGTTACATTCTCTTGATTTTTCAAAGTTCATTTTGAATTTCTTTCATTGAAATGCAAGAGTTGGAATATTTCAGTAGTGATATGTCGTGGTTTACCTTGTCACAGTTACATTCTCTTAATTTTTCAAAATTCATTTTGAATTTCTTTCGTTGAAATGCAAGAGTTCGAATATTTCAGTAGTGTTTTGTCGTGGTTTACCTTGTCACAGTTACATTTTCCTGATTTTTCAAAGTTCATTTTGAATTTCTTTCGTTGAAATGCAAGAGTTGGAATATTTCAGTAGTGTTTTGTTGTGGTTTACCTTGTCACAGTTACATTCTCTTGATTTTTCAAGGTTCATTTTGAATTTGTTTCACTGAAATGCAAGAGTTGGATTACTTCAGTAGTGTTTTGTCGTGGTTTACCATATCACAGTTACATTCTCTTGATTTTTCAAAGTTCATTTTGAATTTCTATCGTTGAAATGCAAGAGTTGGAATATTTCAGTAGTGTTTTGTTATGGTTTACCCTGTCACAGTTACATTTTCTTGATTTTTCAAAGTTCATTTTGAATTTCTTTCGTTGAAATGCAAGAGTTGGAATATTTCAGTAGTGTTTTGTCGTGGTTTACCATATCACAGTTACATTCTCTTGATTTTTCAAAGTTCATTTTGAATTTCTATCGTTGAAATGCAAGAGTTGGAATATTTCAGTAGTGTTTTGTTATGGTTTACCCTGTCACAGTTACATTTTCTTGGTTTTTCAAAGTTCATTTTGAATTTCTTTCGTTGAAATGCAAGAGTTGGAATACTTCAGTAGTGTTTTGTTGCCGTTTACCTTGTCACAGTTTTATTCTCTTGATTTTCAAAGTTCATTTTGAATTTCTTTCATTGAAATGCAAGAGTTGGAATATTTCAGTAGTGTTTTGTCGTGGTTTACCTTGTCACAGTTACATTCTCTTGATTTTTCAAAGTTCATTTTGAATTTCTGTCGTTGAAATGCAAGTGTTGGAATATTTCAGTAGTGTTTTGTCGTGGTTTACCTTTGTCACAATTACATTCTCTTAATTTTTCAAAGTTCATTTTGGATTTCTTTCATTGAAATGCAAGAGCTGGAATATTTCAGTAGTGTTTTGTTATGGTTTACCTTGTCACAGTTACATTCCCTTGTTTTTTCAAAGTTCATTTCGAATTTCTTTCGTTGAAATGCAAGAGTTGGAATATTCAGTAGTGTTTTGTCGTGGTTTACCGTGTCACAATTACATTCTCTTGATTTTTCAAAGTTCATTGTGGATTTCTTTTGTTGAAATGTGTTTTGTTGTGCTTTACCTTGACACAGTCACATTTTCTTAATTTTTCAAAGTTCATTTGGATTTCTTTCATTGAAATGCAAGTGTTGGAATATTTCAGTAGTGTTTTGTTGTGGTTTACCTTGTCACAGTTACATTCTCTTGATTTTTCAAAGTTCATTTGGAATTTCTTTTATGAAATGCAAGAGTTGGAATATTTCAGTAGTGTTTTTTCGTAGTTTACCTTGTCAAAACTCATATTCTCTTGATTTTTCAAAGTTTGTTTTGGATTTCTTTCGTTGAAATGCAAGAGTTGAAATATTTCAGTAGTGTTGAATTCAAAATGAACTTTGAAAAATCAAGAAAATGTAACTGTGACAAGGTAAACCACGACAGAACACTACTGAAATATTCCAACTATTGCATTTCAACGAAAGAAATTCAAAATGAACTTTGAAAAATCAAGAGAATGTAACTATGACAAGGTAAACCACGACAAAACACCACTGAAATATTCCAACTCTTGAATTTCAACGAAAGAAATTCAAAATGAACTTTGAAAAATCAAGAGAATGTATTTGTGACAAGGTAAACCACAACAAAACACTACTAAAATATTCCAACTCTTGCATTTCAATGAAAGAAATTCGAAATGAACTTTGAAAAATCAAGAGAATGTAACTGTGACAAGGTAAACCACAACAAAACACTACTGAAATATTCCAACTCTTGCATTTCAAAGAAAGAAATCCAAAATGAACTTTGAAAAATCAAGAGAATGTAACTGTGACTAGGTAAACCACATCAAAACACTACTGAAATATTCCAACTCTTGGATTTCAACGAAAGAAATCCAAAATGATCTTTGAAAAATCAAGAGAATGTAAGTGTGACAAGGTAAACCACGAGAAAACACTACTGAAATATTCCAACTCTTGCATTTCAATGAAAGAAATCCAAAATGAACTTTGAAAAATCAAGAGAATGTAACTGTGACAAAGTAAACCACGACAAAACACTACTGAAATATTCCAACTCTTGCATTTCAACGAAAGAAATCCAAAATGAACTTTGAAAAATCAAGAAAATGTAACTGTGACAAGGTAAACCACGACAAAACACTACTGAAATATTCCAACTATTGCATTTCAATGAAAGAAATTCAAAATGAACTTTGAAAAATCAAGAGAATGTAACTGTGACAAGGTAAACCACGACAAAACACTACTAAAATATTCCAACTCTTGCATTTCAACGAAAGAAATTCAGAATTAAATTTGAAAAATCAAGAAAATGTAACTGTGACAGGGTAAAACATAACAAAACACTACTGAAATATTCCAACTCTTGCATTTCAACGATAGAAATTCAAAATGAACTTTGAAAAATTAAGAGAATGTAACTGTGACAAGGTAAACCATGACAAAACACTACTGAAATATTCTAACTCTTGCATTTCAACGAAAGAAATGGAAAATGAACTTTGAAAAATCAAGAGAATATAACTGTGATATGGTAAACCACGGCAAAACACTACTGAAATAATCCAACTCTTGCATTTCAATGAAAGAAATTCAAAATGACCTTTGAAAAATCAAGAGAATGTAATTGTGACAAGGTAAACCACGACAAAACACCACTGAATTATTCCAACTCTTGCATTTCAACGAAAGAAATTCAAAATGAACTTTGAAAAATTAAGAGAATGTAACTATGACAAGGTAAACCATGACAAAACACTACTGAAATATTCAAACTCTAGCATTTCAATGAAAGAAATCAAAAATGAACTTTGAAAAATCAAGAGAATGTAACTGTGACAAGGTAAACCACGACAAAACACTACTGAAATATTCCAACTATTGCATTTCAATGAAAGAAATTCAAAATGAAGTTTGAAAAATCATGAGAATGTAACTTTGACAAGGTAAACCACGACAAAACACCACTGA
The DNA here is from genome assembly GCA_027921565.1 of Artemia sinica. Taxonomy (NCBI): domain Eukaryota; kingdom Metazoa; phylum Arthropoda; class Branchiopoda; order Anostraca; family Artemiidae; genus Artemia; species Artemia sinica. Next base: position 54,111,311 of record CM051271.1, read on the forward strand.
AATATTCCAAATCTTGAATTTCAATGAATGAAATTCAAAATGAACTTTGAAAAATCATGAGAATGTAACTGTGACAAGGTAAACCACGACAAAACACTACTGAAATATTCCAACTCTTGCATTTCAACGAAAGAAATTCAAAATGAACTTTGAAAAATCAGGATAATGTAACTGTGACAAGGTAAACCACGACAAAACACTATTGAAATATTCCAACTCTTGCATTTCAAGGAAAGAAATCCAAAATGAACTTTGAAAAATCATGAGAATGTAAGTTTGACAAGGTAAAGCACTACAAAACACTACTGAAATATTCCAACTCTTGCATTTCAACGAAAGAAATCCAAAATGAACTTTGAAAATCATGAGAATGTAACTGTGACAAGGTAAACCACGACAAAACACTACTGAAATATTCCAACTCTTGCATTTCAACGAAAGAAATTCAAAATCATCTTTGAAAAATCAAGAGAATGTAACTGTGACAAGGTAAAGCACGACAAAACACTATTGAAATATTCCAACTCTTGCATTTCAACGAAAGAAATCCAAAATGATCTTTGAAAAATCAAGAGAATGTAACTGTGACAAGGTAAAGCACGACAAAACACTATTGAAATATTCCAACTCTTGCATTTCAACAAAAGAAATCCAAAATGATCTTGAAAGATCAAGAGAATTTAATTGTGACAAGGTAAACCACGACAAAATACTACTGAAATATTCCAACTCTTGCATTTCAACGATAGAAATTCAAAGAGAACTTTGAAAAATCATGAGAATGTAACTGTGACAAGGTAAACAACGACAAAACACTACTGAAATAATCCAACTCTTGCATTTCAAAGAAAGAAATCCAAAATGAACTTTGAAAAATCAAGAGAATATAACTGTTACTAGGTAAACCACGACAAAACACTACTGAAATATTCCAACTCTTGCATTTCAACGAAAGAAATCCAAAATGATCTTTGAAAAATCAAGAGAATGTAACTGTGACAAGGTAAACCACGACAAAACACTACTGAAATATTCCAACTCTTGCATTTCAACGAAAGAAATTCAAAATGAACTTTGAAAAATCAAGAGAATGTAACTGTGACAAAGTAAACCATGACAAAACACTACTGAAATATTCCAAATCTTGCATTTCAACGAAAGAAATCCAAAATGATATCTGAAAAATCAAGAGAATGTAAGTTTGACAAGGTAAACCACGACTAAACACTACTGAAATATTCCAACTCTTGCATTTCAACAAAAGAAATCCAAAATGATGTTTGAAAAATCAAGAGAATGTAATTGTGACAAGGTAAACCACGACAAAACACTACTGAAATATTCCAACTCTTGCATTTCAATGAAAGAAATTCAAATGAACTTTGAAAAATCAAGAGAATGTAACTGTGACAAGGGAAACCACGACAAAACACTACTGAAATATTTGAACTCTTGCATTTCAACGAAAGAAATCCAAAATGAACTTTGAAAAATCAAGAAAATGTAACTGTGACAAGGTAAACCACAACAAAACACTACTGAAATATTCAAATCTTGCTTTTCAACGAAAGAAACCCAAAATGAACTTTGAAAAATCAAGAGAATGTAACTGTGACAAGGTAAACCACGACAAAACACTACTGAAATATTCCAACTCTTGCATTTCAATGAAAGAAATTCAAAATGAACTTTGAAAAATCAAGAGAATGTAACTGTGACAAGGTAAACCACAACAAAACACTACTGAAATATTCCAACTCTTGCATTTCAACGAAAGAAATCCAAATGAATTTTGAAAAATCAAGAAAATGTAACTGTGTCAAGGTAAAGCACAACAAAACACATTTCAACGAAAGAAATCCACAATGAACTTTGAAAAATCAAGAGAATGTAACTGTGATACGGTAAACCACGACAAAACACTACTGAAATATTCCAGGTCTTGCATTTCAACGAAAGAAATTCAAAATGAACTTTGAAAAAACAAGAGAATGTAACTGTGAAAGGGTAAACCATGACAAAACACTACTGAAATATTCCAACTCTTGCATTTCAATGAAAGAAATCCAAAATGAACTTTGAAAAATTAAAAGAATATAATTGTGACAAGGTAAACCACAACAAAACACTACTGAAATATTCCAACTCTTGCATTTCAACGAAAGAAATTCAAAATGAACTTTGAAAAATCAAGAGAATGTAACTGTGACAGGGTAAACCACGACAAAACACTGTTGAAATATTCCAACTCTTGCATTTCAAGGAAAGAAATCTTGCATTTCAAGGAAAGAATGATTGGTATTGAAACCTCTCGTGGACTTATCAAGAGACCAGAAAAAGGACACGTTCGTTACCTAGGGGTTTTGATCGACGAAAACCTCTCGTTCAGACACCACATAGCAAGTGTCGAGACGAAGCTTTCAAGGAACCTTGGAATCTTGAGAAAACTCAGTCACCAATTCCTAAAAAAATACTGATCCTGATTTACAATGCAGTTATCAAGCCTCACATTCAATATTGTTCTACGGTTTGGCAATCTAATTTCAAGACACATTTACAGAGACTAAACTCAGTTCACAATAAAGCACTTCAAATTTTAGGCCCAGCACCGAACAGACTATCAATGGCATCACTTTACAGACTATCTTGCACCGTTTTTTGTTTTAAATATTTTTCAGGAACACTCCCATCACCATTTAGAGGCTTATTCACACTAGCATCACAAATCCATAGTTTAAATACACGATCTTCATCAGATATTTACATACCCCCGACACCGACAGCTAGGTCGGAATTTTCTCCTAGAATTGCGTGTGCTAGAGAGTGGAATGCACTTCCGCAAGAGCTGAGGTCATATAGGTCTCTCGGCTCCTTTAAAAAGAATGTGAAAAAATATCTGAAAGATTAAATACTTTTTTACTAGATTTATTTTATTATTATTATGTTTAGAATTTTTCGATATTATTACTAATTATCATATTTTAGTTTGATACTTCAAGGGGTGTGAGCGGAGGAGAAGTTGTGTTAAATTTATTGTTATTTGATGGCGGTTCGGGGTGGAAATTGAAGAGGACAGGAGGCCACGCTGTATTTAGAGTGTGCAATTATTTCGGGCCCAAACGTGCATCAATGCACAAGGAACTAAGTTAAGTGCATTTTTATATATATTTTTTGAATTAAAACCCATATTGAACTGAACTGAACTGAACTGAACTGAAAAATTAACTTTGAAAAATCAAGAGAATGTAACTGTGACAAGGTAAACCACGACAAAACACTATTGAAATATTCCAACTCTTGCATTTCAACAAAAGAAATCCAAAATGATCTTTGAAAAATCAAGAGAATGTAACTGTGACAAGGTAAACCACGACAAAACTCTACTGAAATATTCCAACTCTTGCATTTCAACAAAAGAAATCCAAAATGATCTTTGAAAAATCAAGAGAATGTAACTGTGACAAGGTAAACCACGACAAAACACTATTTAGATATTCCAACTCTTGCATTTCAACGAAAGAAATCCAAAATGATCTTTGAAAAATCAAGAGAATGTAACTGTGACAAGGTAAACCACGACAAAACACTATTGAAATATTCCAACTCTTGCAATTCAACAAAAGAAATCCAAAATGATCTTTGAAAAATCAAGAGAATGTAACTGTGACAAGGTAAACCACGACAAAACACTATTAAAATATTCCAACTCTTGCATTTCAACGATAGAAATTCAAAATGAACTTTGAAAAATCATGAGAATGTAACTGTGACAAGGTAAACCACGACAAAACACTACTGAAATATTCCAACTCTTGCATTTCAACGAAAGAAATCCAAAATGATCTTTGAAAAATCAAGAGAATGTAACTGTGACAAGGTAAACCACGACAAAACACTATTGAAATATTCCAACTCTTGCAATTCAACAAAAGAAATCCAAAATGATCTTTGAAAAATCAAGAGAATGTAACTGTGACAAGGTAAACCACGACAAAACACTACTGAAATATTCCAACTCATGCATTTCAACGAAAGAAATTCAAAATGAACTTTGAAAAATCAAGAGAATGTAACTGTGACAAGGTAAACCATGACAAAACACTACTGAAATATTCCATCTCTTGCATTTTAACGAAAGAAATCCAAAATGATCTCTAAAAAATCAAGAGAATGTAACTGTGACAAGGTAAACCACGACAAAACACTACTGAAATATTCCAACTCTTGCATTTCAACAAAAGAAATCCAAAATGATCTTTGAAAAAACAAGAGAATGTAATTGTGACAAGGTAAACCACGACAAAACACTACTGAAATATTCCAACTCTTGTATTTCAACGAAAGAAATCCAAAATGATCTTTGAAAAATCAAGAGAATGTAACTGTGACAAGGTAAACCACGACAAAACACTATTGAAATATTCCAACTCTTGCAATTCAACAAAAGAAATCCAAAATGATCTTTGAAAAATCAAGAGAATGTAACTGTGACAAGGTAAACCACGACAAAACACTATTGAAATATTCCAACTCTTGCATTTCAACGATAGAAATTCAAAATGAACTTTGAAAAATCATGAGAATGTAACTGTGACAAGGTAAACAACGACAAAACACTACTGAAGTATTCCAACTCTTGCATTTCAAAGAAAGAAATCCAAAATGAACTTTGAAAAATCAAGAGAATGTAACTGTGACAAGGTAAACCACGACAAAACACTACTGAAATATTCCAACTCTTGCATTTCAACGAAAGAAATCCAAAATGATCTTTGAAAAATCAAGAGAATGTAACTGTGACAAGGTAAACCACGACAAAACACTATTGAAATATTCCAACTCTTGCAATTCAACAAAGAAATCCAAAATGATCTTTGAAAAATCAAGAGAATGTAACTGTGACAAGGTAAACCACGACAAAACACTACTGAAATATTCCAACTCTTGCATTTCAACGAAAGAAATTCAAAATGAACTTTGGAAAATCAAGAGAATGTAACTGTGACAAGGTAAACCATGACAAAACACTACTGAAATATTCCAACTCTTGCATTTTAACGAAAGAAATCCAAAATGATCTCTGAAAAATCAAGAGAATGTAATTGTGACAAGGTAAACCACGACAAAACACTACAGAAATGTTTGAACTCTTGCATTTCAACGAAAGAAATCCAAAACGAACTTTGAAAAATCAAGAACATGTAACTGTGAGGTAAACCACAACAAAACACTACTGAAATATTTCAACTCTTGCTTTTCAACGAAAGAAATCCAAAATGAACTTTGAAAAATCAAGAGAATGTAACTGTGACAGGTAAACCACGACAAAACACTACTGAAATATTCCTAATTCCCTTTAGTCATTTCTAATTCCCTTTGTGAATCAATAATTCCCCTTAGAAACAACAAATAAGTTCCCCTTTCTTGAATCAATAATTCCCCTTAGAAACAACAAATAAATTCCCCTTTCTTGAATTAATAATTCCCCTTAGAAACAACAAATAAATTCCCCTCGAGTCGATCAATACATTCCCCTCGATTATGCAAATCAAGTTCTCAGAAATTCTCTCCCCTTCGTGGATCGATACATCTCTTCCCCACCGTCAATGCACATGTGCAAACTTCGCCCCGGAGACAATTCCCCTGGACGAACAACAACAACAAATCAATTGACCTTGACCTCATTAGACTCGATCGATAATCCTTGAATAAATTATAGCCCGTCAGACTAAATTGTAGATGGCAGCAGCCATCTACAATTAAATAACAATTAAAATATTGTACTGGCACGCTCCTCCTCCACCCCAATCTATTCAAAGCCTCCCTTTTTACACCCGCCCACGAAGTTCCCATTTCCTTTAAATCTTTCTTTATGACGTCCTCCCACCCCAGATGGGGACTACCTGCTTTCAGTTTAGCCCTAGATGGTTGGCCGAAAAGAACAATCTTCGGCAATCTGTCATCCTTCATCCGTACAACGTGCCCTAACCACCTCAACCTTTCTTTCATTATAGCCCTAGAGAGCGGTATTAAACCACATTTTTCGTATAGCCTATTGTTTGAAATACGGTCAGTCAGCTGGGTACCCAGAACAATCCTTAAGCAATTTCTCTGGAAAACTTCTAGTAAATCTTCATCCGCTTTTCGGAGCGTCCATGCTTCAGAGCCATATTTGACCACTGTCATCACTGTAGCTTCTAATATTCTAATCTTGGTTTGCAACTTATCTTCCTATTCTTCCAGACTTTTTTTTAACTGTGAAAAAAACACCCTGAGCCTTGGCTATTCTATTTTCAACATCTTCACTGCTCCCACCATCTTTACTAATAATACTACCAAGGTAAGTGAAGCTGCCCACCTGATCAATCTTTTCATTACCCAACGTCACCTTTCCATCTTCACTTATTCCTAGCCTTAGTGACTTAGTCTTCCTAGCATTAATTTTCAAACCAATTCTAGCACCCTGAACTCGCAAAACCTCTAAAACTTCATTCATTTTGCTCAAACTTTCATCTAGGATGCTTAAATCATCAGCATAATCCAAGTCCAGGAGACTTTTTCCTCCCCATTTGATTCCGTGGTCTCCCATTGCCTTTCCTGTGCTCCTTAAAACAAAGTCCATCAAAATAACCCATATAAAGGGGGATAGAACACAACCCTGCTTGACTCCTGATTTAATACAAAACTAGCTGCTAACCTCATTTCCTACCTTAACCGCAGCAGTGTTATTCTCGTACATAGCACTAATCACTTTAATGTATTTGTCTGGTATACCATACAAGGATAAAACCTTTACTAAAGCTCTTCTATCAACAAAATCGAACGCTTGCTCGTAATCTATAAAACTTAGGACCAATGGTGTTTAAAAACTCAGGCACTTCTCAATTATTAGCCTAAGAGTGAAAATTTGGTCGACACATTCTCTACCTTTTCTAAAACCGCACTGGTCTTCTCTTAAAACTTTGTCTACGGCATCTCTCAGTCTAAAAAGTATCATATTACTAAGTAATTTACTACCTACAGAGACCAGAATAATGCCTCGATAATTACCACACTCACTTTTATCACCTTTCTTATAAAGTGGCTTAATTAAGGTTTCCCTAAAATCGCTAGGTACTTCCCCTTTTTCAAAAATCATATTAATAATCTTCAATAACTTATTTCTAGTCTCAGAGCCACCATATTTAAGAAACTCATTTACCACCCTATCAGCACCTGGAGCCTTATCATTCTTTAATCCTTTTAGTACTGTTGCTAATTCCTCCTCACAAAATAAATCTTACTTCACATCCAAGGTATCACAAACTTTTTCATTTTCCTCTATATTTTTTCCTGCAACTCTATCTCGGTTAAGCAAGTTCTCAAAAAGTTCGGCCCATCTCTATTTAGTTTTTTCCTTATCGCTAATTGCCACCCCATTCCTATCTTTAACTGGGACAAGTCCGGATTGACTACTCCCTCTCAATTTGTTAACGTGCCAGTACAATATTTTACTATTATGCCGTCTAGCTGCATCTTCCAGATCCTCGGCAATTTTATCCATGGCCTCCACTTCACACCTCCTTAGTTCATATTTTAATGCTTTCTCCACTTTCTTTACATTTCTTTTGTTTTCATACGATCTATCACTCAGATAATTCTTGTACAAGTCCTTTCTCCTTTCTATTAAACATAAAGCTTTTTCACTAATATTCTTAGCTGCAGTTCTAGCTTTCTTCCCTAATACACCTTCAGCAACTTCACAAATTATTTTTCTAAAATTATTCCAACCATCTTCCACATTATCAAATTTTAAACTCTTAAGTTTAGTATTCAACTGTTCCTGGAAAGTTTCTCTCAAATTCTCATCCTGGAGTCTACCATTATCATAACTTCCCGGGAGGTAGTTACCCTTTCGATATTTCAGCTTTAAATTAACCATTGACACTACTAGATGGTGATCTTTATGTAAAGAAAGATGGTGATCTTTACTAGAATGTAAAGAAAGTGGAGAAAGCATTAAAATATGAACTAAGGAGGTGTGAAGTGGAGGCCATGGATAAAATTGCCGAGGATCTGGAAGATGAAGCTAGACGGCATAATAGTAAGATATTGTACTGGCATGTTAACAAATTGAGAGGGAGTAGTCAATCCAGACTTGACCCAGTTAAAGATAGGAATGGGGCCGTAATTAGCGATAAGGGAATATCTAAGGAGAGATGGGCCGAACATTTTGAGAATTTGTTTAACCAAGATAGAGTTGCAGGAAAAGATATAGAGTAAAATGAAAAAGTTTTTGATACCCTGGATGTGAAGGAAGATTTGTTTTGTGAGGAGGAATTAGGGACAGTATTAAAAGGATTAAAAAATAATAAGGCTCCAGGTGCTGATAGGGTGTATGAGTTTCTTAAATATGGTGGCTCTGAGACTAGAAATAAGTTACTGAAGATAATAAATATGATTTTTGAAAAGGGGAAGTACCTAACATTTTAGGAAAACCTTAATTAAGCCACTTTATAAGAAAGATGATAAAAGTGAGTGTGGTAATTATCGAGGCATTAGTCTGGTCTCTGTAGGTAGTGAATTACTTAGTAATATGATACTTTTTAGACTGAGAGATGTCGTAGACAAAGTTTTAAGAGAAGAACAGTGCGGTTTTACAAAAATATAGAGGATGTGTCGACTAAATTTTCACTCTTAGGTAAATAATTGAGAAGTGCCTGAGTTGTCAAACACCTTTGGTCACTAAGGCTAGAAATAATTACTTAGTCACAAGAGCAATTATCACAAGAGATTATGAGCAACCGTTCGATTCTGTTGATAGAAGAGCTTTAGTAAAGGTTTTATCCTTGTATGGTATACCAGACAAATACACTAAAGTGATTAGTGCTATGTACGAGAATAACACTGCTGCAGTTAAGGTAGGAAATAAGGTTAGCAGCTGGTTTTGTATTAAATCAGGAGTTAAGCAAGGTTGTGTTCTATCCCCCTTTATATGGATTTTTTTGATGGACTTTGTCTTAAGGAGCACAGGAAAGGCAATGGGAGACCACGGAATCAAATGGGGAGGAAAAAGTCTCCTGGTCTTAGATCATGCTGATGATTTAAGCATCCTAGATGAAAGTGTGAGCAAAATGAATTAAGTTATAGAGGTTTTGCCAGTTCAGGGTGCTAGAATAGGTTTGAAAATTAATGTCAAGAAGGCTAAGTCCCTAAGGCTAGGAATAAGTGAAGATGAAAAGGTGACATTGGGTAATGAAAAGATTGATTCATTAGTGATTATTGATTCATACTACCAGTAAGCTTCACTTACCTTGGTAGTATTATTAGTAAAGATGGTGGAAGCAGTGAAGATGTTAAAAGCATGAATGGCCAATGGCCAATGGCCAAGGTGCTTTTTGACAGTTAAAAAAGTTTGGAAGAGTAGGAAGGTAAATCTGCAAACCAAGATTAGAATATTAGAAGCTACAGTGATGACAGTGGTCAAATATGGCTCTGAAGCATGGACGCTCCGAAAAGCGGATGAAGATTTGTTAGATGTTTTCCAGAGAAATTGCTTAAGGGTTGTTCTGGGTACCCGGCTGACTGACCGTATTTCAAACAATAGGCTATACAAAAAAATGTGGTTCAATACCGCTCTCTAGGGCTATAATGAAAGAAAGGTTGGGTGGCTAGGGCACGTTGTGCGGATGAAGGATGACAAATTGCCGAAGATTGTTCTTTTCGGCCAACCGTCTAGGGTTAAACAGAAGGCAGGTCGTCCTCGTCTGGGGTTGGAGGACGTCGTAAAGAAATATTTAAAGGAAATGGAACTTCGTTGGCGGGTGTAAAAAGGGGGCTTTGAATAGATTGGGATAGAGGGTGAGCATGCGTAGCTGTGTTGGCCTCACGCGGCTTGGTGCTGCGGTGAGTTGTTAGTAGTAGTTGCATATATATATATATATTATATATATATATATATATATATATATATATATATATATATATATATATATATATATATATATCTATATATATATATATATATATATATATATATATATATATATATAATAGTATATATATATATATATATATATATATATATATATATATAATATATATAATATATATATATATATATAATATATATATATATATATATATATTATATATATATATATATATATATATATATATATATATATATATATATATATATAATATATATATATAATATATTATATATATATATATATATATATATATATATATATATATATATATATATATATATATATATATATATATATATATATATATATATATAATATATATATATATATATATATATATATATATATATATATATATATCGCATTTTCATGCAAGTTTTAGCATAGCTGTTTGGTGTCTCACAATATTTCTTCCAAGAGATCTGTTGGGTCGCGACTGATCTATTCGTGAGAAAGATGTTCTTTAACATCTCCATTGGGGTCTAAACAGTACATTTGGTCACATGAATATGGTTAAACTGATTTTTTAATAAATTTATCCAGCTATTTTGAAGCTGAGAAATTACGACTATTTTTGGTTCGATCATTGCTTACATTGAATGAAGCTAAAGCAAAACATGGGTTCTAGTTTCGTATTTATTTGTGGAAATCTCTAGAGAGCAAATGATGTCGTATACAGGCCAATAAATTCATTTGGAAATTGTTAATGCAGGAATTCAGTTCCACCACCAAGCAGGCAGCAGCCCCCAAGTAAATCATCTTTGTTGGCCATATTCCTGTGGTATAATGGAGGACTCACAGTGAACACATACAGAGTTGAAGGTCTAATACTTGTAAATAATATTTGCGTAGTTTTACTGTATATTTATAGGTTTTATTTGGTGTTCTGCCACAATTTGTTGGCATCGAAGTCTGTGATGGTGCTGCTCTTCAACATCATATTTTCTCGGTACTTGTTACATAATGGTACACACTCAAGAAGTGACGTTGGTCAATCCTAATGAAATAAACAAATAAGATGAAAATATAATACTTTAGAAATAAATTTGGGCTATATATTTGCACATTGGGGAGGGAAGGAGGTAAATTTTATAGGGGATCTGCGGGCAAAATGGAGTAGTTTACAATTATTACTACATATTATGAATTAAGAATTGTTTTCTAACTTCACGCCGCCAATAACTTTACCGCCCCCACCTAATGTGCATTATATAGCACAAATTATGCAGTCCAATGTATTCTGTCACCCGTCAGTGGTTTTCCACTGAGCTTAAGCTAACTATTTCTTAATACAGACATATAAAACCGGTTTGTCTCAAGTGTGTACCATATGTACCAAGTACCTTTTTTCTTCTGCACTTCTTTTGACTCGTTCTATATTCCCACCGTTCTTTAACAGCACAGTTCTTTGTTCTTCACTGTCATTTTTGACACTCTGATGCTTGCTTTAGCGTGTCTGCTACCCCTACAATTCATTGCCCTTTTATCTTTGGCAAGCGCTGATTCCTGCTGTTTCTTGTAATTCTCGCTGCTGATTATCTTCTAACTGCATATTTCTTTGTTCTCGCGGTCGTATATCTTCTAACCACACATTCTCTGTTCTTCATTTCATTTTGATTCGTTCCCATCCTCATTGTCTTATGTCTTGTAACCGCATATTTTTTCGTTCTTCACTTTCGTTTTTGGTCGTTGATTGTCGACGCCACTTATCTTTTTAACTGCATATTTCTATGTTTCTTAATTTCGTTTTTGACTTGTTCTAATGTTCAGTGTCGCGAAATATTTTAGCTACATATCTTTTTGATCTTTATTTTCGTTTATCATTACTTCAGACATTTTTTTCAGTGCCTTTTGCCTTAATTGCTTGGAATGGTCTTGTCACTTTTTATGTTCTAGGTTGTCCATTATCACCCTTTCGTACATTTACATTTCTCAGGTCGTTCTCTTGATCTTGTCTCATTTTATGGGCCAGTTTGTTCATTTTGTGCTAACGTTAATTTACGTTTGTGTCCCCTAGATATTATGAAACTGCTGAAAATATTTATTTAAATTTACATCACTGAATATGGGTACATGAATCTCCATATTTCAAAATTTTGTTCTGCAAATGCTTTTAAACGGTTTTAAAATATATTTTCCTTATGTCGTCACTTTCAGTCACATGATTGCTAAACTATTTAGTCTATCCTGATTTATTGTTGTTTTTTCATAGTTCTTTTTTTATTGGTTTTTAGCTTTAAAAATGATCTCTCTTCAGAAGCAACGCTTACTGGAATTGTCAAGAAAATTTTACAATTTAAAAAACTAATTGTTTTATTTTGATGGTGGCGCGGGGTCCATTCAAACGTGGGGGCCGATTGGGCCCAATCGTTCCAATCGCTCTTTTTTCAGCCCCGATCATAGTAGTCGTGGTGGTACAAGGAAAAGCAGTTGAAGCAGTAGGGTTGCATTAGTAGTAATAGTAAACAGTTGTAGCAGCAGGATTGATAACAGTAGTAGCATTTAAATGTTGCCTTTTGGTCAGTTGAACATCCCCCTCAAGATACTCCGGAAGTTTCACCTAGATACGTATGCCGTTCCAAAAATACTGCTAATGTGCTCTTTCGACCCCCATTTGACGCCCTTTTCATCCTAATACTCTCTAGCCGTGTAAGTAGTTGCAATTGAAGTTATAGTTGGAGTAATTTAGTAGTAATAATAGCAGTAGCGGTAAAAGTAGCAGTGGCAGTAATGTTAGTAGTAGCATACACATATTACCTTTTGGTTGATTGATGTTCTCCTTTAAGAATTCTTGTAAGCTCCAACTTAATTCTCAAATTCACTCTTGATTTACGCCCTACTTACAACCTGAATGCACATATTGTGTTTTGGTTTAGCTCAAAATCCCCCTCAATATTCTGTCAAATGCTCACATTTATACTCTTAGCCTTAATAGTACTTGTATTATAGAAGTAGTGATAGTGGTAGGAGCAGTAGTAGCACTAACAGTACTGTATTAGTAGTAGCAGTAACAGCAGTAGCAGCTGTATTAATAGCAGTAGTAGCAGGTACATGTTGCCTTTTGGGTAGTTGAACATCCCACTCATGATGCCCCAGCAGTTTCATCTTGATACGGTTAGCCGTTCCAAAAATATTGCCGTTACGGCCTGTATCACCAATCTGAATGAAGATAGTATGTTTTTGATTTAGTTCAACTTTCCAACGTTCTTAAGATGTACATTTAATATCCTCAGCCTTGATAGTACTCGCCACATAAGTAGTTTTTGTAGTGGTAGTTGTGGTAGTAATAATACAAGTTGTAGTGGTAGCAGTTGTAGTGATAGTTGCAGCAGTAGTAGTAGTAGTAGTAGCACGCAAATATTACCCATTGGTCAATTGATCATCTCCTTTAATAATTTCATTTTCAATAACATATATTATTTGTAAACAATGAAATCATTACCTAACTTATAGTCCTTGCCTGAGGCTGTGTGTGTGTGTGGGGGGGGGGGGGTTGACATCCCCATAGCCTAATTATTGGACTTCCAACAATGCTGAAGAAAATAGCTGTCTCAAAATTTTATTGTATGTGTTTTTGGGACATGACTGGTCGGGGGGGGGCTGGTTGCCCTCCTTCTAATTCTGACTATTAAAAAGGGCACAAGAAACTTCTGATTACTATCTAATGAGCTCTCTCTGAAGCTTATACGACGATCCATTCTATGAGAACTTTATTTGGCCCCGGAGAATAATCTACAACTTTCGCCCATGGGCTCTTGAGGGTTGTGTCAACCCTGGAGCCCTAGAGGCATTTTATAATTTCTTTGGACTGTTTTCAACAAAATGGCTATCTCAAAATTTCTATCGGATGCAGTTGAGAAAAAAGTACGTGGGGGGAGCTACCCTCCGATCACTTTTGACTCTTAAAAGGGCACGAAATCTTCTGATTTCCAGTCAATTGAGCCCCCTTCAAATTTATACGACCACCTCTTCCATAAAGACCCTATATGTTAAGAATGGACAACTGCTAAAGGGCTGTGGGGGTGGTTATCCCAACTGGACCTTTCAACTCTGTCGAGCAAAATGGCAATTTCAAGGTTTCGATTGAAAGTATTTTGGGAAAATCATGGGCGTGGGGGCTGGCTGCCTCACAGTCACTATTGACTTTTGAAAAGGCACTAGAACATTTAGTTTCCAATTGAATGAGCCCCTTTGAACTTTCTACGACAACTCTTTCTATGCGAAGTGCCCTGTTCAGAAAAAACAACAACAACAGACTGTGGCCACATTGCTCTTTACTGGCAGTGCTATTGCGCTGCCATTGATCCTAAGCTTTTTTGAAGCTTTTTCTTGCGCACCAAAAAAGCTTTTCTAGTAAACCATGTTTTAAAGACCCTGGAAATTTTTGTTATGGTCATACTCTGGAAAAAAATGCTCACAATCAATGTTCAGGTTTTAACCGTTTTAGACTTTTATTTTATTTTTCCAATCTCTTCCTTTTCCCATGGTTTAAATCCCCTGCCCCTCCTTGGTGGGAACTTCAGGGGGTGGGAGCGTCAAGGGAGCGTTATTGGCAATCATAATCCAATGATTGCCAATGCAGCGGCGACAAATCAGGCAGAACGCACAAAGCCAGCCTCAGTTCAACTAGCATTCTTCTGTATAAGTTAAATATGGATAAGTCTGTGAACAGTGATGTGCATTAGGTGTGGGGGTGGGGGGGGGGGGCTAGAAACATCCAGGTCTCCGACTAGATTTAAAAAACTGTCGGAGAGAGAAATATCTTCAAAAATAGTATTTTCCGAAATTGCCTTAAAACACCTGGAATTGGAAAATTACTAAATGGACGGGCAGAAAGCAAAATCTTTGGCAATCTGTCATCCTTTATTCAAAAATAGTGACTTAGATGCTTATCATTAATTAATAAAAACTTGATGCATGAATATAAATGTGTTCCAAATTCTTCACCGGATATATTTGAGTTTTCTCTTAAGGATCACAGCATATGTCGTATGTCCTTGCCCGTGCGCGAAGGGGAGTCATGAAGAGTGATTTAGCTTGATGTGCTTCAAAAATCTTAACATGAAGAGTATAGGACTTTTCGCTACTGTTTGGATATATATTTACTCTGTGGCTATAGCCACCAGCCACTTATTTGCAATTATATAACCTATACCAATTAAAACATTCCATCTTTAACCCTTTAATGGCTCCTTTTTTTAAACCACAAGTAAAATTGAAAATTATGACAGTTTCTAGAAAGAAAATGCTACTAGCCCCAATTAGTTGTTGAATATAAGAACAGGGTCCGTTTTGTTGCCCTCGGAGAATTCTCCCTGGAAAATTTTTATAGGGGAATCCTCCCACCCCCAGAAATTCTCCCATGAAAATACCCTCACGACAATTCCCTTCTTGAAATTCTCTCCTCAATGTAAAAATTGGGCACCCAACTAGGAATTAAAACAAATAAAAAGAACGAAGAAAAGTGTGTTATTGCAAATCAGCTTTTATCAAGAAGGGCCGAATCAGCTTTTATCAAGGAGGGTAAATTGTATAGGCAAGGGGATGCCAGATGCCTAAAGAGCACGTTTCAATGCCGAACCTGTCTAACTTTCCATGGAGCCTTCATATATATATAGGAAGTGGTATAGGGTGGCATGAATTAATCTATCATATTAATGAAGGAAAGATACAGGAAAAAATGATTAAACCTCGGGAAAATTACAACAGAATTTTTTTTACATTAAAATGTTTAGAGAAATCAGCTGAATTACACAAAAAAAATCTCCACCAAAATCCCCCTTGCACAGAAGTCCAAATTTGCGCTTGACGGGGGAAATGAGGGGGGAAATAAATTTTTGTGTTTATAAAGATTTTGGAGTTTAAATAGTCGTTTCCTATCAAATTAAGCATGCTGACTCCAAATCTGAATTCAGGTTTCCATTTTTCCGTACCTTTATGCCCATTTCCACCCTAAAAGGACGGGAGAGGGTTAAAACTCGAAATTAAGAAGTTGTTGTATTTTTTTATCGTTTTCTATGGAATGAATGGTTGAAAATTCGAAAATAAAGTAAAAAAACTTGATTTTACTTAGTCAAGTACCTCATCTTACCTAAAACAGTTGTGAAAATTGACCTACACGAACTAGTTATTTTAATCATTTTTGGTCGATTCACCATTTCCTATCAACCTAGGAATGGCACCCTAGAATATGAGTCTTAAGGAGTTTTATTTCAAATCAGTAATCTAGAATCTCCTCCCCCTCCAGTTTGCAGTTTCCATTCCTCAGTGTCATTTTAGCAGATTTAATCACTAGAGCCATCTACCATAGTACTTGCTATATGACTGTGTTCAAGGCTACATAAAGGTTTGTGCCGTTTATTTACTTCCAAAAAAGACGAAA
This sequence comes from Artemia sinica, assembly GCA_027921565.1. Lineage (NCBI taxonomy): Eukaryota > Metazoa > Arthropoda > Branchiopoda > Anostraca > Artemiidae > Artemia > Artemia sinica. Next base: position 54,127,667 of record CM051271.1, read on the forward strand.
GAATAAGCTGTGATCCACGGACATTGAGTAAAAATATTTTGAATATATTTTGTGAGATTACCCTGTTAGCTGTTAGCATTCAGACAGTGAAGGTCTCTGGGTGCGAAATGAATTTGGATTAGCTTCGTCACTTGCCCAAAAGACGCTGCTTGAATAAACAATTTGGATAATAAGTTTTGACTGATTGCGATTGCTGAAAGTGGGCCCTAAGTAATATCAGGATATTACAAGTTACGGGCCCTTACGAGTAAGTTTCTTTCATGACTTTTTAAGGATTTTCGGAATTGTGCGGCACTATTGTAGAAAAAATAAGAGATGGCTACATCACTAACAAAAGAGCATTTTGACCGGCGAATGGATGATTTAACTGCTACGATTTCGATGCTACAACAAAAAATAAGGTGTTGAAGACAGAAAAAAGCTGTTAAAATTGGAACTGATTAAGGTGAAACCGTCTGCACGTCGAGTATATTTACATACACGGAGAAACAATACTCTCCTTCACTGGATCGATATGCCAAATGAATCTGAAAATCTTCGTGATACAGTAAAAAACTTCTTCGGAAAAAACTCGGGATTGCAGATCCTGATCAAATAGGTATCAGTGTTGCTTATAGGGTAAAAAATTCACCGCGTCTGATGGTGTTGGCCCTAGTCTGCGGAGCGGTAGAAAAAAACAGTTGAGCCTATTTTCGTGCAGCTCAAGAATTATGATCGCTCATTGATTCTTAAAGAATGTGGTAAACTAAAGAAAACGGGCTACAGCGTGTCAACTGACTTACCTGCTGAATTAGGAAAGCGAAGAAATGAATTATTGGCTCTCGGTTACAAGCTAAAAAATGCAAAGGGAGCAGAGAAGGTCAGTGAGACTCGTGTGGCCCAGCGTAACGTAAAACTCTGGCTGGAGACAAAAAAGTGAAAAAGCTCACAGCAGTGGGTTAAATACGATGATGACTGTTTCGATCCGCTAAAACTGTTTGCCAAAAATGAACCAGAGGAGGTCGTTTCCGACCAGTAGTTTTGTCATTTTATTTTCTCCGATATTTAATTTTTCTGTATGTGATATCGTGAGGTTTTTTAATTATTGTTGAAGCCGTACAGTAAATCAGTTTTAAATTGTATGGCAGAGAAGGATGTAAAGCAAAAATTTTGTTTTCTTCTTTTTTTGTTTCATCTTTGTTCAATTTTCTTTTCTCTTTTTTCATGTTCCCATAATTCAAGATATCTAGTTTTTTTTTGTTTCCTTTCAGTGTTCCACAAAGAAGTTCAATCGGGTATGTTCATTGTTTTTGACTCCTCGCTCTTCTGAAATTTTCACGACGGACCGCCGATTGCAGTTGGTAAGTGATGACTCTTTCTTCAGCTTCATCCCCGAGAGGTATCAGAGATTTTGATGTAGATAGATTAAAGAATTTAGAAGAGTCTTATTTAAATCTCAAGCTTATTTTTGATCAAGAAAATGATTTCCTTTTGTTTGATGATAAAAATTTTCCTAGAAGTAAATATATAATTTCTAATTTAATTACTGGAGGTCTTCCGATTCTCGGCTTTCGGTATTTCATTTGAATTGCTAAGGACTGTATTCCTCATTTTCTGATCTAGAGTCGACATGTCGGGAGCTTAGACCAGATTGTATAGGTCTATGTGAAACATTTATTACACAACAAACCGAAAGCCTTTTGGATATTCCAGGTTACACTAGCCATTTTCTCCACAGAAAACAGATGAAAAGGGGTGGTATAGCAATTTATATCCGCGACACACACACGGTTCAAACTAGGTAAGACCTTACACGAAATATTGAAGGAATTTTCGAGTCGTTGTTCCTAGAAGTATGGCTGTCCCCAAATAAAAAAGTTATTGTGGGTGAAATTTATCGTTCTCCGTCAGGGTCAACGTCTTAGTTTATGGAACATATGGCTCAAGTTCTGGATCTAGCAGAGTGTCAAAAAATTGAGCTTATTCTCATGGGAGATTTTGATATTAACCTCAGTATTCCGCTAACGGCCGAAGCAGCAGATTTGCTAAACAATATGGCAGGTTCAGGCCTATATCCTGCTGTTACGGTTCCGACACGGGTTACTGAGAGTACGCATTCACATATCGACAACATATTCAGCACCCTGCTCCCAGAGTTGGTGGTAGTCCTCGTCAGCGACACATCAGACCACTTCCCCATTCATGCAACACTCGCCCTTTCAGAACCAGCTAAGATAAGGTCACGAATCAACCCTATGTTACCGATTATATGTTTAACAGAGGAACACTTGAAGAATTTAAAACAGGAACTACAGCAATTAAACTCGGATAATATAATGGATATTCAAGATGTAAACGAAGCATTTGGGTTCATTTCACTCGACGTTCTTGGATGTATACAGTTGATGTTGCGTGAGAAACCCGAGAACTAATAAACGAAAAAAGACCAGCCAATTAGCCCCTGGATGACGGATGGTCTTCTGGCCTGTGTGAATAAGAAAAACCTCCTTTGGGGAGAGTATAGACGCTTTCCGAGCTTAGCACGGCTAGAGGAGTATGAGCAATACAGGAAAGTCCTTCGGACTGTGTTACGAAGAGCAAAGCGTGGCTACCTGCAGCAAAAGCTGACGGAAAGCGGGAAGGATGGTCGAAAAGTTTGGCAAATTATCAACTCGGTACTATGGCCAACTACTAAGTCTTCCACATTACTAGCGAAGTTGGTCGTGAATGATGAAGAAATTACCGAACCTACACAGGTTGCCGCATCGCTGAGTACATTTTTCGCAAATATCGGCGATACCACAGCAAATTCCGTCGGGATACCTTCTAAATCATACAAAGAATACCTTGGCCCGAAGTGTATGAAATCAATGAAGTGAGTCCTGTAACACCAGGTGAGCTCGAGTTACTCGTAAAGAAATTTGAAGGGCTCTTCTGCTTCAGGTTTCGACCTGTCCACACAAAGGCACTGAAAGCAGTAGTGACGACCATTGCTGAGCCGTTAACTTACCTTGTAAATCTTTCATTAGATAAAGGGGTCTTTCCTGAAATGTTAAAAAAGGCAAAGATAATACCTCTTCACAAAGGTGGAAGTCATACAGACACAGAAAATTATAGACCAATCTCAATCTTATCAGTTTTCTCGAAAGTCTTTGAAACGCCAATGAAAAACCAGCTTTACCAATATTTAGAGGCCAAAGGCTTTTTTAACAGCCGCCAATTCGGGTTTAGGGCTTGCCATTCAACCGATGACGCCCTTACTTCACTAAGTTTATTCGTAAACAGAATCCTAGATTCGGGTGCTTTACCGGCAGCAGTGCTTCTAGATATTAAGAAAGCGTTTGATAGCATGCACCACGAAATATTACTAGGAAAGCTGATCATATTGGAGTTCGTGGCCAAGTCCTAGATTGGTTTAAGTCTTACCTGGAAAATCGTCGAATGTACACAGGAAATGACCATACAAATGATGTCGTAGTTAACTGCGGGGTGCCACAGGGCTCTAAATTGGGACCGGTATTGTTTCTTGTTCACGTAAATGATCTTCAGCAAGTACTGACTCCTGCAAGTCGTAGCCCTTATTGCTGCAAACTATGTCACCCACAAACGACGCCGGGTTCTATAGTAGAAGCCGAGGACGAACTAACGACATTTGCGGATGATTCACTTATGGCAAGCTCAGAATGGAACATCAAGTCTCTCAAAACGAAGCTACAAGACATTCTTGAAGAAACGTACCTGTGGATGGACGCAAATCGTCTAGTCATCAACATTGACAAATCTAGTGTTTTATTTTTTTCACGTATAGATTCGCTGGCTCCTGATGTGATTGGTATTGAAACCTCTCGTGGACTTATCAAGAGACCAGAAAAGGACACGTTCGTTACCTAAGGGTTTTAATCGACGAAAACCTCTCGTTCAGACACCACATAGCAAGTGTCGAGACGAAGCTTTCAAGGAACCTTGGAATCTTGAGAAACTCAGTCACCATTTCCCTAAAAAAATACTGATCCTGATTTACAATGCAGTTAACAAGCCTCACATTCAATATTGTTCTACAGTTTGGCAATCTAATTTCAAGACACATTTACAGAGACTAAACTCACTTCACAACAAAGCACTTCAAATTTTAGGCCCAGCACCGAACAGACTATCAATGGCATCACTTTACAGACTATCTTGCACCGTTTTTGTTTTTAAATATTTTTCAGGAACACTCCCATCACCATTTAAAGGCTTATTCACACTAGCATCACAAATCCATAGTTTTTAAATACACGATCTTCATCAGACATTTATATACCCCCGACACCGACAGCTAGGTCGGAATTTTCTCCTAGAATTGCGTGTGCTAGAGAGTGGAATGCACTTCCGCAAGAGCTGAAGTCATATAGGTCTCTCAGCTCCTTTAAAAAGAATGTAAAAAAATATCTAAAAGATTAAAAATTTATTTACTAGATTTATTTTATTATTATTATGGTTAGAATTTTTTGATATTGTTATTATTTATTACATTTTAGTTTGATACTTCAAGGGGTGTGAGCGGAGGAGAAGTTTTGTTAAATTTATTGTTATTTGATGGCGGTTCGAGGTGGAAATTGGAGAGGACAGGAAGCCACGCTGTATTTAGAGTGTGCAATTATTACGGGCCCAAACGTGCATCAATGCACAAGAAACTGAGTTAAGTGTATTTTATATTTTTTTTTGAATTAAAACCATATTGAACTTGAACTTGAACTTGATTATTGTCACCATGTGAGATATAGTGATTATGCTTCCGATTTTGGAAAAGAGTGGAAAATCATTTCTGATTTTCAACTTCATTTGTGCGACGCTATCTACTGTGTATCATTCAAGCCGAGTCTGTTTGTTCTCCTGGTTGCGCTGGGTCGAATTCTGTCGAATTCAATATCCATCTCCCGACGAAAAAAAGATACCGCAATTGCTAAAGTTTTCACAGATTGTTTGAAAAGAAACGTGAAACGCTGGTTCTAATTAATATAAGGCGTTTGGTATAACCCCGAGGTTTACCATCTATGCAGAAATACAGTAGTGCGACAAATACACTAATTTTCGATTCTATAAAGTATTCCTTGATTTTCTTGTTCGCCAACTTAGTAATACAGTTTTTAATTACAACTGCAGTGAAACCACCATAAATTTTCTTTACATTGGGCTAATTGGTCAACAACTTTTTTTAATAGGACAAAAGTGAAGAAACACCTCATAGTTACACAATTCCTTAGTTTTTTTTCCATTTTGTGAGTCATTTTCAGCTTTTAAATCTAGTGGGACAACAATAAAGAAATATGTCATAGTTTCCCAATCCTTGATTTTTTTTCCTTTTTGAAATCATTTTAGCTTTTAAATCAAATGGGACAAAGAAAAAAGAAACACTCCATAGTTGCCAAATCCCTGAGTTTTTGCTAATTTATCGGAGTCATTTTTAGCTTTTAAATCTAGTAGGACAAAGAATAAGGAACCACACCATAGTCTTCCAATCCTTGATTTTTTTTCTTTTTGAAAGGATTGGATTATGCCTGGATTAACTGAACAAACAAGTGCTATAAATTAAGAAGTTTCTTTTTTTATTTAGAACGGTCAAAAAGAAGAACATGGATTGAAGTTATCAAGTATTTTACAATATGTTGTATAGGTTGCATCAAGACGCTGGGTAACTGTAGGACAGAGAAAAGTCAAGACAGAAAAGTCCTGCCCATATACCAAAGCAGTATCAAATCCGGTGAAAACACAGTCATATTATCCGAGGAAGGAGCCTATGGCGTTAATAACGCAAATAAAAAGAGGTAGTAGAATTGCTGTGACGACCGGAAATGAGTCCCACACCGTGTGTCGTCCTAACTTCTGTGAACAGACATCGAATCGTCCAAAAAAGCCTTAAAGGGAAGTTAAGCAAAAGAACCAGTTGCAGTCCCTTGCAACTGGTTCCACGGATCTTCGGCTCCACGCTTTGATTTTTCGAAAAACTGCCTGTTCAGTGGTCAAGCAGTGAAATTATGTAAGATCACAAGTCATAAATTTGCTGAAGCTTATGCAATACGAACTAATAGATTCGACCACTCAATTAGTGAAATAAGAGCAGTGCTCGATCAATGGGCCATGACAGATTTCTGAACCTTCATGCAGAGGATGCCGTTTATCATCAAATATGCTCAGTGGACTTCAGGACAGGAAAAGGGATTCCACAAAAATTCTGTGGTCTAGAAGAAGTGAGTCACCTGCCTCTACCAAAGAAACGGAAGGGAAAACCGTGCGATAGTACAAGGAACGTCGCTCTTGAAGAAGCACTTCAGTTTTATGTCAACAGTGAAAAGCCGGTACCTCTGACGATCACTTTCACAAAGAGGGTTTATATTCTCCTTGAAACTGACTGTGAAAGTTTCGGCCTGCAGCTTTCGTTAAGCCAAGGATTGGCTCGTCAGTGAACTACGGTGAACAAGTAGCTGTGTCCATTCAAACAGGAAAGAGACACTCGTAATTAGTAGAGATACGGTTGACAGGATATTACGAGAATTTAACCAAGAGGTGAAACCAGAGAGTGAAAAAGAAAAAGGGGCTCAGATCATCAAAGTTGTTGGAGGGATAATAAGACGTGATATCGAATCCATTACGACAAGAAACGATTCATACGAATTCCTTAACGAATTATCGTCATAGAGAAGTGTTTGAACTTCGTGTGCCCATCGCTTTGTCTACTGATTTAATAAATAGGGATAGGCTCGCCTCTTCTAATATCTTCTATTGGACAGGCTATAATACAGGTATGCAGACAATGGGGTTTAATTTCTCCTGTACAAATAGGACTGGCTTCGCAGCTGCATTACCATTTTTCATCCCGGTTTTTAAATTGACACACTGCACAATCTCGGCTTCTGCTCTTCGTACTCAGAAGTAAGAAAAAATTTAAAGATACGGAGCAGTAAAATCAAACGTTTTTTGGAAGAGTGCCGAAGAAAAGTACAATTTTATCAGTATGTAGAGACAACGTCAATCATGATATTGCTACTATCGACGGCCTGAATGTCCTTTCGTGGAATGGGACTAATTGAAGTGTCCAAACCTGAGTTGCCGGCAACGGAAGCTTTTAGTTCAGAGAAAAGAAGTAAGTGAGGATGAGTTGAAGTCAATTGGCATCGTGCCATTCTACACTTACCAAAACCAGGCATGTCAAAACCAAGGACTTTTGTTTGCTTGACAAACAGTAGTGACACTCATGACAATTAAAGGAAGATTTGAGACACTCTTGCGCACCTCTGGATTTCTCCAAAGCTCATACGTGAGCTGGTTGACCTTTATGTGGTCAATACACCAAAAGCTCTCTTATCCAGGAAGTCGAATATTCATTTTTTGCTAATGGTTAGCCACAACCCAAGCGATATCTCCTGTGTTTATTCTACACTTATGCATGCTAACAAGCGCGCTAGTCGAGCTGGAAAAACTGTAATCATTACCTTTGACCAACGACTTTACTGAAAGGCAAAGTGTATCGTCAATGCAGAGACTGCCACAATGTGCTTTAAGAAATGCTATTGTTGTCCTAGGTGGATTTCACACCCGCATCATTTTCTTAGGAGCCGTTGGCTTCCTTATGGCTGACTCGGGAGTTTTGGAATCATAAGTCAGTATACGCGCCTAACACTGGGCGAAGTATGTTACAAGGCAAAGCTGTCTCTCGTGCTTTGCGAGTCCATGGTCTCTTAGAGATAGTCCTTTATGTGAACCTTTCATCATCAGAACTGAATAGCAGAGTTTTTTTATTGGTATTACATGGTACAGAACCCCTTCAAAAGCAAAACAGGCGTATGATTCTCTCCTTGAGGGAGATGCCATTGACGAAGTGCAGGTGTCGGAAGCAGCAGAGTTTATCCATGAAATATTGCATAGCGTAAAAGAAGATTATCCGAGTCCAGAACTGCCCGTCGTTGGTTTCAGTACCTGGACCTGCTTGAATTTTGAGAAAGAACCTGAGAGCAGAACGAAGTGGCAATTTTGAGCTTTATCTATAGTTTTGTTAGAAATGCTTCCCTACTTTGCTGATTCCGGGCACAATCTTATACGAAGTCTACTTGGCTTTCGTGCAGTCGATTTTCAGTTGAGGTAAGACAACCCAGAGCAGTACACAATGCTAGAGAATACGTGTTCATCCTGGAGAACTGACAACTACTGAGGCGGCACTTTCTCCTGCTTTGGTGATCGAACAAACGTTAATGATAAATATGGAAAGGAGTGGTGGTCTGACGAGAGGTAGAGGCATGACTGAATTGCAGCAGAAAATTTGGACATCTGCCATGCCTACTTTGGTTCTCTTTAACAAACGCATGCAGAACCTGACTGGCCTTGCAGAGCTTGACTATTGGAAATCACCGCAGAAGCGATATCTTCGAGGAAATCTAGAGATCTGGTGACATAAAAAAGATAGTTCGATACACTGAGCCCCTAGAACCCCTCAGGCAGGATTCACAGCTGTTGAACGTAATTAGTGGCGTACGGGCTTAATAATTTGTAAACGTAACGATGTCAATCTGTGGAGAAAAGATCCTAAAAGACATGGAATCAAAGCAACTGACAAATATGTTTTTCAGAGAAAGGAGAAAGCTGTAACTATGGCTGAGAAGTCCCGGTGGTGATAGATAGCGAAAGAGAAATTGTCGAACCACTTTAATCTTAAAACGTCTAGCTACAGTGCCTACGCACCAGAGGTACTGTTGTTTCAGCTCTGTACTTTTCCACCATCGCTCTTTAGTTCATTCGAGTTGATGAGGACAGCCGACAGCTTTAGGTTGTGCTTTAAAGTCAAAATGTTTTTGTGATTAATTTACCTGAGTTCTAAACGTTTCCTTTTTATAATTGATTGATCTGAAGTTTCACAACTCGTTAAGAATTGTTTTTCAAGAAGTTATACTTATCAAACCCCTCCTATTACAGGATCCTCAGGGGTGAAATCAGTAAATAGTAAAAAAAAAACTGCTTTTTGACCTCATATTTGGCATTATATTACTTTATTCGATATAAAATGATCCTTTAGTCGCAGGAATCCGTCAAATAATGATCTGCGTACTTTAACCAGCCCCTCCCTCATTCCATCAAGGGGAAAACTGATATCTTGAGGCAGAAAACTGGATTTCTGACGCTTTTATTCGAATTCGTCATGCTAGATTTGATAGGAAATGGACTATTTAGACTCCAAAAAATTTGTAAACACAAAAATTGATTCCCCCCTCATTTTCCCCCTTCAAGGGGAAACTTGGGACACTTGTGCGAGAGTGTTTTTGGTGGATATTTTTTTTTTGTGTAATTCAGCTGATTTTTCTGAACATTTTATGAATGAATGAATGATGAATTTTATTATAACCTTGTCTTACAATCAACAGAAAAGACAGAGCATAAACAAAAAAAGAAAGAAAAAGCAAAACTGGCAAGAAAAAGAAACACAAACAGAAAGAACTACATAATAACATAACTATTTGAGAAGGCGGGCCCACTCGTGATCCAGAAGCTCTATGTTTTTTCACGTAATTCTGATTACCTCCTCCACACACTCAGAGGCTCAACAATTCAATATTTCGCAACAATATGGAGGTTTCTAACAAAAGGCGGCACTTGAAGAAGATATCGGCATACTTGAAAAATACCGACCTTATTGTCTTTCTGTTTTGTGCACTCAGGAGCTTCCAAAAAGAGGACAGGTACAAGACATGAGGCAAAGTTACCGCATTATAAAGACGGGCCAAATATTTAACTGGCTTGAATTGTGACGCTAGTGACAACACCCGCATAGGCAATGCGCACTTTTTTAGAAAGGTGTTCAATAAGCAAAGACTGGGTCTTTCGAAGATTGCGACCAATCGGCAGGCCAAGGTACGTAATGTGACTAGACGGTGTTACGGTAATTCCACCAAGCCTGACTGTAGCATTGTCTTCAGGGCAATTAAAACACAAAACAGCATACTTTTCTACATTAAACTGCAAACCAATATCAGCATAACTTTTTTCAAGACGCGAGAAAGTATTTTCTAATGAAGAACGCAACCGAGACAGATTTAAAAGATCATCTGCTAAACACAGAAGTGACAAGTCAATATGCCTTGCAAATATAACTCGGAGAGATAACCTGTTGTGCATCATTAACACTGTTATTATACAAAGTAGGAGACGTTATAGTCCCTTGCTTACTTCCCTTATGTACGGTATCTCCCCACTAAGCTCACCATCTTGCAACGAACACGAAGCTTGAGGTTCCTATACATATCACTTAGTGCCTTACAATAGAAACGCACGCCTCGCTTACACAGCTCAACCAAAATCTGGGCATGAATCCCAGAGTCAAAAGCTCTCCTGACATCACACTGACCTAAGATCAAAGTTTCTCGCGAGAGATGAACATCAAGTAATATGTTAGCAAGAAGATAAAGTACATGGGTGCACCCGAGGCCTTTTCGAAAACCAAACTAGTGTGGAGGCATCTCATACTTATCATAAATCTCATCAAACAAAACAATCTCGAATAGTTTTACAAAATACTGAAGATATCGTTACTGTTGATACGAAGAAGGCTGTTCGGCTGCTTCCTCTTCTTTAATATCGGGATAACATAACCCAGACTAAAGCAACTCGGGACTATCTCTTGTGTCAAAATCATCTGAAACAGAAGGGCGATGTGATGGTAAAGACATAACCTCCTAAAGAAATTGTAGAGCACAAATACTATCGCAGCCTTTTGAGCATACTTTTTCAGCTTTTTAACGGCCTGGCAATTAAGACCGGTGACACTGAGAAATCCTCGAAGGTGTCGGTAAGCATAGAAACCACTCATTCTCGTAATTAGACTGCAGAACTGGATCATGCGCGTTTGAACCTCGGACTCAAAGTAAGCACTCCACTGATTAGCAGAATATTAGACGTAGGCTTAGCTTCTTCCGGCTTAGACCTGAAGCGAACTCAAATAAGGTTCGGATTCTTACTGAGCTTTTGCACAAATTTTCTTTGAGGGTTGCACAGTGGGCATCTAACGCTTTATTGAACTTTCGTTTAGTATGGATTCGAATCTCGTTCACTTTTCCACGTCGTGGCTTCCCGCTATCATGCAAACTTTCAGCTTAATACCTTCGCCGACGCACCAGCCACCGCTAGCTCCGGATTTCTAGACCACCCTTTCACCTGCGATCTATTACGGATACGCTTCACAGAAACTGCTACCACTCTCCGCGATACGCAGAGCATGCGATATTTCTGTACAGTAATGTTTATCTGCAGACGTATTTCACTTTCACTGCATACGATTTTGCATTTCTCTGCAGAAGATGGAAGGGAACTTCTATTTACTGTGTATATCGCAAGAAAGTAGCCGCAAAGAGATCATTCGAACATTTGTTTCCAGTCACTGTATACTCCTCTTTGGGATTTGTACGGACCCGACAACTTCGGACAGTCCAGTGTTTATTGACAATGACAAAGGCAAATGGTCAGAGTATGAACCATCACTACAACTTTACTTGTAACTCACCGGGAAGTTCGTTAACACTGGTCAAGATTTGAGACGGTGTTTGGCAACACTGATAAATATGTACGCTTTGTCCTTATCAACGACATTTAACTGATCAGGAAGGAACCTATAACGATTTGAGTCCTTTCAGATTCGGTATTAAGTATGTCACAGTTGAAGTCCCCTATTAATAGAACTTTTGTATTCCAGATTTGAGCCTTCACGAAACGGCTTAGCTGAGTACATTCAGCCGTGAACTTGCTGTCCTCGAGAGGCTAGATCTATAGTTAGTAGAAGATAGACGTTTATTATCACAGTATCGCGAACTTTAACAGCGAGGAAGTGTTTACTTGATGCTAAAAGTTCAGCCTGAAGAGACTCTCTCACCAAAGTGGCTGAACCAACAGATTGCCGACCTCTGGATTTCACACTTTCAGCTGGCCGAATAAAGCACTGGAAGGAACTTGAGAACTTGAGCAGGTTAGTATTGTCCTCGTGAAAGCAGGTGCTCTTGTATCAAACTACTTTCATTTGTTAGGCTCATAGTATCAAGCAGAACTGTTTTCTCAGTGCTTTTCCATTTATATTCCAAGACAGAATACTACACATTTTGGGAGCGTGATCCATCTTTCAAGTTTTTTCTGTTATCAGGACAGGCATAGTAACAACATGTGTGCCTAATCGAATTGCAATTCTGGCACCGAGTAGGATTTTGACAGAGTTTTCAGGGGCTTTGTGTGACCATTACTCCACAGCGGCTACAAGTTTTCAGCTTCCTTACAGTCTCGCCGCTATTTGCCCCACATGATGACACCGATAGCACCTTCAGGCAAAAAGCGGAATTTTTCTAGACGGAATAGCTCGAAACCAATTTTAATCGGGTTTGTTAAGGCAGCGGACAATGCACTTTAGAGAAGTAATACATTTTAACGCTTGCGAATTGCCTCACTTGATTGCTTTTTCACAGTCTTTTGACAGACTTTTCAGAAGGTCCTCCGTCACGTTGCTGGGGAGAAACGTTTCACTGTACCGATGAACTGGAATTAATAAGTCGATTGTCTAATTTTATGGTTACTTTGAGAGCATCCGAGACTTTTTCTGCTGCCTGCTTCGAAGAGACTGACAGTTGCCATTCCTTTTTTCTCCGCCTGAGCACTGCATCCGCTAATATTGTATCACCCGGTGCCAAGCTTGTTATAAAGTCCTTACGCTTTCCTGTATCGTCTATCTCAGGAGGCATATTCTTCACGACAACCGAGAACAGCTGTTTTTCCACATTTGGCGTTTTTAGTACTGACGAGGAGGCTGTAGGCTGATTCTTGGAATCAGTAATAGCTTTCAAACCATTGTTCAGAGTATCTAACTTGCGGGAACACTATTGCAGCTCACTGTCCATTTTTCTCGTCATTTCGTTCACTTTGGTAGTAATACAGACTGCAATTTTGTCACCACACGTGGGAACAGACTCCGGTTCGAGAATAACGAAAGCCGGAAGCTCTTTACCGTCCTTTGCACAGCTCATATGTTCTTTCGTGATATCCGTCAAGTTATCACAGTCTTTTTTTGCATTCTTGTAATCGTTCTTCATATCCGAGTTCAGCCTCATAGTAAGTCCACAGTAGTATTTTGGCTTCCATAATACGGGCATGATCCAAAAACTCTATCCCTTTGTTAACGAACATATCAGTCTTAATACCCTTTTTCATGCATATAGATACAAAGTTTAAAATGGGATTCAATACCAGCACAGTTTTCATTTCATTAATCTGGATTAAGTCCAAACAAAATTCACCAATTTCTTTGATAATTAATAATATCGAATTTAGGCAGATATTTAAGGGTTGAACTATATGCTCAATATTTATCTGGTGGTTACCTTGCTGAGAAAAGTAAGTGAAGCGTTTGAAGGCTGTCCTACCTTTTCCCCGCAATTTAAGGGGCAAGCCCAGCGGGTACCACGGCTCTTGCTAATAACTCTCCGCCCCCTACTTACTTTTCTTTCCCAACCTCAATTGTAGCGTAAATGCCTCTAAATATCAGATGTAATATTTATTTAAAATCGCACTGCTTGATGGCTAACCTCCAATATTATCAGTGAAAAAAAATTCAAATTCAGATCACTTTTACAAAATATAAATAAATGTCCAGAAACTAGGTTAGTAGATTAAGCAAAGGTTTTATTATAGGTCAGGAACTATAATCCTTTGACAAAAATATTGCGAAATCCAATAGCTTCACTGGGGTGTAGTGTAGAAAAAAATTTAGTGTAGAAAAAAATTCTCTTGCCATTTCCCCGAGGTCAAACCGTATTTTTACCCCACTATATCCCTTTATTTAGACTAAGCCTGAATAAGGTGCTGCTGGGTGATACCTCCTTCTTATTGCAGAGAATTATTTCTGACATTTATCTTAAAGCTTTATTTAATTAAACTAATTTACTTCATATTTCATTAAATTATGTGGTGCTATTATGAAGGGGGAGGGGGCTGGTGGATCATTTTGTAGGCGGAGGGAGGGGACATATGCCTGAAAGTGCGTATTTTAATGTCAAAGCATTCCAACTCTCATTGAGACTTCAGACAAATATAGAATCGTTTCCAGGGAAGGGGTGATTTCCAAGGGTAGAAATCGATATCTAATGCCTCTTGATTTCCGGGAATATTCCTGATCTACGGCTTTGTTATGAAAGTAGAGAATAACATTAAACCCTAAAACGAACAGAACTTGTCCGGGCCGTACCAAGGATTTTTCTCGAGGGTTTACAAAAACAATTACGGTGGTGGGGGATATACAATAAAAAACTTTAAAAAAAGCATCAAAAATTCGTTTACATTCATTTTTGTTATGTTTTACGAGCCGGACAACAATTTTTTTTAGTGGTGGGGGGGGGGGGTTGAACCCCCTAATCCTTCCCCCCTGGACACGGCCTTGCGTCTTGGATTTCATTTACTTATTGATTTTGATTTGTGTTAGTTTTACGCTGGATAGATTATTTAATTCTATTTTTTTCTTACAGAGTTCTTTACTTTTCTTTGAAAAACTTATTTTGTGGGAAAAGTTTTTTTTTAATTAATTAACAAAAAAGAATCACAGCTAAATTTTCATACAAGATGCTGAGTTTAATTGAGCACCAAATTTCTTATTTTTTCTCTTTTTGCCTTTAGTTATTCGTGCGCAATTTGTGTCATTTGTGAATAACAAAAAAACAATTATTAAAGCAATATTCTGACCGAAGAAGATTTTTCAAAATTTTACAAATATGGTTACAGATTATGAGTTAGTTTATTTGAGCTATATTTTCAAAAATATGCTGCACAAACTTGGAAGCAATAATTTTGATTCACCTAAAGTTTCAACATTGTTCTTTACTTTTATAGGAATGATTTCTTTCAACTAATTTCTGAGAACAATTCTGCTATACATTGTTTTTAGTGTCATCTACATTTATCTATTATAGAGTTCATAAACAATATTTGTTGCAGTTCTTCTGATACCTGATTTCCAATGATAAATAATTAATTTAAAATAGCAAAATAAAGCTAATGATTGAGGTAATATAATTGCATTTAAAATTAGTTAAACCCTACAAAATTCCTAAAAGGTTAAGATAAATATACAATGGGAAAATAAAGAAATTATTCAACTGTTAAATGACAAAAATGCTTGCCATTAATGGAAAAATAGTTTTTATGCACATGAATGTAGAAAGCACATTTCAAATTTTAAGCGAACATTTACTTCACTAAACATTAAATGGGCTAGCCCTTTAAATTAAGCCCATTAAATGGCTAGCCCTTCCTCCTTTTTCATCCATCCTTTAACGTAAAGTTTTTATCAAAATGCTTTGAGAGCGTACCATTTAAAGAATAAAATGACAAAAAAAAATTAAGTTCGCATGCCCTAACAGCTGTGGCGTCGTTTCTGGAAGGGGGGGGGGGAACTAGGGGGAATATCTCCTCAATCTATTCTACCGGCCCAATAGCAGATGTATACCGGCCCAATAGCAGATTAACATGGGATTTCTACCGGCCCATTACATGTGGAGCTCCTAATCCTTCGCACCTGTGTAATGCAGTCACTTGTTTCTAGCGGTCGGTTGCCAAGATTCCCAGGTGTTTCAGTATGATTAATTGGAGTAACGGTCGGGATAATAGGCAAGTAGCAATAATAGGGAAATTAACATTGGATTCCTTTGACATCCATAGGAAAATCAACATGGGATCTTAAACGCAGCCCTGTTTCCAGCTGGCAGCCTTTCCATGACATTCCCAGCTGTTCTAGTAATTCCCCTATTGTTTTTCTATTTCCCCATATGATCGGGATAATACGCAAGTAGTAGTAATAGGAAATTAACGTGGGATTTTAAATGGTCAGATAAGTGGAGCTACCGGCCCCTCAAGCCCTCGCACCTGTGGGCAATAATAAGGTCACCAATCCTATGAAAGGGAATACAGTTGGCAAGACCCCCACGACACACCCCTCTGGACTCCAATGACATCACTTGACTTACCCTCTCTTAAACGGTCAGGTGTAATATTCTTGACATAATTTTATGTAACCTTGCGTCAGAAACCCATGGGGAACCCCCGCTTGTATTTTAACGACAGTACACAGCTTATGTGTGCCACGTAGTGATTGCGCAGCCATCACTGTCAGGTAAAACTTTTTTGACATTTTATTTTTTTTTTCGCGCGAAACGTTCAAAGCATTTTTTTCTTTCTTTTAACCTAATGACAACGCGCATTTTATGTAAGGTCAGCACACCACTTTTAGGTAATGATGGAACGCATCACTGTCGCATAATACCTTTTTTGGCATTATTTTTGCCCGAAACATTCAAAGCATTTCTTTTTCTTATTGTTTAGCTCTTTGACCTCGCTAAGACTCGAAGAGCCCATTTTGTTCCAGTGGGAAAATACTCCAAGCAACACGACTAACAGACCATCCCCATATCTGTCCTAGTCATATATTATAGAATTAGCACATTCCCGTGACGTCACAAGACACGCCTCTGTCTATTCAATGATACAACTGGTGGGATTCCAAGCTCATGTCGATCTTCTCCTAGCCAGATGTAAAATCGTAATATATGCATAAAGAACGTGAATTATAGAAAGTTGAGGGTCCTACCATGCAATACCAGGGGATATGGCTGATATTAGATGCAAATTTAAGCCCTATTAAGAACTTTTTTAACAAAATACCCTCGTTTCTTCTGAGCGAAAGACTATGAATATTTCACACCATCATGACTAAACATCCACTCCCCTAGCAATCATTTCCAGGGAGTGGAGTTGATATCAGATTTAAATTAGAGTCATAATTAAGAGCTTTTAGCGAAACTGCAGATTCCAGTCCCCCTCTCCAGAGAAAATTCTTTTAACTCCTCCCACCTTATCTTTAAGCTCTAGAGTGTGCTAGTCCAAGGCAATACATGCCAACCTGGCAAACTATGGATGGCATACGGTACCCTCTGGCACTGTCATTATTCCGAAGATATTTTCAGATATTTTCATAATAAAAATATGCTTTTAAATCCATTGATTTATGTTTTAGCAATCGACCGTGAACATAATGCCCCCATGGCAATTCATGCAAAACTACCAAACTATTACCGCTCTGCGGCATCCTCTAACACCCTTTCATCATTCCTAAGACATTTTTTCAGACATTCTTGTTAAAATTATTCTTCAATCCGGTGATTCTTGTTTTTTCCGCGAGCCAAGCCATTCATGATGCTCCACAAAGCGCTCCACACCACCATGGCATTACACGCCTACCCCTCCGATATCCACGTGCAATCACCCACTCATCCCCCTCTAGGACATTTCAATTTTTCCAGCGAAAATAAGCTCATGAATCTAAATTAAACAGTTTTTTATATATTTGAACAGCAGAAACTCAACATTTCATTGCTAGAACGTGTTACTCAAAGCAATTCACGCCACAATGCCAACACTATTACTGCTTTGTGACACCCTCTGACACCCCTCTTCATCATTCTTTAAGACATTTTTCAGACATTTCTTGTTAAAAATTATGGATCAAACCGCTGATACAAGTTTTCCCAACCCGACCCTACATGATACACCATGTCAATTCACACCACAGTGACATTACTTGACTGCCCTCCTGACATTACATCATCACCTCCAAGACTTTATTCAGACATTTCTTGTTAAAAAATTATGCTTAAATCCAGTGATTAAAGTTTTTTGCAAGCCAAGCCTATCATAATGCTCCACAAAACACTCCGCACCATCGCAGCTTTACGGCTGCCCTGGAAATTCACATGCAATCATCCACTAATCCACCCTCTTGGACATTTTCAGCTTTTTCCCAGCGAAAATAAGCTCATGAATGCAAATTAAACAGTGTTTATGTTATTGAACAGCGGCAACTCGACATTCCTTTGCTAGAAAGTGTTACTCAAAGTAATTCACGCCACAAAGCCAACATTATTACTGCTCTGTGACACCCTCTGGCACCCCCTTTCATCATTTCTAAGACATCTTTCAGACATTTCTTGTTGAAAATTATGCATCAATCCGCTTATTCAAGTTTTCCCACACATCCCTACCTGATACAACCCTGTCAATTAACACCATAGTGATATTACTTGACTCTCCCCTGACATTACATCATCACCTCCAAGACTTTTTTCAGACATTTTTTGTTAAAAAATTATGCTTCAATCCGGTGATTCAAGGTTTTGCAAGCCAAGCCTATCATGATGGTCCACAAAAAACGCTCCGCACGATCACAGCTTTACGCACCTGCCCTGGCAATTCACGCCATATTGGCAAACTATGGATAGCATACGACACCCTATGGCTCCCCTCAGCCTTCCTAAGACATCTTTCAGGTTTTTTTTCCTGTTCAAAATATGCATTCAATCTATTGATTCAAGTTTTTTCGCGAGCCAGGACTTAAATATAATAACAAGTAATTAATATAATATACAACAAATAATACAACAAAAAAATATACAACAATATAATATACAACACAAAAATATACAACAAGCATTAATACATATGAATAAATAGATCTTAAAGCGAGAAATGCTTAGATTGAATATGAAAATCAAGCTTAAAACGAAAAAAAGATAAATATTATGCTATTGAAGCATAAATGAAACTTAAAAAGAACAGAAATTAAATAAACCATCAATGCAAACAAACATACAATCGATATTAATGTAAATGAATATATAAATCTTAAAACGAGTGAAACTTAAATTGAATATACAAATCAAGCTTGAAATGACAAAAAGCTTTGTCGTAGAAACTTCAAAAAGGGACTTATTTGATAGGAAATTCAAAGGGCTAGTGCCCTTTTTAATAGTCAAAAGTGATTGGAGGGCAACTAACCCCCCTCTCACGCCAACTTTTTCCCCAAACACATCCAATCAAAATTTTGAGACAACCATTTTGTTCAACGTTGTTGAAAATTCTGTAAATTAGGTCTTTGAGGATAACAACCCCCCCCCCCCCCCCACACACAGGCCTCAGGGCAAGGTTTTGTAAGTTATGCCCTGGGGGCATATGAGTTGTTTATAAAAAGCGTTGTCGTAGAAACTTCGAAAAGGACTCATTCGATTGGAAATTTAAATGGCTAGTGCCCTTTTTAATAGTCGAAAGTGATTGGAAGGTATTTAACACCCCTTCCACCGCCCACCATTTCCCCAAAGACATCCAATGAAAATTTTGGGATATCCATTTTGTTCAACGTACTTGAAAGTTCTGGAAATTATATCTTTGAGCAGGACACCTTTTCCCCACAGTCTTCAGGGTAAGGGTTGTAAGTTATGCCCTGGGGGCATATATGGTTCTTATGGAAGGAATGCTCGTATAAACTTCAAAGAGGGCTCATTTGATTGGAATTGAAAGTTCTAGTTCACTTTTTAAGCGTCAAAAGAAATCGGAGAGTAATCAGTCCCCCCCCCATGCCCTTTTTTCCCAAATGCATCCGATAAAAATTTTGAGACGGCTATAATAAGACTCGGTATCGACACAACCTCCCAGGGCCCGGTGGTAGGTGTTTTAAGTTATGCCCTGTGAGCCTATATGGTTCTTATAGAAGGAATGCTCTTATAAACTTCAAAGAGGGCTCATTTAATGAAAAATAGAAAGTTCTAGTTCACTTTTTAAGAGTCAAAACAGACTGGAGGGCACCTAGCCCCCCCTCCACGCCCTTTTTTCCTAAAACCCATCCGATTAAGAACTTTTAGATAACCATTTTTTTTAAATAGTTCAGAGACCACATAACGATAACTACAGGGGTTGACACAGCACCCGAGGGCAAAGTGTCATAAGTTTATGCCCCGGGGGAATATATGGTTCTTATGGAAGGGATGCTCGTAAAAACTTCAGAGAGGGCTCATTTGATTGAAAATTGAAAGTTCTAGTTCAGTTTTTGAGAGTCAAAAGAGATTGGAGTGCAACTAGCCCCCCCCCCCCACACACCTCTTTTTCCCCAAACGTATCCGATAAAAAATTTTCAGATAGCCATTAAGTTAAAAACTGTTCAAAGTCAGATAACAAAAACTCAGGTGTCAAAACAACCCCCCAGGGCCTGGGGGCAGAGGTTGGAAGTTATGCCCTGGGGTATATATGGTTATTATGAAAGGGATAATTGTATAACCTTCATAGAGGGCTCATTTGATTGGAAACTGAAAGTTCGAGCTCATTTTCTAATACTCAAAAGAGATCCGAGGGCAACTAGCCCCCCCCCCCCACGCTTTCGTTTTCCAAAACCATCTGATGAAAATTTTGAGATGGGACATTTTGTTGAAAATAGTTCAAAGGTCGGATAAGAATACTCCGGTGTCAATACAACCCCCCAACACCCGGGAGAAGGCGTTCTAAGTTATGCCCTAGAGGTATGTATGGTTGTTATGAGAGGGATGCTCGTATAAACTTCATAGATGGCTCATTTGATTGGAAATTGAAAGTTCTAGTTCACTTTTAAAGAGTCAAGAGATTTAAGGGCAACTAGCCCCCCCCCCCTCCAGGCACTTTTTTCTCAAACCCATCCGATAAGAACTCATCCGTTAAAAATTTTTGGGATAGCCAGTTTTTTTTTAAATTGTTTACAAATTAGATAACAAATGAAAGATCTTAAGCCGAACTGGCCAGCCATGACAAAAAAAAAAAAACAAAGAGAAAAATCTCAATGAAAAAAAAAACAACAAACGAGACTGCGGCCAGTGGAGAGAAAACTCTCCACTGGCCGCAGTCTCGTTTGTTGTTTTTTTTTTCATTGAGATTTTTCTCTTTGTTGGTTTTTTTATTAGATAATAAAAAAATCCGGTGTCAACACAACCTCCAGGGCCCGGGGTGTAGGAGTTGTAAGTTTTGTCTCGGGGGCGTATATGGTTTTTATGAAAGGGATGCTCGCACAAACTTCAGAGAGGGCTCATTTCACAGGAAATTGAAAGTTCTAGTTCAATTTTTAAGAGTCAAAAGATATCCGAGGGCAAGTAGCCCCCCCACCCTTTTCCCCCAAGCCCATCCGATAAAATTTTAAAAATAGCCATTTCATTAAACATAGTTCAAAGGTCAAATAAGAAAAACTTCTTTGTTCGACGCAGCTCCCCAAGGAACGTAGGCAGGCATTATAGGTAATGCTCTGGGGGCATATATAGTTCTTACGGAAGGGGTGCTCGTATTAACTTCGGAGAGGGCTCATTTGATTGAAAATTGAAAGTTCTTGTTCTCTTTTTAACAGTTTAAAAGAGATCAGAGGGCAACTAGCCCCCCCCCCCGTTCCACGCCCTAAATGCATCAGATAAAAATTTTGAGATAGACATTTTGTTAAAAATAATTCAAAGTTCAGATAAAAAAACTCAGATGTCGACACAGCCCCCCAGGGCTCGGGGGTAGGCATTGTCGCTTATGCCCTGTGGGCATATATGGTTGATATGGAAGGGATGCTCGTATAAACTTCAGAGAGAGCTCATTTGATTGTAAATTGAAAGTTGTTAATTTACTTTTTAAGAGTCAAAAGTGATCGGAGGGCAGCTAGCCTCCCCCCACACTCAATTTATTTTTTCCCAGATGCACCTCATATAGAAGGGGTCGTCGAATGAACTTGAGGTAGTTCTATTTCCTTTTTTAAGAGCCAAAAGTGATCAGAGGGCAACTAGCCCCTCCCCCCAAGCCCTTTTTCCCCAAATACATCTGATAAAAATTTGAGGTAGCAATTTTTTAAAAATAGTTCAAAATTCATATAACAAAAACTCCTTTAAATATGGCCATTTCGTTAAAAATAGTTCAAAGGTCAGATAAGAAAAAGTCCTGTGTCGATTCAACCTCCCAGGGCCCGGGGTAGTTGTTTTAAGTATTGCTCTGGGGGAATATACGGTTCTTATGAAAGGGATGTTCGTATAAACTTCAGAGAAGGCTCATTTATCATCAAATATGCTCAGTGAACTTCAGGACAGGAAAGAGATTCCAAAAAAATTCTGTAGTCTAAAAGAAGTGAGTGACGTGCCTCCACCAAAGAAATGAAAGGGAAGACCGTGTGATAGTACAAGGAAAGCCGCTCTCGAAGAATCACTTCAGTTTTATGCCAATAGTGAAGAGCCGGTACCTCTGACGGTCATTTTCAGACAGATGGTTCATATTCTCTCTGAAACTGACTGTGAAAGTTCGGCATGCAGCTTTCGTCAAGCCAAGGATTGGCTCGTCAGTGAGTACGGCAAACAAGTAGCTGTGTCTAATTCAAACAGGAAAGAGACACTTGTAACATTTAGAGATATGGTTGACAGGATATTACGAGAATTTCACCAAGAGGTGAAAGCAGATAGTGAAAACGGAGAAAGGGATCAGATGATCAAAGTTGTTGGAAGGATAATAAAACGTGAAATCAAATCCATTACGACAAGAAACAATTCATACGAATTCCTTAACAAATTATCGTCAGTAGGGAAGTATTCGAACTTCGTGTGCCGATCTCTTTGTTTCCTGTTTTCATTAATAGGGATAGGCTCACCTGAATAGGGATAGGGAATCAGGTATTCAGTCCTGGGAGCATACATGGTTTTCATGAAAGGGATGTTAGCATAAACTTCAGAGAGGGCTCATTTTCTCAGGGGACATATATGGTTCTTATGAAAGGGATGCTCGCATAAACTTCAGAGAAGGCTCATTTGCTCAGGGGGCATATATGGTTTTTATGAAAGGGATGCTCGTATAAACTTCAGAGAGGGCTCACTTATCATCAAATATGCTCAGTGAACTTCAGGACATGAAAAGTGATATACAGTATAAACTTCGGAGAGGGTTCATTTGATTGGAAATTGAAAGTTCTAGTTCACTTTTAAAGAGTCAAAAGAGATCGGAGGGCAACTAGTCCCCTCAGACCCTTTTTTCCCAGAACCTATCCGCTATTGTTCAAAAATTAAATAACAAAACTCCAGTGTCTACACAACCCCCCCGGGCCAGGGGATAGGCGTTGTAAGTGTTGTCCTGGCGGCGTATAAGGTTCTTATGAAAGGGATACTCGTATAAACTTCAGAGAGGGCTCATTTGATTTGAAATTGAAAGTTCTAGTTCAATTTTTAAGATTCAAAAGAGATCGGAGGGCAAATAGGCCCCCCTCTCCACGCTCTAAATGCATCAGATAAAAATTTTGAGATAGACATTTTGTTAAAAATGATTCAAAGTTCAGGTAACAAAACTCCGGTGTCGACACAGCCCCCCAGGGCCTGCTGGAAGGCATTGTAAGTTATACCCTGGGGGTATATATGGTTGATATGGAAGGGATGATCGTATAAACTTCATAGAGGGCTCATTTGATTGTAAACTGAAAGTTGTAATTCACTTTTACAGAGTCAAAAGTTATCGGAGGGCAGCTAGCCTCCCCCCAAACTCCAATTATTTTTTCCCAGAGGTACTTCATATAGAAGGGTCGTCGTATAAACTTCAAAGAGGGCTCAATCGATTGGAAATCAAGAGTTCTAGTGCCCTTTTTAAGACCCAAAAGTGATCGGAGGGCAACTAGCCCCCCAAGCCTTTTTTCCCAAATACATCTGATAAAAAATTTGAGGTAGCCATTTTGTTAAAAATAGTTCAAAGATAATATAACAAAATTCCTTTATATACGGCCATTTTGTTAAAATAGTTCAAAGGTCAGATAAGAAAAAAACTCTTGTGTCGACGGAACCCCCCCGGGCCCAGGGCAGGCGTTGTAAGCATGGGCACCCATAAGCTGAATTCCAGGGGGGGGGCAAACCTCGCCTAATTGGCACTTTTAATGCTATATAATAGAAATCTCAGAAGAAAAATATAAAAATAAGGCAGCAACATTCAGCCAGGGGGGGGGGCGGTCGCTCCACTGCCCACCTTATGGGCGTCCATTGTTGTAAGTATTGCTCTGGAGGCATATATGGCTGTTATGGAAAATATGGTCGTATAAACTTCGGAGAGGGCTTATTTGATTGGAAACTGAAAGTTCTAGTTCACTTTTAAAGAGTCAAAAGATATCGGAGGGAAACTAGCCCCCCCCCAGGACGTTTTTTTCTCAAACCCATCAGATAAGAACTTTGAGATAGCCATTTTTTTGAAAAATAGTTCAAAGATCATAAAACAAAAATTCTGGGTCGACACAAACCCCCATGGCCCGGAGGCAGGTGTTGTAAGCAATGCTCTAAGGGGAAATGTATGGTTCTTATGGAGGGGATGCTCGTATAAACTTCGGAGAGGGCTCATATGATTGGAAATTGAAAGTTCTAGTTCACTTTTAAAGAGTCAAAAGAGATCGGAGGGCAACTAGACCCCCCTCCTCCTCCACGCCCTATTTTCCTCAAACCCATCCGATAAGAACTTTGAAAGAGCCATTTTTTCACAATGTTTCAAAGATCATGTAAAGAAAACTCCGGGATGGACACAATCCTTCAGGGCCCGGGGTAGGCGTTGTAAGCTATGCCTGGGGGACATATACAGCTGTTGTGGAAGGGATGCTCGTATAAACTTCAGAGGGCTCATTTGATTCGAAATTGGAAGTTCTGGTTCAGTTTTTAAGAGTCAAAAGAGATCAGAGGGCAACTATCTCTCCCCAAGCCCCTTTTCCCCCAAATACATCCAATAAAAATATTGAGATAGCCATTGTGTTAAAAATCGTTCAAAGGCCAGATAAAAAAAACACCGGCGTTGACACAACCACCCAGGGCCCGGGGGCAGGCGTTACAATTTTTGCTCTGGGGGCGTATAAAGTTCTTATGGAAAGGTTGCTCGTATAAACTTGGGAGAGGGCTCATATGATTGGAAGTTGAAAGTTCTCGATCACTTTTTAAGAGTCAAAGAGATCGGAGGGCAACTAGCCCCCTTTTCTACACCTTATTTTCGTCAAATACTTCTGATAAGAACTTTGAGAGAGCCATTTTTTCAAAATGGTTCAAAGACGATATAACGAAAACTCCGGGATCGAAACAATCCTTCAGGGCCATGGGTAGCATTGTAAGTTATGCCTGGGGGCATATACAGATGTTGTGCAAGGGATGTTCGTATAAACTTCAGAGGGCTCATTTGATTGGAAATTGAAAGTTCTAGTTCAGTTTTTAAGAGTCAAAAGAGATCAGAGGGTAACTATCCCCCCCACGGCCCTTTTCCCCCAAATACATTCGACAAAAACTTTTAGATAGCCATTTTGTTGAAAATAGTTCAAAGGGCAGATAGAAAAATTTCCAGTATCGACACAACCACCCAGAACTCGGGGGCAGGCGTTGCAAGTTATGCCCTGGGGGGTCCTTATGGAAGGTATGCTCGTATAAGCTTCATAGAGGTTTGAGTTGAATGGAAATTGAAAGTTCTTGTTCAATTTTTAAGAGTCAAAGAGATCGGAGGGCTCCTAGCCCCCCATACCCTTTTTCCCCAAGCCCATCCGATACAATTTTGAGATAGCCATTTTTTTAAATAGCTCAAAGGTCAGATAACAAAAACTTCCGTGTCGACACAACCCATCAGGGCCCGGGGGCAGGCATTCTAAGCAATGTCCTGGGGTAGTATATGGTTCTTATGAAAGAGATACTCGTATAAACATCAGAGAGGGCTCATTTGAATGGAAATTAAAAAAAATCTAGCTCATTTTCTCAGAGTAAAAAAAGATCGGAGGGCAACTAGCCCCTCCCGCCCTCCACGCCTTTGGGTTAATCGGACGGGTAGACTCATCCGATAAAAATTTGAGGTGACCTATTTTTTTTAAATAGTTCAACATCAGTTATTAAACCTCTGGTGCCAAACCATACCCCCAGGGCCCAGGGACAGGCGTTGTAAGTTATACTCTGGGGGCATATATGGTTCTTATAGAAGGGATGCTCGTATAAACTTCAGAGAGGATTCATTTGATTGAAAATAGAAAGTTCTAGTTCACTTTTAAAGAGTCAAAAGAGGCCGAAGGGCAATTAGTCCCCACACGCTCTTTTTTCCCCAAATCCATCCGATAAAAATTTTGAGATTGCCATTTTGTTAAAAATAATGCAAACATAATTCAAACAGATAATAAAAACTCCGGGGTTGACACAAATCCATTTTTTCAATTTGATACTGTTACTTTGATACAAGTTTTGATACTTTGATGAAAATTTGATTTTTTTTAAAGTTTGATTTAGAAATAAGGAAAATTTAAAAACTTGAATTTTTTTGCAATCAAAAACGAACAAAAAATAATTAAAAAACACTTTCCGAAAAATAAGTTTTTCAAAGAAAGTAAAGGCTATTCAGCATCCTTTGTCGGATATACCGGATAAAATTGATAGAATCGAAGTATCAGGATGAATAAATGCATTATCAACATCCTTTGTCGGGTGTGTCGGATAAAATTGACAAAATCTAAGTATCAGAGTCATTAAATTCTATATCAACATCCTTTTCTCGGACACATGGGATAAAATTGACAAAATCTATGTATAAGAGTGAATAAATGCTTTATCAGCATCCTTTGTCGGGTATATCGGATAAAATTGACAAAATATATGTATCAGAGTGAATAAATGCATTATCAACACCCTTTGTTGGGTATGTCGGATAAAATTGACAAAATCTAAGTATCAGAGTCATTAAATTCTATATCAACATCCTTTTCTCGGACACATGGGATAAAATTGAAAAAATTGACAAAATCTAAGTATCAGAGTGAATAAATGCTTTATCAACATCCTTTTCTCGGATACATGAGATAAAATTGACAAAATCTAAGCATCAGAGTCATTAAATTCTATATCAACATCCTTTTCTCGGATACATGGGATAAGATTGAAAAAAACTATGTGTCAGTGCGAATAAATTTTTTTTATCAACATAATTTGTCGGATATGTCGGATAAAATTGATAAAATCTAAGTATCAGAGTGAACTAATGCATTATCAACATCCTTTGTCGGGTATCTCAGATAAAATTGACAAAATCTAAGTATCAGAGTGATTAAATTCTATATCAACATCCTTTTCTCGGATACATGAGATAAAATTGACAAATCTAATTGTCAGAGTGAATATTTTTTATCAACATCTTTTGTCAGATACATAGAATAAAATTAACAAAATCTAAGTGTTAGAGTGAATAGTTTTTTTTATTTAAACTTCCTATATCAGATACATCGGATAAATTGAAAAAATCAAAGTATCAGAGTGAATAAATTCGTTTTCAACGTTTTTATCGAAGACATCAGATAACAGTCATAAAATCCAAGTTCTATTCATTTTGACTTCATGCGTCGTTACGTTAAATTTAGGTTAGACTGGTTATAGATAGCAGCACAGCCGCTCAGACGCACAGTCATAGTGAGAGAGATATGCAAAAAGTTGGGTTAATTTATGTTCACATAGAGTGGCGTGCATCTAAGAGTTAGTAAATTTTATGTGACATCTTCGACAAAGGGTGATGATAAAGCATTTATGCAATCTGATGCTTAAATTTTGTCAATTTTATCCGACATATCCAACAAATGATGTAGATAAAAAAAAATTTATTCACTCTGATACTTAGATTTTGTTAATTTTATTCTATGTATCTGACAAAAGATGTTGATAAAAAGAAAAAAATTATTCACTCTGACACTTAGATTTTGTCAATTTTATCCCACGTATCCGAGAAAAGGACAATGATATAGAATTTAATGACTCTGGTACTTAGATTTTGTAAATTTTATCCGACATACCCGACAAAGGATGTTGATAATGCATTTATTCACTCTGGTACTTAGATTTTGTCAATTTTATCCGATATATCCGAACAAAGGATGTGGATAAAACATTTATTCACTCTGATACTTAGATTTTGTCAATTTTATCCGATGTATCTGACAAAAGATGTAGATAAAAAGAAATTTTATTCACTCTGATACTGATACCGACATATCCGACAAAGGATGCTGTTAAAGCATTTATTCACTCTGATACTTAAATTTTGTCAATTTTATCCGACATATCCAACAAATGATGTAGATAAAAAAAAATTTATTCACTCTGACACTTAGATTTTGTCAATTTTATCCCACGTATCCGAGAAAAGGACAATGATATAGAATTTAATGACTCTGGTACTTAGATTTTGCCAATTTTATCCGACATACTGGACAAAGGATCTTGATAATGCATTTATTCACTCTGATACTTAGATTTTTCTCAATTTTATCCGATATATCCGAGAAAGGATGCTGATAAAGCATTTATTCACTCTGAAACATAGATTTTGTCAATTTTATCCCATGTATCCAAGAAAAGGATGTTGATATAGGATTTAATGACTCTGATGCTTAGATTTTGTCAATTTTAGGCATTTTAGGCAGAGGTATACACAGGATCCAGGTGAAAAATAATAAAATATAGGCTAAGTAAGAATTATGAATAACTATTATAAATACCCTGAGGAGGATAGGCTCAGGGTTTCCACCTATAATAAGAAAGTGCGTTTTTAGCACTATATCATTATGTTTAGCACTATTTTAACACCATTACAGTCAGTTTGTTTTACTATAGCATCGAAAATCGCTGTGTAGCATGCACATTTGGGCAATTGTGGCATTTTAGAAACTGACCATGGTGGCAACTCTGAATAGGCTGGGTATAAAATGTTCTAGCTGGTCCTGTGTTGTGAGATGGTTCGGGATGTCTGCTCTGTCATAAGTTACTTTCTCGGTCCCTGTCCCCGACAGGGAAATCCTGCTTGTGTAGTATCAGGGTGGACCTTTCATGAGTTTTCCTTGCCAAAACTTTGACTGTTAATTGTGCTGCAGCCTGCAGGTGACCCTTAGGAGTGGTGCCCCTTTAGGAAAGTATTGCCTAGTAAATGATACAGCATTTTCACTGGATTCTGACAAATGGATAACTCTTCTGTATTTTGTTGTTTTTGGTTGTTTTTTTTGGGGCTGAAAACTTCCTCCTAGCTAAGTTATCTGTTAAGGGCTGCCTCCCTGTGGTAACATAATATTTGTGGACATGAATATATAATGAGTAGGAGGTAATAGGTTTTATAATAGGTAATATGTAATATGTAATAAGAGGTAATATGTAATGTAATAAGAGGTAATAGGTAATATGAGACTGTCTGTGCAGGATTTTGACTCTTGTTGATAGAAGAGCATTGCCAATTGTGGAAAACCATGTTGTGACAAGAAGGGCCCAGGATTCCACAAAACCTCCATTCAATTGGAGGTCCCAGGGACTTATTAATGTCCAGCTTACACACTTTTTTTAGACTTGAGAAGATATGTTACTGCTTGAGAATTATATGTTAAACAGTGCTGCCTTTTTATGACAAACAAATAAATGTCTGTTTTCACTGTCTAATAAATGGACTTATCCCCATTTGAACGTTTATTTGTTCATCATGGAAAGGCAGTGTGGTCTTTGAAAAAAATACCTAATTGAAGGTATTACGTCAAAAATACGTCGTGTATATAGGGAGATGTGACCAGTAAAGTATATAATTATAAATTCAAAAACATTTCTTTTGCAATTAGAAGAAGAAAAAATTGTTGTTCCCTTCATTAGAAATTCAACTTTCATTTAGGCAATAACAAAGAAGAAACTTACAACTCAAGACGTTGGAAGAACCCAGTTTTTTTTAGCTTTGTCAGGCAAATCTAGGGAATGAACTGAAAGTTATTATTTTGTTTTGTATAAATATATTAGTTTTAATTTTAATAATGTTTCTGCTGATGACAGCTAACCTTATTGATTATTAAATGAGAAAAAAAACAGGATTTTTCAACTTAAAGTAAGAAGCAACATTAAAACTTAAACAAACAGAAAATATTATTTATATGAAACGGGCTGCCCGCTCCTCAACATCTTGTTCTTTACGCTAATTTTTTTTTCTTACTTTAAAAAGCAGAGTTGTGACAAAGAGTCAAACTTTAGTGATATATCTCGCAGTTATATACTTCTTTATATATTTCCAACAGTTATTTATTTCTAGCAGTGTATAAGCAGGAAGCTTTTATTTATCTTAAGTGTTTTGTGCCAGCCCAAAAAACGAAAATGTGAATTGTTGTCACAATTCATTATATGCTTTATTTTTTGCCCTGGATCACTCAGGAGTATGGTCCAACTGAGAGGCTCAGATATGAGATCACTCTCCAAAATACTGCTTGTAAAGCTCAAATTCTGACCCCCCCCTCCCCCCCCCCCCCCCAAAAAAAAAAAATCTTCAAAAGTGCTCTGGAAATTGGTAAACGTTTTCTTTTGACATGTTCAAATTCTACTAAGCCAGGATGATAAGGCTCTGTTCAGGCCCGTGCACTGAGATCCCACTAGCAGAACACCCATTGGTACCCACTAGTAGAGCAAAAGCAAATGAACTATATATAAATTATTTGTATTTGGTATGGAGGGAGTGGTAAGGCCCTTGTAGGGAATGATAAGGCACTTGTCTCTGTCTCAAAGAGACCTGCCAAGGATCTTGCCATATTATTGAAATCAGATATCACCTGTATCATCAAAATATCAATAGAGATAGACCTATTTCCATTAACCAAAAAACAATTTTAGAAAAATATAATATAGCAGCACTGGCCCTATTTGAGTCAAAATTGTTGTTTCGCGCCACAAAATGGCCCTATGTTTCATTTCGCTTTGAAACAACCTATTTCGATACTTAAAAAGGGCAATAGAACTTACAATTTCGGCTCGGATAAGCCTTTCTTGATATTTTAGGACCATTGGTTAGAGAAGATTACCAATGGGAAGACAAAAAAAAAACAACAACAACAAAACATAAAAAAATACTTGCATGATCATGTACACAATGCATAATTTTGTATTTTATATATAGGACTTGAATTTTTTTTTCAGTGGCTGCAGGGTTCTCTGATATGCTAAAAATACCAGTATGATTTTCATCAAGACCACTTGCCCTTTTGTAGGTGTGTTTCCCATTTTCCGAAGATCAGGCCAATTTTTTCAGGCTCTTTAGTTTTGTGGGTAAATTGAAACTTGATCTTGAATATTGGATGTTTTGGATCACTATAAAAAGTAAGTTATATTATGTATGTATTATTATCAAAACTCTTTATTTCGAATCTCGGTTACTATTAGTATTAGTTGCTCCATACTTACAGTTTGTTACGACTTTTGAAATCGTTATCGTTTCTTGCAATATTTGCATTCCTCCAGTGAATGATTAATGACATGATTGAATTAAGTGTATTTCAATAAGATACCTTAGAAAAGGTTTTTTCAAAGGATTTCTTAGGCTGGGGGAACATGAAATAAGAAAATTCTTAAAAAACGTAATGTAGACTTTTCTAAGGAAATTGTTTTGGTTCTATCATGGTTTCAGTTCTTCTATTATAATGAACAGTATCTTAATTTTTAAAAACAAGCGTGAAGAATCCTTCTAAAATATTTATGTAAGCCAAAGCTGGCTTAGCCTTGAATATTCTTTTGTTAGCCTCTTTCATTTAAAATTTTTTTTCCTTTGTATATCCTCATCCTGAAAGGGTTTACTATCTTTGAGCCTCATGTTGGAACGCATAAATTAAACTGCATCTTATGCAATAGGTTAGACCAGTTACATGTATTCAGGGCCGTATCCAGGATTTTTTCTTTTGGGGGTGTTTTACACAAGAATATTTTTCGGGGGGGGGGGGGGTACAGAAAAAAAAACGCATAAAAAATGTGTTATATCCATCCTTGTTACGTTTTTACGAGTCGGACAAACATTTCGGGGGGGAGGGGGTCAAGCACTCTCTCCCCTGGATAAGGCCTTGCATTATCAAATAAGAGAATTAAACGAGAATCGTTGTAAATAATGGTATCAACCATTGTAATTTCGGTTGGGGTGTACCTGATTTTTATTTTCATCCTAAGTCACTGTTCCTCTCTATAAGCAAGATTTTGGTAATTCTTTTAAAACCAACTATTTATAACCTCGTTTTAAAATATTCACGATTGTCTCAGTAATTCTCCGTAGTTGCTCCCTGCTTTCTGTTTACGGATCAATTTGTGTGAAATGAATATTTTGACTTCGTATGATTTCTGTGACTGTATAGTGACAGTATATTAAGGCTGCATACCAAAGGGTTGATTTATTCAAATCTTTGTTGATAAGATACGATATCTGTGATTTGTTTACAGATAAAGCAAGGTATTTTTTATCATAATATTGATGTTGTGATTTATGTTTTTGGAAACGTACCTAGAAAATGCAAGCACTCTTTTTTATGGAAATAGTACCGTTTAAACTTATCTTGATATCACGCCTGTAATGTTGGTTTAATCTAAAAATGTTAGTTGAAGTAGAAAATAGTACAAGAAAACAATCTGATCAAAAACTGTATAGTAGTAATTTCCAAATATATGTGATCAGTAGGCAAATTGCCTAACTTACGGACCTTTTCCTAAAGGGTATTTGGGGTCTTGATATCCCCGAAGGTTCCCTACTGGAAATCTAAGGTATAAAAATGATTTGATTGTTATAAAACAAGAACTTTTTTGCATTTTACATCCATCTAGGATCTTAAAAGGATAGAATGGGGGACTGGCGTCTTCCCTGATCTGCTACGTGGGTGTCTATGCGTGAGTTGGCTTTTAGTGAAAGACTTTAAAGAGACTTTGTTATATTTGGGTATTTTTAGCTAGCTCACAGGTCCCCCTCACTTGCTTTGAACCGAGTATTATCTGCTCAGCCGACAGGGGTGTCAATTGTTCATAGCATGTACATTCACATCTCTTTTAACAGGATGACAATCGATGAAAATGAGGGGGGGGGGGGATGTAAAGGTTTCTTTTTTAGTTTTTCTTATGAAGATACAGCAAAAATAGTATTTATATCAAAATTTAGGGTGGAGGTAAGGCACTTCTGTTCTGTTAATTTCTTACTAAAAATAACAAAAACAGTTTTTTTCAAAATCTAGTGGGTAATCCCCAAACCCACCTTATTGACACCACTGGCTTTTATCTTGTCCTTCCCTTTGATTGCTAATCATAAAAATGAAGCACCAAGTCTGCCAATCATGTTTGAAAAAGATTTATCTATTCATTCTTTCCCTCCAGAGATTTGGCAGGCTGAGGAACAAAAGCCTTCAACTTTTAGAAATAACACGCTTAGCATGTCAGTTCATAAAGTTAATGGCTCAGCATTTCGCAGTTTTCGATGCCATATTCTTTTGGAGACTGGTAGCCTTCAAGCCTTGTGTTGTCAAGATGAGGTGACGATGTTGAGAAGATAGGGAACATAGTGAGCCGGTCTAGGTTGTAAATGAGTTTAGTGTTCTTGCTTTCACTCAAAAAGCTCGAGAAACTTTGAGGTAGCCTCCTAATAATCATAAAATAGGACACGAGCTCGAGGCAGCAAGAGGATTTTAAGAGAAAGATAGACCTTTTTAGTTCTTATTTATCCATTGACTTGTGAAGTAATAAAGTGGCTTGTTTCTAATTGGATAATACCATTCAAGGGACAGCAGGTTAAACGTAAAGATGGGAGACTCTTAATCAGTACTCTTCATGTTCAGCCCAAAAACAAAGATAAAAGAAATGTAAAATTCATGCCAGATAACAAGAGGTGAAGCAGGAGTTTGTACAGCAGTGTTTGCCTTTTTCCTGCAATTAGTTCTCATTAGTATTTAAAAATGAAGTAAAACTCGAAAAAAAATATAAAATTCATGAAATTGAGTAAAGAATGAAGAATGGAGCGTGCGTTGCTCTGTTGGCCTTCTTGTTAGGATTAATTTTCACTAGTATTTAGTACCGGCTTTAGATTAGATGTAGATTAGATAATTTTCTCTAATCTAACAATGGTAAAACACGAACGAGTTCTACTGTATAAAAGAAGAATCCGAAAATATGAACAAAGTGCATATTTATCGCGGTTTTATTTGCGCGTTCCTTTGGAATTGGTACCAGAATTCAATAGTCCGGATCCGTTATTTGGAACAGTATTGGAACATGTCAAAAAACCATTGTGTTAGGTAAATTATTACCGCCGTGGTTGTACATGGAGGATTAGAGATCCTGACCCTCTCCGTGAAACACCAGAAATGAATAAAATAATAATAATCTTTAGTCGTTCCCTTTATTCACTTCAATAACATGGGTATCGTCAATTTAAGCACAAAAAGACGCAACACCAAGAAAAACACAAATGATGAACCATCACCTCTACTTTAGGAAACTATTGTTGTAACACCTGACGTAGTAGGGCACGAAGTATTTTAGATATCTTGTCGTCGAGTGTGTAGGCGGGCATTCCAACAGTTTTTTTTCCCTCTTTCAGAGTTGCCAACCTTGTTTTGTGTGCGTGCTTCTCTGAAGTAAACGGAGGAAGGATATCTCGGTGTGTTGAGGACTTCCGGATGTCAGCTCCAAACTTCATCAGCAGTTCATGCCTCCTTTCCTCCAGGGTTGGGAGCTTGAGTTGGCTCAAGCTTTGTTCATAGTTTTTATAATTCGGCACAAGAATTATTTTGCAGGCTCTCTTCTGAATTGTTTCCAGTTCATTTCTGTGCTTCTCTGTAAGCGACGGGTGCCAGACAGGACAGCCATGCATCATTACGGGCATTACAAAGGTTTTATAGCACGAAAGAAGGAGTTGCTGTGTCATTCCAAACCTTCTTAGATTTGCAAAGGATTTTCGAAAACCAGCTGCCTTTGCTGTGATCTGGCTGATGTGACCTCCAAACGAGAGATCATCACTAAATGTGATACCAAGTATTTTTACTGATTTCTATGTTTGAAGAGGTGCAGATTCATTTATGGTCTTCTTCTTCTTCAGGAAGTTGACATGCATTACACAGCTTTTCTCGAGGCTTATCTGGAGCTTCACTTGATCAGCTTGATCTTGAAGCTCTGCAACAAGGGGTATGAGCTGATTGGGTGTTTGTGATAGGAAGTGCAGCAGGCTTAGCGAAAGATCATCCGCAAATTTATACCTCTGTTTGTGTTGCCTCATCAGTCGGTTGATGACTATAACAAATAGGATTGGACCTAACTTGCTTCCTTGGTCAGGTCTGTGATGTTTTCTTTGGAATTGGTGTGATAAATGCCTTTTTGAACTTATCTGGGAAAATGCCTTCCAGTAGCTACTGGTTATACACCGTTGCCAATGGTGTAGCCAGTAAGGGAGAGCATGCATGTATCAGCCTTATAAGAATTTCACCAGGGTACGAGGCTTTCCTAATGTCTAGGTTTTCGAGTTTTTCTTGTACCTGGGAAACTGTAATAATAGGGATGGTTTCGATTGGACCATTCTGTGGCATAGTCTTGAGGGGAGGCTGTTGGTGGCAAATATTTGAAAAGTGTGAATTAATTGCTTTTGCGGTTACATTCTCTCCTTGCTGGTCCCTCAGGATGGATTTAGACTTCTGCTGTCCCATTAGTTTCCGTACAGTTGTGTGAAACTTTCTCGGGTCACTGGCTGACAACTTAGCGAAAATTTGGTGTCCATACAGACGTCTAGCTTGCTTTAGTAGTCTAACTATTATGTTTCTCTTCCGTTTATATTCGTCAGAGTGTTGTATTGTCTCATAAAGCATGTCTCGCTCTGCCATTGCTGCTTTCATTGTCGGAGTAACAAATGGTTTATTCTATGCCCTAATTGTAACTCGCTTTTCAGGAAAGAATCGTTCGTACTCTCGAATTGTTTGTTCATAGAGGAGTTCGGTCCTGTTGTTTGCGTCTTTGTTTTCGAAAAGGCGGAACCAGCATACTGATGTGAGCCATTCTCTGTAGCCAATTGTACCTTCTTCTGTGATGAGAAAAGGAATGAGAAATGAGAATTCAAAACTGAAATGAGAAAAGAAAAAAGGGCTTGTGACTTTGAACATTGTTACAGGGAGGCACCCCTACTCTTCTTTTCTGTCCCATGTTCGCAGGTATCGCAATGAATTGCCCCAGTTTCAAGTCCTCTGTGCATTGAAAAGTTACTATTAATAGATCATTATTCAGATAATGTATGGCTGTTTTGTGCACATGGCTGCTGCACGCACACTTTGAACGGGCGATTGTTACCGAAAATGATCGAAACAATTGCTATTCTCCTTCTACTGATTGCAAAGAAACACTTCCATTGTAATAGTCTCCATGTCTAAGGGAAACAAAATGTGTAGAAGCAATTTAGTTTCTAGCACTGTCTGAAGAATTCGGTTTTCCCACTATATGTGATTGGGGCCCACCCAATACCTGGAAAGTCTTTAAGTATAATATTGTTAGTCGAACTATTTTTATACGAGTTTTTGGCAACACTTTCTGTAAGTATTTTTTATTATTGTAGCTCCAAGGTTGTGATTTGGTACACTATTCTAAAATTCAAAATAAGATGAATACATCATAGAGGACTAACTTTCATTCTAAACCTATGCCTCCTTGGTATTTTTAAGTTAATTTAAAACGTGGGATTTTGGCTCTGTACCCGAATCTTTTAAAATGGTAAATTGTAAACGTTTGTAAAGTAGCTGTTTGGGTTATTGTTGGTTATTTTGGCCTCTCTATTGGCAACTGAAATCCTTGATGAGCATTACTACTACTACTAACAACTCACCGCAGCACCAAGCCGCCTGAGGCCAACACAGCTACGCACGCTCCTCCTCCACCCTAATCTATTCAAAGCCTCCCTTTTTACACTCGCCCACGAAGTTCCCATTTCCTTTAAATCTTTCTTTATGACGTCCTCCCACCCCAGACGGGGACGACCTGCTTTCCGTTTAGCCCTAGATGGTTGGCCGAAAAGAACAATCTTCGGCAATCTGTCATCCTTCATCCGCACAACGTGCCCTAGCCACCTCAACCTTTCTTTCGTTATAGCCCTAGAGAGCGGTATTGAACCACATTTTTCGTATAGCCTATTGTTTGAAATACGGTCAGTCAAAAAGATGGACACTTTCAGCCTATATCGAAAAATTTTTTTTTTTTTTTTTTT
The DNA here is from genome assembly GCA_027921565.1 of Artemia sinica. Classification (NCBI taxonomy): domain Eukaryota; kingdom Metazoa; phylum Arthropoda; class Branchiopoda; order Anostraca; family Artemiidae; genus Artemia; species Artemia sinica. The sequence goes on from CM051271.1 coordinate 54,164,507, forward strand.
TGAAGAGCTATGCTCCCTGAGCGTTTAGATGTCGCTTGTGGTAAAATAAAAGTTAGTAGAGGTGGAAATAACCGGTAATCGATTTTTTTATTCATTGACTTTCCTGTCATTAACGTCAAATATCATACTTGCGATTTTTTCCTTAAGGAAAAAAAGAAGTTACCATTAAAAATACTGAGACTGTAATCACAATGAACATTGATCTATCTGCCTTGTCTACCATTTCCTTATCTGCGGTGGCATTTCTATTCTCTATGGGGGTTAGTAAAATTCTTTCGTCTTATCAAGCTTTCTATTTCTGCTAGATTTGGGTCTGCTCAGCATCTAAGCCGTTGGAGCGAAATTAAAGCACAGATCGAAGAATCAGATGGTTACATCATGAAAACCGAAGAATTGAAATACGGTGCTACAGTTGCCTGGAGGAATGCTCCTCGTTGTCCTGGACGTATCCAGTGGAAAAAGCTACAGGTACAATTCACAGTTTTAAATTTATTAATTTAAGACATATCTCTAGACTTACATTGCGGAAGAATAGTTTGATTTATCCAGATAGCCAGTGAAAGCCCAGTTTAAAGCATTTAATAGCGTTTTTTATTGTAACGTCCATAAAATATGCATGATTTACTATTGTGTACTACTACTACTACTACTAACAACTCACCGCAGTACCCAGCCGCCTGAGGCCAACAGAGCTACACACGCTCCTCCTCCATCCCAATCTATTCAAAGCCTCCCTCTTTACACCCTCCCAGTAAGTTCTCATTTCCTTTGCTACTACTAACATCTCACCGCATCACCAAGCCGCCTGAGGCCAACACAGCTACGTATGCTCCTCCTCCACCCCAATCTATTCAAAGCCTCCCTTTTTACACCCGCCCACAACGTTCCCATTTCCTTAAAATCTTTCTGTATGACGTCCTCCCACCCCAGACGGGGATGACCTGCTTTCCGTTTAGGCCTAGACGGCCGAAAAGAACAATCTTCGGCGATCTGTCATCCTTCATCCGCACAACGTGTCCTTGCCACCTCAACCTTTCTTTCATTATAGCCCTAGAGAGCGGTATTGAACCACATTTGTCGTATAGCCTATTGTTTGAAAAACGGTCAGTCAGCCGGGTTCCCAGAACAATCCTTAAGCAATTTCTCTGGAAAACATCTAGCAAATCTTCATTCGCTTTTCGGAGCGTCCATGCTTCAGAGCCATATTTGACCACTGTCATCACTGTAGCTTCTAATATTGTAATCTAGGTTTGCAGACTAATCTTCCTATTCTTCCAAACTTTTTTTAACTGTGAAAAAACACCCTGAGCCTTGGCTATTCTACTTTTAACATCTTCACTGCTCCCACCATCTTTACTAATAATACTACCAAGGTAAGTGAAGCTGCCCACCTGATCAATCTTTTATTACCCAACATCACCTTTTCTTCTTCACTTATTCTTGGCCTTAGTGACTTAGTCTTCCTAACATTAATTTTCAAACCAATTCTAGCACCCTGAACTCGCAAAACCTCTAAAACGTCATTCATTTTGCTCACACTTTCATCTAGGATGCTTAAATCATCAGCATAATCCAAGTCCAGGAGACTTTTTCCTCCCCATTTGATTCCGTGTTTTCCATTGCCTTTCCTGTGCTGATTAAAACAAAGTCCATCAAAATAATCCATATAAAGGGGGATAGAACACAATCCTGCTTAACTCCTGATTTAATACAAAACCAGCTGCTAACCTCATTTCCTACCTTAACCGCAGCAGTGTTATTCTCGTACATAGCACTAATCACTTTATTGTATTTGTCTGGTATACCATACAAGTATGCCATTTTCTTTAAATCTGGTATACCATTTCCTTTAAATCTTTCTTTATGACTTCTTCCCACCCCAGACGAGGACGACCTGCTTTCTGTTTAGCCCTAGACGGTTGGCCGAAAAGGACAATCTTCGGCAATCTGTATCCTTCATCCGCAGAAGGTGCCCTAGCCATCTCAACCTTTCTTTCATTATAGCCCTAGAAAGTGGGATTGAATCACATTTTTCATACAACCAACTGTTTGAAATACGGTCAATCATCCGGTACCCAGAACAATATGTAGACAATTTCTCTGGAAAACATCTAGCAAATCTTCATCCGTTTTTCGGAGCGCCCATGCTTCAGAGCCTTCTTTCTTCTTCTATTTAACAGCAGGCGGGCTTTTCAGTAATACTATTTAGCCCTTTTCCTTTTGCTTCACTCTGTGGGCTAAACAGAGCTAAGGGCTTGGTTGCCTCTTATTTATTAGATATCCTCAGATATCTTTCAGTAAATCTTTTGACTCAAGGAGTTCGAATATAAGACGATAGATATCGACTTCTGTGCTCTGTGTGCAGGTATAGTCTGCTAGGCTCTTGGCTGATAGTGAGATTTTGTGGTGTTTGAAGCACTTTAACCGTTTAAAATGCAAAGTATACTGTGCAGACGTCAGCATATTACATTCAAATAAGCAGTGGTCAATTGTTTCATTATTCATTTTACAATACCTGCAAAGAGGGGACAAGGGAACTGAACCATTTGAAGTAGGGAACTGATAAGAGAAAGCCAGAAAATTTAGCCCATTTGATCCAGAACGAATTCTATGATAAATTTTAGAAAAATCCTTTTTGGGAAAGGGAGATAGAATAGGATTATTCTTATTAAACATAATATTTGATAGTCTCCATCGGTAAATATCTCTGATGGGTATTGGCCTCCCACTTGGCTGGTCAATATTTATAGCATTTTTTGCTATTTCATCTGCCTTATGATTACCACTTATACCAGAGTGGCTAGGAACATACTGAAGATAAGTTCTTAAGCCTCTTGAAGCAATATTATCAATAATACTAAGACAATGATAATTGTCAATATCCAACTTATACTGAGGAGCTGAAGACAGCAACTCAAGGCTTGACAAAGAGTCAGAATAAACTATAATATTATGTGAATTAGCAGTCAAAGGTTGGTTATTCATAAGGTGCTCTAATGCCATAATTATGGTATTTAACTCTGCAGACATTATAGATACATTATTATACATTCTCTCGCCCATTGCAATATTCAGGTGAGGAAGGAAAGGACCACTTGCTACCTTCTCATTGAATTTCGACCCATCAACAAAAATTTGGAAATGGTTTTTATATATAATTGTATTAAGTTCAGTAAATTTTTTCTGGATGAAAGCAATGGGGGTTAATTGTTTAGTCGACTTTGAGAAATCAGTATTTATTATGGGAATCGACCAATTCCATGGAGGGGAATGGGGGAAAGCAGGTGCAATAGACTTTGTGGGTACAGGGAACTTCTTCTGAATATTGGCATACTCATCTGCAATGCCTCTGTACATGGCTGGATTTCTTAGCCAATTATTTAGGGTGTGTGAGCTATTTGCTTCAATTTTTTGGAGATATTTTATCAAGAGAAAGCTACGTCTCTCCTTTATTGTTGTTAATCCACTCTCTGTAAGCAGAAACTTGTGCTTGTGTGCTTGTGGATTTTCTAAGACCAAATATGAGACGTATTATATCATTTTATGTCGTTTCAATTTTTTGCATCTGGGTCTTTGCACATGCACCACAAACGATGGGCCCATTGTCAATCTGGGGTCTTATATGTGACTTATAAAACTGGAGTAAGGTTTTCTCCTTACAGCCCCAGGGTGTGGAAAGAAGTCTTTTTAGTGTTGTTGTTTTTCTATAACACTTTTTTATTGTGTTTGAAATGTGGAGATGGAAGTTAAGTTTTTAGGTCAAGTATTAGACCTAGGTAATTAATATGATTAATTACCTTGTGGTGAAATTGGAATCGCTTGTGGTGAAATTGGATTATTTTCGACTTAGTGGGTGCAATGGGTAAATCTGAATATTGGAAAAATTTTCAAATTGGAAAAGTGACTTTTGCAGCTTAGACTGTGCAATCTCAAAGGTGTTGCTGGATGACCATAGTACCAGATCATCAGCATATTGTAGATTCGTGTGGGGGAGGTTCATGTCCCAGAGATAGAGGACAAAGAGGAGGAAGCTCGGGACTGCACCCTGAGGAATTCCTCTGGTTATTGTTTTTAGGGGTGAAGAGGCTGAACCTACACAAACAATGAAACTTCGCTTTTCTATGAAAGATTTTATAAAAGATACTAGCTTGGGGGGTAGTCCAAGGTTTGCAAGTTTGGTTAAAAGGATTTGGTGGTTCACATTGTCATATGCCCCTTCAAAATCTAGGAAAGCTGCAACTAGGACATTATTTTTTGAGAATGATTCATTTATTGCATTTGTTAACAATATGAAAACATCTGCTGAGGAGTGGTGTTTCCTGAAACCAGTTTGGGTGTGAGGTATCATATTATTTTTTTCAACAAACCAGAGGAGTCGATGATATGTCATTTTCTCCATTATTTTTCCCATCACAGGAGTAATCATAATAGGCCTATAAGACTCCGGGTTATATTTGGGTTTATTTTTATTTAAAATTGGTAGGAGGGATGAACATTTCTAGATATTGGGGAAAATAGAAGAAGCCCAAGCATGATTATAGCAAATAAGGGGTTCCTGTTTAAATGAAGGGGTGAGATTCTTTATCCATGTAGGGTGTATATTGTCATAGCTGCTGGTAGCCTTGGACCTAATATGATATATTGCATTATTCAATTCCTGGATTGAAAATGGACTGGTTATGTACTCGGATCCTGGGCGAGGTTGGTAAATTGGATTTATAACAATTGGGGAAGTGTTGCTGCAATTATTTGATGTTAGCTCATTAACAAAAAGAGTTGCAAATAGCTTTGCCTTTTCAATATCATTGTCATAATTGGTATTATTATGTATTAGCTCATACTAGAGCGGGTGGGGGAAGTTTTTTTCTCACAGATGTGGCTTATGATTTTATGTATAATTGGCTCATGTGTTTCTCTGGAGAGATTATTTGCAAAATTATTCCAGTAATTATATTTAGCATTTATTATAGGCCTTTTTAGATTGGATTCTGCTTGTAATTTTCTTAAATATGTTGTAAGAGATGTTTTTTTTGATGAATGTTCTCCTAGCTGCCTTTTTTGTTCTTTATTTATTTTGGCACTCATTTGTCCACCATGTTTTAGGAGTGTGTTTGGGGAAGGTTTTCCTGAGTGTTGTCCTGGGGATAGCATGATTAGTTGTATTTATTAGTATGGATGCCAGAGCTTCAGCATGTGTGTCGGCTGTTGAATTTAAGATGCATGAATTTTGGGTGAAACTTGTAATTTCATCATTAAGCTTATTTTGGAACATGGACCAATTTGCTTTAGTATTAGTATATTTGGAGGCATGTGACAGAGTTTCAGCAGGTTCATTTTGGGAACAAACTATGGCAAAGTGGTCTGTACATAGGTTATCAATTTTATTTATATAAATTTTGTTTATATAAATAAAATATTTAATGACACGATTTGTAGATCAGTTGTAGAGAAACTGCCACTCTTGGGGTTGAAATATGTATTCAGGTTTGGAGGGGTAGCAACAGCTAATTCATTATTATTTGAAATCGAACACTCAATAAACTTACCAGCTTTATTTGCTGGTTTACTCCTCCACAAAAGGCTGTGGGCATTACAATCTCCACAAATAATGATATTTTTCAACATATTAGAATTACGTATATAACTGAAAAAATCCATGGCATCTGTGGTTTGGCCATTAGGGTTATAAAAGCTTATTATGCAAGTTTTTGTATTATTCAGCCAAACACTGATACCAATTGTATCAACATCATTTACAAAATCAGGAAAGTTGATGCCACATAATTTTATTTTATTATTAATTATTAAAGCTACTCCACCTCCTTTTATCTCTGATGATCTATCCTTTCTCAGGAAAGTATATCCCAGAGACTTAATTGGTTGATTTTGGGTTAAACGATTTTCCTGGAGGCAAGCAATATCAATGGATTTATTATTCATAAAAGATATTAGTTCATTTAACTTATTTTCTGAAAGTGATCTTACATTCCCCTGGAGTATTGATATGTGTTGTTTTGTTGATTTATTTTTCATATGTCTGTGTATCAATGTTAAGCTTTGTTAATAGTAAAGCAGGATCTTTTTTTGCTTGAATGAGCATATGACTAGGTATGTAGATATTTGCCAATTCAGCTATGATTTTTGTTTTCTGTAGTTGTTGTATATTCATGGCCTGAACTGCATTACAGTCTAGAATGAATAGGCATATATTTGGAGTTTGCATGTTTGGTTGTGCATCCGGTTTGTCAGTTAAGGGATTAATTCCTGGTAGTGTTTCTGGTTGTTCTTGGGAGGGGGGGGGGCAGGCAGACCTCAATGGACGAGGAGGCTTGTTGGCTTGGTGATTTTTTCTGATACGGATGTGAGCTAGGGGGCTTAGAGGATGGAGTTTTGTAAGGGGTACTTGTTGCATTGGGAGTTTTGGTTGATTTCATTATGGGTTTTATTTGGTGTGGTTGGGCAGCATTTGCTTCCATAGTTGCAAAAGGGTATGGAATGGCCTTTTCTGTTGCTAGATGGAGTGTTAGTGCTCTTTCTCTATATGCTGGGCATAGTGATTTATTGGTAGAGTCATGTGGGTCTTTGCAATTGATACATGTAGACTGGGTGTTGTTGCAAGTTGTCAATTCTTTAGGATGGGAGCCTTTACAATTACTACAGGCTGGGAGAATTTCGCTGCATTTGTTTGTTGTGTATCCCAGTTTGAGACACTTCTGGCACTGGATAGGCTTTGGCCTGTACGCCTTGTGTGGTTTGATTTACCCGAAAAGGAATAACTTTTCTGGGATATTAATTTTTTCTTTCAGTGTAAATAAGAAAGATTTACTTGTTTATAAGCCATTAGTCGGGTTTACCAAGTGGGTGACATCTTCAACAAGGATTATGTTGCCAGCTCTATCTGAGAGCCCCTCTTTTAACTCCTGAATAGGTATTTCTGGGGGGATATTGCACACTACTAATTTTGTTGGGGATTGGTTTGGGTTCCATGTAGATTAGTTAATTGGGATATTCAGCAGAGATTTTAGATTGATTATTATATCTGCTGATTTCTGATCTTGGACAGCTATTAGCAAAGATCCATCACGGCTAATTTTAAGAGAGAACATTGATTTTAACAATTTGAAAATTGCAACCCTTATTGTAATCTTGTATCTCGGGTATATTTTGATGTAAATTCCTAAGTTTTGAGAAGGAGAATCTTGGGCAGGGGGAGGGGAGATACTTTTGATTGGGAGATTTTTTTTCCTTTTTTTGGAGCTCCTAGAAAGGACCTCTTGAAATCCATTATCCGTGATAGTGACATTAGCCCCAACACTAATCATTTTCCTATTCTCAGAATTTGAACTATCATGTGAGCTTTGAGATAGTGAGCTTGACCAGCCAGGATGGGGCTTAAATGGGTCAATTTCATTAGTATTTGGAATGGGGTCCGGGGGGACTTTTTTTTTAGGGGAGTTCTTTGCATTGCCTATTGGAATGAGCTTTAAGCAAACAATAAAAGGATAATACTATGATACCAGACCGTCTGCACCCTACCGTGGGGAGAACTTCACCATCCACAAAAGAAAACACCACAGTGTGGCCCAGAGGAGGGTTTTGAGCACGATTGGTTCGGTACACTGCTGATAAATCGAGAAAAATATATCACAAGAAATTTTATTGTAAATTTCTTAAAATGTTGCTGCTGTAATGAATATTACAACGAAGAATATTTTATTCTTCGTTTGCAGACTTATCTTCCTATTCTTCCAAATTTTTAATTAATTTTAAAAAAATTAATTGAATTTATTGAAATTTTAATTAATCTAAAAAATTGATTAATTCCCCATCCTCTTCATTAAAATGCAGTATCCACCGAATTCTTATTCTTATGACGAAAAAAACAGTGAAAAATTTCATAGAAGCCCTAGAAGATCCAGTTGCTGCTAATTTTTCATTTTAAACTTTTAGGGTCTTAAATAATAAATAACCGCTTAAATAAGCTAGGTAGTGCTGTTGAATAAGCTGATAGGAAAAGTTGAGACTGAAAAAGAATAAGAATAATGTTTCAAAAATAAAAGTTGTGTGTGCGAAACTGGTGGGGTACGCTAGATTTGGCAGCATGCACAAGATTTTGGTTTAGATAAAATAAAAAAAAGCAAAAGAATGTTTTATCATTTCTTCTCATTTAATCATAAATGAAAGATTGCTCATCTATTTTTCTTTCGAGCATCAGCCTCTACAGATTTCTATCCAAGAAAAAACTCTCCTGCCATCTACTTTTCACACACCTAATTACTACTTTACCATCTGCAAATGTCATTAAAGAATTTTTAGCAATTCAAACTGTTTTAAAATAAATATCAAGGGAAACCATTCCTTTATTTCTAACATACTATATTAGTAAAATAATTTAAATATTTAACTCCACTACATCTACTTTTTTTTGTAGTTAAGGGTGACACGTGTGTCAGTAACATAAATGAATGTTACCATTATTTCTCGTTCGAGTTATCTGTGCCTCTTTCTAGAAATACTTACATGATAAGGTAATCACAAATTTTACAGTTAAAAAAAGAAACAAATATGTATATCAAAGTCAGACTTTAAGAAGCAACTTGAATTCGTTACAGAAAGCCAGGAAACCCTTTCCCTTGTTGTAATTTCAGCTAATTCTTGCCACAATTTTTGTATTTAGCTTTTCTGAGACGCTAGCCCAGCTTTTAGGGAAATACAGTGATTCGAAAAATTTGAAAATGTTGTAGAAATATTTTGTTTTATTTTTATGATCCTTGGGAACCTGCTATTGAAAAGACGGGCCTTTTGTTGGCAAGATTCAATACACATGTCTTGCAAGATATTTTTTGTGACATATATGAAGATTTACGTCTTGCAGGATATTTTTTGTAGCAGCTGCAATATCTTTTACGCCTAAACTTCGGTATAATTTCGTAATTTTATGTAGCTGCAAAGATTTTATAACATGTTCAGCTTGAGTATTAAGCAATGAGTTTTTGATGTCGGTTTATTACTAAAAAAATCGATACATATTAAACGACTAGATGAAATGGACCAATATTCATTTTATTTAAATCCAACCAGAAAATGGAGCTGTGCAGTTGTTGGGTTTGACAGTAAAAGAAAAAAAATAAGCAAAGAGTCGTGTAGGCCATATGTTCTAAAACCGATGCTAAGCTTTCTCTCATTTGAATAATGATCTTAGAAGTCGAGATGAATTGTTGCAACTAAAAGTTCTGTTTATAAGCAATTATGCTTTGCAATTTTTAGAAGCTGAAAATCAGTGGGCAGCAGTATGTATTTCAGAATAGATGAAAAAGATTCCAATAAAATTAGGACTAGTACAGCACATGTTTCTATGGTGCTTTTACGTCGACACGGGCTGTGAAGTTCAGTTCACAAGCTATCTTGCTTTGTATTTCGAGGGGGTAAAAATTAATGGTGAACGGTAAACATTTAAAGACAGACTTGTGTACAATATGTTGTTTTTTTCTCTGATGAGTTTGAAGTCTCTCATTTGGTAATCTTGGTTGCAAATCAGCTTCCGAGTTATTTTTGCAGTGAAGTTTATAAAAGTAAATTAGATTTTAGTTGTATTTGTTCCCTGGTTGATTTTTGCAGCAAATCTCTTCCCTCTTTTAGGTATTTGATAGTCGTCACGTTGGTACAGCGCAGGGAATGTTTGAAGCCATGTGTACCCACTTGCAATACGCCACAAATGGTGGGATTCTTCGGTAAGATTTTCTGCTTGTTATAACTGCTTCTTCTCAAGTTTATTATGGTATTATCGTCTTCTTAACTCTCCTGTCGAAGGCTGTATTAAATGTTAAAGCAAGGTTAAACTGGATAGTTTATTTGAATATATATCCTGTGAAGATCTGCTAATGAATTTCCCCGTTGGAAATTGAACTTTTTTACAAGCCGATTGTAATTTGAATAAATTGCTTAGACTGTTTGGGGCAGTAACTAAGAAATATGACTAATAAAAACGAGGGAAAACTTTCGCTCAAGGCACATGGTTTTTTGTATTGGTAAAAAACTTTCCGAATCTCTTCAGCTTCCAGCTTTTGTACACGGGGAAAAAGTCAAGTGTACTCTTTTTTCGGCATGATACCTGGGCATGACGATTCCTGATATTCCTTTTGTCCTTTACTCAACCAATTTCATCACTAGATTTTATCCTTCTACTGAACGCTCGTGTATAGGATTCAGCAAACGACATAATATAATGCCCAGACGTAACACCTGGACGTTGTTACGTTCGAGATGTAACACGTATCTTACTTTAGACTATGTATCCTCTTGTGCTTCCCCCTATATTTGCCCATAACGTCAAAGACGCCCAAAATGGTTGTTACGTTGTCGTCACACTCCGGTTGTAAAGAGGATTGAACATATCGTAGGTTGTTATCTTACGAAAATTGGAGTGTATTTTTAGATCTGTCTTTGCGGTAGTTGTCTTAGAGTAGCCAAAAGTCTTGGCTACTCTCACTTGGCTAAAGACCAACCACTTGGGAACTGTGGAATAACTCTTGCGCATCACATATCCAAGGTAACTCCATCGTCGCTTTCATAGGGTTTTTTGAGAGATGACTGACCTATTATATTCCTTGTGTTCCCGTTCGCTATCTTGTGAGTCCAGGGGACGCCAAGTAGTCTACTGGGGCACATATTTTCAAAACTAGATTTTTTCTCTTCCTTTTGGCTGAGACGGTATGTTTCTGAGGCGTAGGACGGGCAGAACCCTTCAATAAACATGAGAAACTTAAGCCAGAGGGACTAAGTACTTGATCTCCAAAGTCTTTTTTAGCCTTGTGTTGCTGCTGCTATCCTGTGCATTTCTGGCGATGGTTTCTTTGGATGTAGATCCCTTTTTCTCAATGTGTATTAACACCCCAAACAGGGCTGTGAGTTTCTGTAAAGATCCTTTTCAGACCCCCCACTCTCGAAAATAATCTGTATGAGTAGGCAGAATTGAAAATTTCGTTTTTTAAACTGCATACGCAAGAACACATTATCTATCTTCACAAGATTTTGTAAAGCAGAAGATGAAAAGGAAATTGTGTGTTCGTCATTTAGAAGTAACAGTTCGTAACCTTACTCGAAAGGCTCTAAATTTGAAAAGAGAAAAATGCTAATTATAAGATTTACAAGACCAAAATAGTGCACTTTAGGCCCACTATTTTAAGACATTTCTAAGGATTTGAACTTATATCGGGGGATATGGGTTGTGAGGAAAGTTGGGCTCTTGATCCTAGATTTGTCACTACTCTGGATTTTGAAAAATACCGTTTTTGGTATTTTTCTTTAAAAAATTGAAATAATACAAATTACGCCACTCCCTAGATTTCGAAAAATAAATTGCCCCCCCCCCCTATATTTTCGTGAAATAGTACAACTGGTCTCATTTTACTTTTAAGTGTGTTTCTAGGCAAATGTTTCCATATTCCATGGAATCTCATGGACTGAAAAGACCTGATATATTTTTTGCATTATCATCGGTTGTCTTTTGAATCCAGTGGACGCCAAGTAGTTTACGGGGACATGTGCTTAAAAAACAAAAAACACTCAAGTCTACTCTCTTGCTCTTGGTTGAGACGGTATGCTTCTGAGACACTAGTCCTGCTAGTGGGAAAATATAGTTATTATCTTGCTCTTTTTTTTAATAATTTAGTAATTTATCCTAAATTGCTTACTATTAGTGATTTACTTTGATATTTCGAGGGATATGGGTTAAAGTTCACGATTGCAGTCTGTTCTCTTCTGTTTAGGGTACCTTTTCTTCGATATTGGGCATAAACTACGACTCTACGAACAAGAAGCAATTGTGTTTTAGTCTCGGAGATAGTTTCTCAAAGCTAATAGAATTTCGAATTAGATTCAATATTATATTTGTTCATTAAAGGGGCTTTATGAGATGCAAAGATTTAATAGCAGATTTTTGTCTTTATTTTTTTTTTTTTTTAATTGAACTCTGTGACCATACAGGGCTAGAAATAATAATTAAAGAAAAGAAAAGAAACACTAGAAAAGTTTTAAATTAGTTAGCATTTATTTAGGTAAAGTGCTTGTGATTATTCTTTTTCAGTACAAAGTTTTAGAAAAAATATCTAATAAAGGGAGAAAATAAAATCAAGAAAATTATGAAACAGAAAACATCAGGAAAAATCACAAAGGAAAAAAGTAAATGTAAAGTAATACCAAGCTCAATAAAACGGAATAAAAATAGCGGCAGAAAGAAAAACCCAATTAAATAGAGGGAAGGATTATAACCGTTGAAGCTTGAAACTAAAAAGCCAACGAACCGAAAACCGAAAACTGAGAGTCCCTCTGTCACTACAATAGCGAGCAGGTGTGCAATTTTATTGTCTTTATTTCTATTGTTTGTTTTACAGCTTTTGAGGCTGCATTTGGAAATTGTTTACTCGCCTTAAATATGTTAATGTTCTCTTACTAAATTTCTGCTAAATACTTTTTAACCATGGCTTCTACTCTTCAAGTTCGGCAATAACGGTGTTTCCACCCCGTCAAAAAGGAAGATGTGACTTTCGTGTGTGGAATTCTACCATGATTGGATATGCATGCTATAAACAACCTGACGGCAGCCTTCTTGGAGACCCTTTGAACTTGGAGCTGACTCAGGTCTGTAATATTTACCTAATAAAAAAAAAAACGACACGTGTTTTGCCCCTTTCAGTTTGGTTTTTGCTGATAATATTTTTTCTTTTATTCTGTATTTTGAGTGTTTTTAACTGAATCAGGTACTAATAGTAAGTAGTATAAAGCAGCTAATTATTGATTAAAAAGCAGGTTAGGAGCCTGAAAAATCAAATAAATGTCGAAAATTTTTTCCTCTGACATTGCTATTTTGTTAGTCTATTGTAGCAGTTATAGTTTTTGATTTCTTAACTGCAAGATATTAACAATAAAAAAGTTTTGTAGTAGTTTTTGCAATGCTATTGAGTGGAAATACAATTCTCTAGCAGAAGTTGGTAACTTTTTTTCCTTTTTTCGATACGATACGAATTTATTATGTCAAATAACAAGAATTAAATGAGACACAATATAATTTAAATAATCACTCTTCCTTGTCACTTATTTATTAAAATGAGACACAAAATACTTCCGAAAAGACAATCTGTATCGGTTGGTAGCCACGGGCTTGCAAGACTTGAGTTTACTCTGGTGCCTTGTATTACACCCTGTTCTTGCCGGTTCAGGGAGCAAATCTCGATGCCTGCTTGACTTCAAAAGCTTCTGTCCAAAGGCCATTGTAGGCTGGTGTCGCCTGACTTCAAGTCCATCTAGGCCTAGGATTTTAAGGCTATCATCATAATTCGTGAATTCCGGACCTAATATCACACGGGTTTTTCACGCCGTTTTTCTTCACAGTCAGCCTCCAAACGGCGAATTATGCCATCCGTACTAATCATGGATCCTAGCTTATGAAGTATCAGCAATGATAAATCATCTGCAAACTTCGCTCTGTTTTCATGCCAAGTCGCAATTTTGTTACACAGTATTAAAAATAAAACAGGTCCCGTTTTGGTACCTTGGGGTATTCCACAGTAAACCTCAAGAAAATCCGATTGTACCCCATCAGCAATAACACACTGTTGCCGTCCGTGTAAAAAACTATAAACTATCTGAATTAAAAAAGGTCTAAAATCTGTCATTGACTCAAGAATATCCGGATGGCTTGATTTGTCGAAAGCCTTTTCTAAGTCTGCTTGCAATATTTCTACAAATGTATCTTTATTTTCTAGATGCTCCAGGGCTTCTTCCACAATTTTGATGAGATAATGTACTGTGCTAGATTCTTTGATAAACCCATACTGACAGGGATCTATTTTATCACAGAAATCTTCTAGTACCCGTTTCTTTAGAAAATGTTCGAAAACTTTAGATACAACAGGGGTCAAAGATATAGGTCGTAGGTCACTCAACCCTTTTGGATTCGAAACTTTAGGTATTGGCGTTACAACTGCTTTTTTTAAATCATCCGAAAAGATACCACTCAAAATACATTGGTTTAAAAAGGCAGTCAGAGGTTCAGCTAGAAAGGCTGCGTTTTCTTTGTACAGGGTTGCTGGAATGTCTCCAGGGTAAGTTGTCTTATTGGGGTCGAGTCTCTCAAGAACCTTTGCACCTTCGTTAGGGAAAATCACAGGTATTTCAGATGGAACAGCCAAGGGGGGAACGCTGGAAATTGGTGGATTGCTTCTGCAAATACTAGTAAAATACGTATTAATAGCGTTTGCGTCGAGCTTATTCCCAGATTCGTCGTATACGCTTACACTTTGCCTTACAGAGCCAGTGAGAAGCCGTATTCCTTTATAGTAACTGGCTGGATTTGTGGTCATGAGCTCGTTCATTTTTGAACCGTATGACTTCTCAGCCAATGTACATTCATAGACCACTTGATTTCTCAGCTTGGAAGCTTCACCTATCTTCCCCTTTTTATGGAGCCTGTTGCGTTTGCGTATCAGCCTTTTCAGGCGCGAGTTAACCCAGGGCTTGTCAGCTGAGTTTACTGTGACTGTCTTCTCTGGAAAATATACATCATAAGCTATCCGTATTTCAGTGGAAAATATTCTATACATGTCGTTGACATTGCAGTTTTCGTACAAACTTTTCCAGTTTTTCGAAATAGCCCATTTAGCGAATAGCTCTTTTCCAGACTCAGTCAGAGGCCGGCTTGAAAAAATTCGCTTGGTTCCTATATTGAGTTGTCTTTTCACGAACAACTTGCTTCAAGCTTAGCGATCGTTCAATCCAGCTGGGTAGTAGGTCGTTGAAGTCACCCATAAGAACCACAGAACTGTTTGGGTGTCTCAATTTAATCTCATCCAAACATGCTTGTAGATGGGCTATGAGCTCCCGCCTGTAACTCGACCGCGGCGGAAAATAGAGTACTCCAACTATGATCGAGGAAAACTTACGGGGAAGAACTTTTGGTCTCAATATTACCCACAACAGCTCGTAGTCGGTAGTCTGAGAGCCTTCATATATCTGATGAGGTATATCATTTCGAATGTACATACCTACTCCTCCTCCATGAGTGACGACAGCACCTTCCTTGTTTCGCCTACTCTTGACGAGAAAATTATAGTTACTTATCTGGGCGTTAAACTCATTGGCAGACCACGTCTCTGTTATGCAGCAAATATCAATTCTATTGTCATTTAGTCTTGTAGAAAGTTCCGTCACTTTATTGCTTAGAGACTGGGCATTAACAAGGAGAAAAGAGGGGAGGTCATAGGAACTAGCTATTTCTTTCTTTTTATCTACCTGGGGTAGATTGCCGAAAAATGCTGGAAGTTTCCCAAATTATTAGAACTTGTTGGGACAACAGGCGTGGGGGCTGCAGGGACCCCAAGAGATGGCCAGTGGCTCGCCATACTCGAGTTGGGAGGGAGAACTGGGCTATGTTGAACAACTTGGCCGTTACCTGAGAAGAAAGAAGGAGCAGCATTTTGGCTAGGGCACATTAAATACAAAGGGGAAATACCTCTCTCGTTAGAAACCGGTCTTCTATGATTATTCCATGGGAAACGCCTAGGATGGTTGGTATTTGGAGACCTCGCCGGTTGTTGCTTTGGAGACAGTTCTTGTTTCGTGGTGTGGACAAAGTTGCATTTATGTTTGTTAGGGCACTGGCGTAACGAACCATGCTTGCACAGGTTCGGGTGATCAAACTTGCAGTTCTGACTCTTGCACTTATTAGCTGCATAAAACTTGCAAGGATGAACATAAGTACAAGCTTTACCTTTGTTGCATTTTCCGTGACCAAAATATTTGCAAATCGTCCTTTTCTGTTTCTGTTCTGTGTGTGGTTGACTAGTAAACTTTGAGCGACTTTGCTTAGAAACGCTTTGTTGTTTAAGCTGGTTGGCAACATCCTCTTTCAGCTCAGGTACCACAAGATTTAGCAATAGATCTATTTGCTTTTGTTGAAGCTGAATGATTTTGTCTTTTTCGGCCATAACAAGGCGGAGCTGCATCAACTCTACCTGAGCAGAATCTTGATCTGCAGAGCAGTCGCCTCCGTCGTCTAAAAGCATCGGTTCGAGACTTTTCTTAGCTGCAGGTTCTTTCCGGGTAGATTTAGGGGATAAAAATAATTCTTTATCCGTCACATTTCTGGGAGGAGTTGCCTGCCCTCTCCCATCGTCACCATCGGTTCGTAGCTTGGCAGCCAATAATTTCATTCGTGCTTCAAGGTCTGCCTTTTTCCCGGACGTATCTAGTCCATGTTTTTCGAGAAGAACGCGCAGAATAGGTACCGTAAGTTTTCCGATGCTATTCGGCGATAATACGGCCAAATTTATTTCGCTGTTTTATGGCATATTGAACTGTAATAGTCGTGACAACACTGTGCGGCTTTTTCCTTATACTACGTAATTCGAAAAAAATAGCACTAAATGTTCCTTATATAAAACGACTTAATCTAATCCGAATGTTGAACTAATTCGATATTTTTCTGGTGGTTTCCCTGCGAGAGAAGTAAGTGAAGCGTTGAAGGCTGTCTACCTTGTCCCCGCAATTTAAGGGGCAAGCCCAGCGGGTACCACGGCTCTTGCTAACAACTCTCCACCCCTCTTCTGCTTACTTTTCTTTCCCAACCTCAATCGCAGTGTAATTGCCTACTAATTTGAGCTCTTCAGATTAAAATAAAAATGTTTTATAATGTAATTTATTTAATCTCCAAAGGCACTCTAAAATAAGTTTTGTATCTTGCTACCAGGAAAGATTAAAACTCTAAAGACTTGAAATAAATCTTGGGGTGCCTATGACATAAAAGTTGTCCTTGAGTAGTTGTGAATCTCATGAGTGCCAAAGACTTTTGTTTTTAGTGAACGCAATGGTTACGTAGTGAAAGTAATGGTTTAATTAGGAATAATTGCTAAATATTGAACCATTCCTTTACGCCCTGTTCGTTGGCAACTTGATACAATTCACTTTTTTTGCAATCTCGAGCTTCTCTGTCTGTACAATCATCTATATTCATAAGTTTTTTCTGGATAAAGCCAGTGCATTGTAATATTTTGTGTTTATGATTGTTTAGTCTTATAATTCTTGCTTGTATGCTTTTTTAATCTTAATAATTCTATTTTGATTTTCAGGCTGCTCAAAAGCTTGGTTGGGTTGGAAAAGGGACGAGACAAGATATATTACCCCTTATAGTTCAGGCTGGTGATGGAGAGGCGCATTTCTTCGATATTCCAGAAAATTTGGTTCTTCAAGTACCGCTTCGTCACCCCAAGTAAGTAAAAAGACCATTTTACGTGAAGCGTCGGGGTATTCACCCTACGTCAACCGTTTGGTTTTGGGTGAATCCTATTAATTTTGTAGGTAAATTATTTAAAGTTAAATAAATACATTAATATATCAAAAATAACTAGCTTAATCTCGGCTCCATTTTCCTTCCTGTGAATTCCTCATTATTTGTTTTTCAATTTCTGGATCAAATTTGATCTCGAGCACGATTTCTATTTGGTTAGTTGAGTAGCCGTTTTTTAAATAACTCCTGACCTTTTACTTGGTCAGGTGATTGAAAGTGTATATGAAATCTTATATTTGGGATGTATGTGTGATCATAATTATGGTCAGATGTGTGATCACTTATATCTGATCAGAAATCTTGGGATTTCTGATCCATTGAACATTCGACTCGTGAAATTATTTTCCGTCCTACTTTAAAACAATAAGGCCATTTTCTGTCATTTTGTTGGCTTGAATACGAATTTAATCTATTGCTATTACAATCTGTCGGCTGTGTCCTAAAAGGCTTTCGATAATTCCTGACCATTTCATATAATAATTTGTGTTCCAGAAAGACGACTTTATTCGTTTTCTATGCAATGATTTTACAAGGGTTGCATTTGCGTTTTAATTTGCTTCATGCATTATAGAAACAGTTCGATTCTAACTAAAAAAAAATAAAAACAATCAAACAACCAATTGGCCTTAGTAAAATTACTTTTAATAATAGGCGGGGCGGAGCTTTTTTAATGATATTTACAAAGTATTTTAAACTCCTTCACTTTTTGGATATTGTAGATTCTCAAAGATTAGTCAGCTTGTCGTTTTAGTTTATTTGTATTGAGAGTCAAATATAAACAATTTCTTAACAATTTCTCTAAACATCAATTTCTGAAATATCAATCTCTAAACAATTTCTCTAATTTTAAGACCATACGGTTGTCTGTTGCTAGATTTTCAGAGTCTCTTGTCTGTAAATTTGCCAAAGGACAAAGGACCTCTCCAGGGGGCTTAGTTATCAAGATCAATCAAGAATTTGGGGGTTAACAAGTGACAAAAGTTGACATTTGCTAATGAACGAGTGAAAGCACGCTTGTTTTTACGAACGCATCACATCTCGGCGGAAAATATCAAGTACAAGACAAGGAATTTTGATTGAACTGGTATTTTTTATAAAATCAGTGAAATTTTATACGCAGGGATAATTTTTCTAGGGGCAACCGTCTAGGGAGGGAATCATCCGGGAGGGGCATTAGCCAGAAAAGTGTTAATGCGCAAGCAACGATGAAAAATCCTTAAAGGTTGAATTCAAAATGTTTTTCTTTGGGTGGGGAAGCGGGGAATTATTATGACACTATAAATACATAAACGACTTAAAGTCGTTAAAAGTCAAATTCAAAACCATGTTTTTTCCCTGGGTGTACCGGTGACAGTCGTTCTAAGATTTTTAATTATGTTTGGAAAATAGAGTGGGTGATTAGCTGGGACACCATAAATGTATAAAAATGCCAATTGGATGGTAAGTTTGAAGGAAACCAGGAGCGTAGTTTGCTATGAGGCGGAAGGGGGGACAACAGCCCATCCCAGAGCTTGGTCTGCCTCCCCTCAGACCCCAGTTTCCCCCCAGCTGAAATTTAGTTTTTTCCAAAATCTTGTCAGAACTAAGATAGACCTGCATAATTCAAGCATCAACAGAAACAGATCAGTTTGTTAGTACAAATTTACCTTTACAGTACTATAAGTTACCTTTATATAGTACTAGTACCTTTATAGTACTTTTAAATTGCTAAATAGTGCCTTTTTGATACCAAATGGCTTATTTTTTAGTTTTTATTGTCATTTTCTCTTAGTTTGTGAAAATTGGCTCCAACTTTGCCCCCTCCCCCATTATTTTGACGAAATTACGCCCTGACGGAAACCCTACTGGGGTCTTGGCCTAACCTGAATTTTGATGACAAGGACCGCTAAGAAATGTTTATTTGGGTACAATATAGGGTAATTACATGCATATATATATATATAAACTCGGCTAGAAACTAACCTAGCTATCCTAATCTGAATATGTGAGAGCTTTATTTATCCGTCGACTTGCCTAGAAATAGCTCGCGGATCGCCATATTGCGATCCATATGAAATTAAATAAAGAATTATAACATTATTTTGTGTTGTATTGTATATGGCTAGTTTTGTTGATTTTATTTTTTCTTTATACTCTCGAATTTTAAAGGTCAATAAAATGTATGAATTTGAATTTTTGTTCGTTTATGGCATTCTTCTCAACCTACTGCTTATTTCAGATATGAAAAATTCAGTGGTCTTGGCTACAAGTGGTTTGCCCTCCCGGGAGTGTCTTGCTTGAAGTTAGACTGTGGTGGTTTAGAATTCAGTGCTATACCCTTCAGTGGCTGGTACTCGGATTCAGAAGTAGGATCACGTGATCTAGGAGATAAACATAGATTCAATCTTGCACCTGTAAGTAAATCAAATAATTTAGGTTAGAAACTCCGTTTTTCACTTCCTGGGTGATTCAAGTGACTAAATTTATACTTTTAAACACTGATATTTTATACGTAATTTTTTCTCCCCCCCCCCCCCACCCTCTTTGAGACAACCCGCAACTACATGGTGGTATAAAATTAAGTATATAACTTTTAATTGAATAACATTTTGCAATTGGAAGAAGAAGTTTGTGCCAACTCCATTTGAAATTCAACTTACATTTAGGTAATATTAAGAAGAAAACTTACAACTCGAAACTTTTAATGAACCCTGTTAATGAACTCTCTCGGACAGACCTAGTGAATGACCCGAAAACTATTTGTGACCCAAAGGTAATTATTTCGTTCTGTATGAATACGTTTGTTTTAATTGTAATGCTTTAGCTTTTCTGCTGACGACCACTGATGTACGTGGTCGAAACATCTAGATTTCTTGTATCTGTTTTCACTGTCTAATAAAAGGACTTATCCCCATTTGAACTCTTATTTGTTCGTTATTTTGTCTTGCACCACAGGTGTATTTTCGCATAATAATAAACTGTTTTTTAGTATAAACTGGTTTCTTGAGTAGTAAAATTCTGCTACTCAACATCAGGACAATTTTATATCCCTATCTTTTTGAATTTATATTCTTTATATTAGTATGTTACTTTGGTCGTTTTTTGTTCTTTGATTTTACATAGTTAAGAGACTACATTTCAAACAATCTCATCGTGTCAACGAGTGCTGCAAAAAAAGCAATGGCTTTTAGATAATAAGGCTTAATTGTTGGTGTAAGGGAGTAACAAAGCAAGTACATTTGTATAAGCAAAAAACAGGGAAATTAAGAGTCGTATGTTAGGCTTTTCTTTGCCAAAACAACCAATAAAACAGTTATTCACAAAAGTCTTATTTTTATTTTATTTTTCCCATTTTCTTTTTGCATATAGTTTTCCCACTTTTTTCGTTTCACGGTAAAAGCTATTATTGTTTTATTAGAAGGGACAGTGGGTCTTTTGAAACATGGTCATAGTATCTCTGTGGAAATAGTATCTGGATAGAAATAGTTTTATAGAATCTAGATAGTAAATTTTCTGTCTTATATTTGTTTACTAGTGGCTTTTGTAATCGGTAGGTCATGGCTGGTATAATGGGCCTGAACACAGAAACAAACGAGAGCAATTGGCGAGACTTGGCCGTCAGCGAGCTGGTTGTCGCTGTAGCGCACAGTTTTCGGGTAAGTTTCTATGCTTTTCCCTTTTCAATTATCTGTTATATTTTATCTGCTTTAGTAAATTGACACTCGTGCTTAGGCTGACATTAATGTCACATTTGTTATGCTCATCTTTGACCAATCAAAGTTTGTTTTGGAGTAGCACAAGAGCTTTCGTTTTGTTGTTGCGATCAGCGGTTTATGACTCGGTAACGACAAGAGTTAAAAATTACCAAGCCTTATCTGGCACGAGTATCGCAAAATGGATACCCGTTGTATTAGCAGGGAGCAAACTGGAACTGTCTTAACTCTAAAGTAAACTACATAGGGCCACTTGGGGATGCACTACTTCGTCGTATTTGGATATCATGGTTGCAGTGATAGCTTCAACCTAGGTAATATAATATAAAGAATGGTTGGATCTCAGCCAAAGTTTGTGGAAAGTTAGAGTTAGTGTCTTAGTTATGTTTTTTGGGAAACGGGACGCAAGGCAAGTTTTTTGGTGAGAGAAAGGAGAGGGGTAATGTAACTCAAGTCATCAATACATCTAGGAGAAAGGGTTGTTGGATCTAGACCAAACCTGGGTTAGAGTTTGGTTTCTGGGTACGATACTACCATACTATGTATCCTAAAAATCAATTGTGTATTATTGTTCTTTCCATGATGTGAAAAAACTTGTAATCTTTGAGGTATACTGACGGTTCGGTGTGTGAGTTGTACCATAGTCGTGTTTTTTTCAGGATCAAAGAGAGATTCCTTGAGGAACTGAGTTTTGTCAGTACAAGAAATACTGGGATGAAATTACTAAGCAATTGAGTTTAACAGGTCAAAAAGAAATTGAACTTTTGAGGTTTTTGTTTCTAGTCTTGTTGAAACCTGGATTTCTAATTAATAATGTAAACGCCACTGTACCATATACACAATAATAAAAACTATAGCGCTACCAGGGTTTGATTTTTGTCCAAGGATGTTTCATTAAACAATACCTGTGATTTCCTAAAGATTTCTGCATGAAAAATTCGAGCCTTAATTCAAATTTGGTATTACGAGAAAGTAAATTTAATGTCACACTTAGTTACATACTACCACACCGGTGACATAAAACTTTCAAATCTTTTCACTAATTCCCTTATTGAAGCAAGTGATTAAAACAGACAAGATCCTCATTTTCAGGATTGTTATAGTGTCCGTGTAAAAGTTCAGTGTGAATTGCTGAATCAGAACAAAAATAAAAGGGCGGGACTTTGTGTCGAACCTTGTCTATGTTACGTTATTAGATTTCAACATGTAGGAACTGGTGTTTAAGTTGTCTGTTTCAAACAATAAAAAGTTGTATTGTGATACTTAAACTGGCCTTTACTATTAGGAAGCAAAAATCACCATCGTTGACCATCAGACAGCTTGCGAGACTTTTATTGAACATTTCAAGAGCGAGCATGAAGAAAGAGGTGGATGTCCCACAGATTGGGTTTGGATCAACCCGCCTGGATCATTTACAACTCCTGTTTTCCACCAAGAGGTTTTATTCTACTGGATCAAACCCTTGTACGACTATCAGGTACGTGTAGAAAAATGGTCAATCAAACAGTAATATAAGGAGGGGATGGGTTAAAGGTGAGAATAAAAAAATGTGCATTTTCAGTGTTAAAGTTTTGGACTTTAGTGTTGTTTTCCTGCGAAAGGGACGAGGGGGAGTCCTGAGACATATCTTAGCCAAATGGACCGCTGTGCTTTTCAATTTGCAATTCATATTATTTGTTTAGTTCTTTTGCAGTGTCTTGTTAATTGGGCTTTATCCCCCATTTACAGCTATAGTCTAATTATTGCCCATTTCGCATTTATTTTGTATGTCGTTGTATTCGTTTTGAGCAAATTAAAACTCTTTACGAAAATTTAGGGCAGCTCAAATATTTTCAGGTTAGCAAAGAGTTTTTGACCGTCAGAGTGTGTTTTGGGCAACCATAAACTGGAATGAATTCACATGAAAGGAGACACTGTTCGGTTAAAATCTTCTGAACTTAGCTATGTATGCCCCTGTAAAGCTGCGTCCCTGGCAGAGAGCTGGCTGCTAAACATAGACAAATCATAGGGATCGACACTTGCAGTAAAGCCGACGCAGACTATCAGTGTATGTCTTAGCTGTTGCACATAGCTCCCTTCTTGATTTATTCTTAATAAAGGATCATTGTTTAGACACAAATTTATCATCATAAAATAAAAACGATCCAGAACTTCAGAAAGAGACTGCAAGACTAATCTAATAGAAACTTTCAAAAGAATTTTTTTTCAGACAGGAGTTTACCAAAAAAAATGGTTAGAGGAGGGAAAGTGCTGACCAAAAGAGCTTTCTTTCGGGGTGGGGGGATAAGGTTTTTTCACTTCATTTTTTAGTCTAGTTTTTGAGTCGGAGGAAGAGTTATAGTTTCTTTTTTGTCTGCGTTTCTTCGACCAATTTATGAGTTACAGAAATATCTTGGAGGGGCGGGGTTCAACCGTGTTTTCCCCCTTCTGGCCCTGTTTCCCCCCCCCTCCTGAATTCAACCTTGTAGGCTGTTTGTTTTGATTAATATATATGTTATGATGCAAAAAAAAGTGATTTTAGGCTCAAAATGAACTCTTCTTCATTTTTTCCTGAAATATGGGTTTCTTTTTTCTTTTTGTATTTATGGTTAGGTTTCGCTTATCGGCTACAGTAAAGAATTATATATCCTTTTTTTTAAGTTAGAAGTGTATTCCACCTCTAGCTAAGCCCAAGCATCCAAGAATGTTAATTGAGGAGGGCATTCCCCGCCCCCCCCCCCCCCCTCAAATTTCCAAATTGATTCCCATATTCCTCGGATTGAATACAGCCTTGCATACTAGTACGATAAAATTTAAATTTGGAAAATGTCTTACATAATGGTAGGGGAGGGGGCTCATGCCCATTGGCTGAGGAGTGGATGCACGTTGTTTTATTTCAAATATGATATAATGTTGGTACGACAGAAAAAGTAGTCTTAAGCTCAAAATGAAATTTTTTTTCCCTGATGAAGTGGACCCCATTTTTTGTGTAGGGCGTACAGCAAAAGCGAAATGACTATAGGAACCGGTTATTTTTAGGTCAACCACCTCCCTCTACTATTTTTTTGAAGAATGACCAATTGGTCTCGTATAAACTTAAGCTTTCTAAAATTTACAACATAAATAAGTAAATTGACATAATTTTGCTTATGCCTATTTTTGCTTTAAGGCCCATAATGCCTGACCAAGCCTTGCCCGCTTTCCATCCTCCCCAGGAGGCTTTAAAGTACCTCCTACAGTGGTGATACCGTTCACTTTGTGAATCCATAATTTTTACTATGCATTTTTCTTTTAAACATGCCTGCGAACATCTAAAAGTAGCTTTTAATTGCATCTATATTGTATAAATCACAATCAACTTGTGTTCCAGGATCAGCCATGGAAGACGTATAATTTTGGAAAACATTTCAGAGGAACGTTAGAAAAGAGAGAAATTAATTACTTTAAGAGGTTTAGGCAAATAGCAAGGTCAGTTTACCTTTTTCTAATTTTTGTTTTCAATCCGTATGTATAAAACGATTGCTTTCAACCTGTAGTGAATACATATTAATCAAACAAAAATATAATCCCCATTTGACAAGAATGTAAATAATATTATTCAAAAAAAAACGAAAAAAAACGTAGCTCAGACATATAGTGCTGAAATTGGGAGTCGAGTATAAGATTTTTAGCTTGTTTGGTTAAACTTTCAACTAAATTTTACCCGGAAAATTTTATATCTGACTTTGTGACCTAGAGTACACACCGCTGTGTTTACTATCCTTAGTAACTAGCATTAATTTGGATTATTTCTTTTTTATTTTTAAACTTTGAAGGTATGTTGAAAGCTGATTTCGGAGAATAAGTACTCGTAGCCTACTGCTACGAATTCATCGTAGTATTATAGCGTTCGAGGCTAAAGTCCCAAAAATATAAAATCCCCAAAAATTCTTTCTTTTGTTAGTATCATCTCGACGCAATATATTGTGTTTGACTGTGTCTTTCCCTTGCCATTTTACTCCTTTAATTTCTATTTTCCTCTGTAACCCTCATTGTTAATTACAGAATTAAAGAAATTGGTCTGATTGTTCAACCAGTCCATTGTCTGTCTTTAGCCTACTACGCTTTAAAAATGTTCCAAGAGATTTTGTGAGCATTAATAATTTGAGATGAACAAATCATTAAATATTGAGCGAAAAGTCTTGTATATAATTTCCTCAGTTTCTTTCCGAGGATTTATTTTATTTTCTAATTTTGTTAGCTGAATAAACGCGGACTTTGCTTTGTTAGTCTATTTATAGATATTTTCGGAGACCAGACGGCCTTTCCATGACGATCAATAAAAGTTCAAATAGGTATAAAATCCCTTTAATAGACAGTGTTTACTACTGATGACGGTCACTGCATATGTGACCGAAATATCTGGTATTTTTTTGTGAATTTCTATCACTGTTTGTGAAACACTGTCTATTAAAAGGATTTTATCCCTATTTGAACTTTTAATTATTTAGTCTGTTTGCTTGTTGTAAGTTATGCCCTGGGGACATATAAGGTTTTTATAGAAAGCTTGGTCATATTAACTTCAGACGGTGCTAATTGGATTGGTAATCAGACGATCTAGTGCTCTTTTTAAGAGTCAAAGGTATCGGAGGGCAGCTACTATAGCTTGTTCGTATGTTCAATAGAGTATCTTGAAGCTTTTATGAATTTTAATCTAGGGATATGAACCAGTTAATTTACTTACTAATATTTGAACTCCTTCTTTCTGGTTTCTTACTTTTTCCTTTCTATAGTATATATATATATATATATATATATATATATATATATATATATATATATATATATATATATATATATATATATATATATATATATATATATATATATATATATATATATATATATATATATATATATATATATATATATATATATATATATGTATATTATATATATAATATTATATTATATATAATATATAAACATATATATATATATATTATATATATAATATATATATATATTATGTATATTTATGTTTCTTGTGAATATATTTTTTTCTTTTTTAGGGCAGCTTTGTTCGCTCAAAGGATGTTCATGAAAGCTTATGCCAACAGAACAAAAGCAAAGATTCTCTATGCTACTGAAACTGGTAAATCACTTGGTTTTGCAAAACAATTGGCACATGTATTCTCAAAAGCTTTCAAACCCGAGGTAAGTATATTGATTATTTTTTAATTCGTTAAAGGTGTTTATTGGGTAAAAAAAAAGTCACCTAGGACAAAGCAGTATAACCCCACAAACAACCAAATAGAAGTGTCCAAATTCATGCAAAATTATCATTAGTAAATGTAAGCCATCATAAAGTTACAAGTAAAAGCACCTTAATTCTAAAGACCGAAGAAAAAAGAGTCACCTGGGACAAAGAACTGGCCCCAAGGATTCTTTAGAAAAGGCTGCCGACTGTATTATTATACACTTTATGTTTATACTATATATGCGTGTGTGTTGCTTGACGAACGAAAATATCTTCAACTCAGTTTCTTACTGGTTGATGATTTGAACATGGTATTCCTTAAACAATGAATAGAAAGGGAAGAGCGTTTCTAAATTGGGTTATACTTTTCATGTCGGCTTCTCGCCTTTGAGCTTTATTCTTCTGCATCCTCGTTGCCCTTCTTTCGGTCATACATTCTATCACAGCATCTTGGGATGGATCTTTTTATCTATGTTCCTGGTTGTCATTGTATTTAGTCCAGGGGTTTGTGCGGGACTGTGCTCGAGCCTTTGACCTTCGCAGTTTTGGAATACATGTCACTGGAATACATACTTTCTTTATTTTAGATGTGTATCCTTTAGGTATGGAAATCAGTGCATGACCCATTTGCGGTTCAAATTAATAATGCTTAGAAGAAACTGGTATTGAAATAAATAATTATAGATAATCTAAATATCAACTAGTACAGTTTTTGAGTCTTCGTTTGGTACCGAATTATTATTAAATCTGGATAATTTTCAAACATAAAAATGCTGGCCCCAAGGATTCTTGGTAAAAGGCTGCCAACTGTATTATTATCCACTTTATTATCATTATATTTTTTTAATAGTATGTGGCTGGTTATTGCTTCCTTTAGATTAAACGTTTCAGGGTCTAGATTTGATTCCTATATCTTCGTGCTCTATTTCTGAAGCAAAAGACTCTTGACTAGTACGTCAACATATGCAACTAGTGTAAGTTGTATTAACAGGTGTGATGATAAAAAAAAAGAAAAAAAAAGATTAACTTGAAGGAGAGCTGGCCATAAGAAGCGACTTTTGGCTAATATATGCAGAATTAGTTACACTTTTATTCATTATTTATAAAGACAGTTGGGCTATGTTTTGTTTTATCGTTATTAAATATCTATTAGATGTCGCTATGATAATTACTTAAAGAAAAGTGCAAAAATTTCCTTGAGACGTCTCTTGTTTTTATAATGTTTCCTGCAATAACGATATCAGGTTAGCGGTTTGCTACTTCAAAAGGGAAACATGCTCATAAAATGCAAGTAGCACAATTCTATGTCTTATTTTATGCTTTCTTCAAACACCATGGTCACTTCTCTGTTACATTGCAGCACATATAGTGTATTGGTATCGCTGTTGCATTCTAGGTTATGTGCATGAAAGATTATGATGTTGCCAAGATGGAGTTCGAAGATTTGATTCTCGTAGTCGCGTCTACATTTGGAAGTGGTGATCCCCCGGATAATGGAGAAAAATTTTACAAATCTCTGAAGAAGAGGTTCGTTGAGCAAGGAAATTCTCCAAGCATAGCATCGTAAGTAATTTTCTCGTTTATAGTTTTCTTCAGATTTTTATCATATGTTGGGTTTTAGTTGGGATTTGTTTGTCTAAAGATAGTAAATAAAGATTTAGAATTTCGATTACTTCAGATATTATAATACTGTCTTGAAATGACAAGCTTTAGGTCACCTCCTAACAGTAAGCTGTACGAAAAATTTGGTTCAATCCCACATTCTAGAGCTATAATGAGGGAAAGGTTGAGATGGCTTGAACACGTTCTGCAGCTGAAGAATGACATACTGTCAAAGATCGTCCTTGTCTGTGAACCGTCTAGGGCCAAAAAAAACCAGGTCGTCCCCGAATGTTGTGGTAAAATACGGTAAGGAAAGAATTAAGAGAAATATGAGCTGTTTTGGAGTTTGTAAATAAGGAGACTTTACGTTGCTGTGTTGGCCCCAGGCAGCTTGGAGCTGCAGTGAGCTGTTAGTAGTAGTAGTACTAATTTTAGGTAATTTACTATCAAGTATCCTTGCTAGTCATTCGTTTCTTGTAGAATTGAGCGGAGACTGATTTTTTTTATTCATTTGGGTTTTAGCTTCGCAGAGGGATGCTCTTAGAAACCCATAGGTTATTTTTAAGTCTTTGAAAAGCAGATTCAGAAGTTGAGTCGTTGTAAAAGGAATCATTAGTATGATTGGCAGAATTATGGATGCCTAAATAAGAGGGATTACCTAGCACAGTGAGAAAAAATTTATAACAAAGCTTCAAATATTGCAATGTATCATGTGTATTGAATAAATAACATTGCATTGTCTGCAATATCATTAGCTTTAATTTCTAACGTCTTTGCATTACTGTTAATATATGATGCCGACTACCGTGGACCTGGCGAATGTGCTTGAATTTATTTGTTGAACTCTGGTTGTGATCTCGGGCAGAAAACATGTTCCCTTTTTTTCCCGGCTAAAATCATTTTCCCTTGAAAGTACTAATTTTAAATTTGTGATTCAGAGATAGTTAATAAATGTTTCCTAACAATACAAATTTCGATACAAGTTATACAGTTTGTAATGGAGTCAATTAAGAAATTATTAAGTATCGGTTACCGTTCTGATTTCAATGACGTCTTCCAAAAGATATTTACAAATTGTATGGACACGCACATAAAGGTGGGAGGTGGCATACCAAGGCGTCTTCTATCTTTCTGTTCCAAATGTATAATATTCCTTTACATAGATGAAAAAAAAATGACAGTGTTCTAACTAAAACATATAAAAAATCAGAACAAATTAAAATTAGAGACTCATGAAGTTATTATAACAATTTTTCAGACTTTTATAAGTTGTTCGGTCTATAAGTTTTTAGCTGTCGTAAAATCAATTGAGTAAAATTATAGTTCATTTTCTTTTCGTCTTTCTTTAGTTCAGAAAAAAAATGTTTCGTTTCTACAAGGCTATTTTTGCCTCCCAGTATCCTAAAGTAATGTGCTTCTTTTTTCATACATTTTGTCTTACATTTTCCTTCTTTTGCATAAATTAAGTCTTTAATGTTTAAAAGTTAATCTTTTCAATTTCTTCTTAGGGATAAACCAGCTCGACTTGCTGCCAGAATCCAGGCTCAGGAAGAAGAAAGAAATAAGCGTGGCCCTTTAGTTAAGCTCCCAAGTCAGAGATTCGAGGATCCTGCGCAGATAGTCACATCAAGCGATTGGCTAATTAACGTACGGTTAGTACCTCCCTGTCTTGTTTTTCTTATATATATTCTTGGTTGGTTGGTCTTGGCAGATAGTGTTTGGGGAGCAACTTGTGGATTCTAAATTTCTAAGCTGAACAGGGTGGAGTAAAACCAATTAGAGTCCAAAAAGTGACTGAGTAAGAATCACTAGACATAAGTACTCTGAACTGGGTCATATAAGCAAGAGGATATAAGCTTGATCATTAATGTTCTGTTTAATGTTGTGTAAAAGTGGTTCATAAATTGGAATTCATTAAAAATTCTGAGTATAGCTGGAATTAATATTTTTTTAAAGCAAGTCAAGAACTTTGCTATTAACTGTGCCTAATTTTATTTATGAATTTTGCAAGAGGTCGACTTTCCGTCTTAATCGGGATTGTAAGTCTTGCTCTACTCGCCCTGCTCTACTTACAAGCCGTTATCCTTTCTGGACCTGTAACTGAGGATTGCTCGAACACTAAGAAAAATAAAACATTGTTGGATTAGGGGCGCATAAGGGGTCCTATTCCCCTTATTCTCTAATTAAGACCACCCATAAGACGGTAAGAAAAGATCATCCTTGCTTTAGAATATTTTACTGACTGTTCGACTAATAACTAAATAGCTTATGACCACTGTAGTCGCCTTATTTAATTTATTACACCAAAATGATGGATGCTTATTCCCATTATGCGTCAATTAAAAAAAAAAGCCAATGCACCAATTAACCTGACAACTCATTTATTGCAACAGCTCTCTGACTGGAACTATTTCTGACTCTCTCATCTAATTAATGTCTATAGCATCTTTTAATTCCTTTGTCTTCTTTAAGAAGACGAACAATTGATGAATTCACCTGGAACATGCACATACACAGGTCACGTTTTCTGGGTGGGGGGTGTATATATCTATAAAAGTGCCAAAACCGAGAAAAACCTGGACAGGCATGCATACATTATAATAAAAAATAGATGAAAATCAACGAGCCAGAAGGTTCTAACGAGATACTATTTTCTATTATTTCACTTTCATAGTTCATTTAAGGTCGTGATAAAGTAGGATAAAGGTTTTCGTGTAGAATGAAATCTGTATTGCTGGAAATCAGAAAAAGGTTGTCAAGCCCTTTGGGTGATAAAAGCTGGGGTAGTCATATCATTTTGAAACTATACAAAGGGTAGAGCTTAAAAGACCTTTTGTGGTGTCTCTAATATTTTTTTTCATGTTGTTTATGTCCTTTTTATTACAGCTTTTTACTGTAAGATTGATGGTGAAATCAGGGGAATAGGTGGCATTACAGGGAAATTGTAAGAAAAAAAAATCCTAGCTATAAATTAAATGTTGAATAAAAAGGCGATTCATTGTGAAGAAAAAAGAAAGAAAAATAGGAATATTTATTTAAGTTAATCTTTACATTGTTTTTTCTTACAAATTGCTGTGGTCTTTTGCTTAACTATTTTATTATTATTTTTTTCTTGTTGATATTTTATCTTTTCTTTTTTCCTAAATTTTTTTACTTTGTTGATCTCTGCATTGTTTTTTTTCCCATGTGACTGTAGTCTTCGAATAAACTATCGTGTTATTTTTATAGCTGTCAATTTTTCTTTTTTCTTTTTGTCTAATTCTTTTTTTTTTAGATTCAGTTGCTTCGCACTGGGATCGACGGTATACAAGGATTATTGCGCCTTTGGAAAAGCTTTAGATGCTCTATTGGGTTCTTTGGGCGCGGAACGTATTCATAGCTTGGAATGTGGAGACGAAATGAGTGGACAAGAAAAGGCATTTAAAAAGTGGGCAAATGACACCTTTCAGGCAAGTCCCCTTACGGATATTTAAGATGTCCATATGACCATTTAGTTGGTAGTTTTTTTTAGTTTAATCATGTAGCTTAGGAAAGGCTTGTGTTTTTTAATCGAAAGTTTTGAAAACAATAGAGAACATCAAAATACAATAGATGCTTGTACTGAATAGCTACCTGTTGAAAGTTTGTTTCCTTGCTTTTCATCAGTGAGTGAATGAAAGGCACGAAGAAATGAATTTCATCTGTAATATCAATCGGTCAAATTTGCTTAGTTATCATTTATGATTTTTTGGGGATTGCTGTAAGTTGTAAGTTCTTTGAATTTTTTTCTAATATTTTTCATCTGTCCTCGCCGATCTCGTCTCCAGGATTGTACTGGCTCGCAGTTAAGGACGTTTTGACAAATAATAAATTTGGGGCAGCGCAAGGTGTAGCCGGGAAGTTTGAGGTGACGTCTTTTGATTATATAGGATAGCTCTTCAGTCTGGCCACAGCGGCTTCTTACTTCGCCATTGGAAATTCTAGACCATATGCCGATTCAGTCTATATCAGCAGATATGATATATAATCCGGGTACGCTTAAGTATAATATTTAGGGTCTCTGGGAACGTGTGTGTGCAACAAATAGATTTTTTATAAATCTGTTTAAATAAATACAGTTGTTGTTTAAAACTGGTTAATATATAATACAATTGAATTACAAAATATACAAAAACTATAAAAAATATACAGAAATATACAAAACAATACAATATTGTGTTGGCTGATATATGTATGTTTGTACAATTGCTGTAAGTTGTATAAGTAAAGTGAGTATAAATTTTACATTTTTACCCGAGCATAAAAAGAAATTATTTAGGCATATCAAGAGAAAAAAGCTTAATTTCTTTTAATACATCTTTTAATTCAACGGCTTAAACTCTTTCTTTCTTCCTCTTTTTTTGCGGGCGCCACGTCCTTCTTACCATTCTTTCGTATTGGGGTTCCCTTAACTTTATGTCTAATAAAAATTCGCTCTTTAACACTGTTTTTGTTCAAATGTGTGTTTCAATTGTTTAATTCTATTCACTATAAAGGATTTTATTTATGCCCACAACCTAAATGAAATTTGTGTATAGGGTTTCTTTAAAACTGTCTAACGATGCTCGACTCCTGTGTCGTTAATCAAGAAGTGCCTAACTATAAAGAATAAAATAGGCCGAAAGGAAAAGTAGATATCTGCCCCCGTTTAGACCACGCATTGTCCTTTTTAGGCTGCTTGTGAAGCATTCCACATAAAGTTACCGACAAAAGTTGTGACCACTATTGGCACAGAATCTGTTCAAGAGCCTGTTCAATCAAATATGAAATTGGTTTCTGCCGATGCTTCTGAAGGACCTTGCTTCACAGAGTGTAAGTTGCATATTGTCATTTTATTCCAATAAGCCAGCTTTTGCATACGAACTTTCTGAACTATTTTTAAGTTCCAAGAAGAGAAAATATAATAGGCAGAGTCCTGCCGCCGTCTTTATTACATCTAAATTATAGCTATTCTATACTAAGTAGATGAAAAAAAAAATAGTTCGAAAGGTTTGTCTTTACTTGTTTCCCAACTTTCTTGTTCTTCCTTTTTATTTACTGATTCTTTAAATTGATTCTTTTCCTCAATGGAAGAAAGTTGAACGTTAGGCCCATATTATTTTCTGAAACCCAGAATTTGGAAAGAAGTTTTAGTCCATATCTGATCTGATAGAGCAGGGGTATACAAATATTTTAGCCGGAGGGCCGTATTGACTGTCAAACAGCAGTTTGGGGGCCAATAGAGGTTCAAATTAAAAAGAATCAAAACATAGATGTTGTTTCTAATTATATATTATTCTATTTATAATATTAATGTTATTTGTTATCATATTTAATATTATTTAATAATGCATTGATACACTGCACATGGACACCTGTATTAGTGGGAATGGTGAAATTGTTTCCTGGATGCCAAAATAGTAGATATTTCTGGCTCTAGATTTGATGTCCTCAACGTCAACAGTGACCTGAGATTATCATCTGACAAATTAGTTCTTAAATTTTTCTTCACATATATCATCTTTGAAATTGTCTATTCACACAAGTACGTTGTTCCAAGGATTGAAAAGGTACTTTGATGCAAAAGCTTTGACATTAGTAAAGTCTTCCTTGGGTAAAAACTGGTAAAACTCGAAATCCATCTTTGAACGTGTCCCTAAGGAGATCGTCTGCTTGTAAATTAATGACCTCCAGCTGAATTTTATCGACGCAACTGGCCACATTTGCTTCCAGTGGATTTCGAAATTGCCTCACATGTTCTGCCTTTGAATCAAAGTCAGAAAACTGCACCTGAAGGTCTTTGATAATCTCGCATGCAAATGGTGTGGGGATTTCAGCTGTTGCTTCAGCCACGAAGATCTTACACTTCAGAAAGTGTATCAACTTTTTGGCCTCTATTGGTTCCAAAAACAAGATAAGTTTAGATCTGAAGGCATTTAGGTGAGTGTATAGAGCAGAAACTAGATTTTTCTTTCCTTGTAGTATTAGGTTCAGAAGTTTTAAATGACCAGTAATGTCTGCAGCAAAGGCTAATTTCCATACCCGCTCTTCACCAGACAGTAATTGCTGTGACTTGCCTTTACTTTCTAGGAAGTAAAGACAGTGCCTTTACTTTGTAGGTATTTCCTTCCCTAATTCAATTACCCTACTCAGAACTTTCTCACAGCTTGGCCATCTTACTACTGTATATTTATGGTAAATTTTGCGATTCTGTATCTGTATCTTTCAACATGTCTCTGAACTGTCTAAGATTGAGCCCATTTGACCTTACTATATTCACCATGTTTACCACAGAATTCAATACACCCCTAATGCCCATACAATTAGCAAATAAAGCTTGCTGGTGAATAAACCATTGCAGGAAGATTGGTTGTTGAATGTGATAAAGTCAGTGAAATTATATAAACCACTCTGGTGATTAAAAGGTCTCCAGGGGTGTTATGGGAGAAGCTCGTGGGCTGCATCTGCCCATGGATCGTTGTTTGGAGCCCCCCTCTGCTAGAGCATGTGCCAAAGGCTTTGGGATATACTGAATCCGATTATGTAACTTTCATCAAGACTTCTTTTGTTTTACGGCTATTTTCCCTCTTTACTAAAACTACTTAAATTTTATATCGTCAGTATTATATTGTCTCCAGCAACAATTTTTTTTTTTTTTTTTTTTTTTTTTTTTTTTTTTTTTTTTTTTAGCATTTCTCATCAGAATGATTATTTTGAATTTCAATTCTTTTTACGTTTGTCTTGATTGGGCACCAAGCCAAATTGACAAGGAAGACAGTTTTTGCCTTCTAATCATTGTCTACATATTAAAAGTGCGCTAAAACTTGCAATTTCCGCTAAAAAAAAAAAAAAAAAAAAAAAAAAACCTTCTTCCAATATTCTTCGATTATCGGTTCGGAAAGAGCAGCCCTTTCGATTGTAGTTTTTGGTAAATTTAAGGAGGAAGGGGGTTTCTAGGACTATTTCTGCTTCCGTTGTTCACTTTAGAATTTTGCAATATGCTCATCTTCTCTTAGAGTTTACAATAATTCTTTGGTCCTAAAATTTGGTATTCACATACTCTGTTCATTTGCATAAAAGGAGAAGGCCTCGGAGATCCTAAAATTGTTTTTGGGTAAGTTTTCTCTACAATCCAAGTTCTAACAAAGTATATAAGTGTTATCATAACATAGATAACAAGGTTCGCCTTTTTAATAAAATTGGCTGATAAACTTTTCCATTCTAAATTAGTCATTTATCTAAATTGGGATCGTATCCTGAAAAGTCTTTAGAAAAACCTAAGATACTTTTGCCCGTGACATCTGCAAGATCCTGAGTTATTTATTAGAGATCCACGATCCAACATAAAAGATCCATGATAAAAAGAACTCGAGTTTCTTGTTTTTTTGTTTCTCGAAAACTGAAGTACCAATGTCCAATGCGACAAAAGAAAACAGTCACCCATGAGATTGTATCAAAATATGGGTCTGGTGACGCGTTGATGTCGAACTGAAAATTTGAATTTTAGAAGAATTCGAATACAATCTAAATCAGCTAAATAAGTTATTAACTAGCAAGTTGACAGTTCTACATTGATTGGCTATCTAAAAATTGTGCGCTCGATAGAATTTTGGCACTAGTTGGGTAAAAATTGTTGTTTTATGGCAGGAAATGGCAGAAATCGGATGTTTGCTACGGCGCGGTGTTTATCTGTAACACGAAAACAGATTGGCTGGTTCCATTTTGAAACCAAAACGAATCGAGGTTGGACCACTTTTATAAGGGCCGTTTTCTCCCTTCTATGAAATTTACTGCTTATGTCGATCACCATGAAACTCGACAAATTGACCTATTCAGAATTGTCATAAAAGACATATTCTTTGAATACCTTTTTTGTTGTTGAAGTCTTATTTTTTTGGGCTTCGATTGCTACTGTCGCTTTTTACTTTGGTTCTGTCACCTACCCTGAACTGTTTGTCAAGATATTATAAGGAGAATTATAAGGTTTTTGCGCCAAAGGCCAACAATTTTAAACAATATAACACTTTAACGTCATTTCGAAGAAAATACTGTATGCCCTACTTTCTAGTCAAGTTACTTCAGATGAATGTAGAGTATCAAAAATCAGATATTTTCCCCGATGAGTGTCTATTTAAAAGTTATGCAATTTTCTAGATTTTTTCAAATCTCTTGGCAAGAAAGTTCTACCTCTTAAGGTGACACTTAATGAAGTGATTGCTGGTAGCAGAGCCGCTGGGTAAGTCCTTCTCTGCTATTCATATCTATCTCTTTCATTTGACATTTAGGATCAATTGCAATTTTTGGCAAGGGATATTAAATTGATGAGCATGTATAAATTTATTGGGAAGGGATATGTTTAAAAAAAATAAATAGTCTAAAGCAGGCGAAATGCCTGAAAGACAAACGCGGATCAAGTAACAAACAAATCAGTCTTAAACATGATTTATGGGTAAAAGCTAGTTTTGGCTTCGTATATATGCAAATATCTCATATCACACAACCGTGTCCAAAATGAGGCACTTGTGACGGACCTATGCATATATAGCCGAACTATGGGGTCAATTGAATTTAGTCCTATTATATTTAAGCTGAAAATCTTGAAATCCTGTATTTTTTAAATCGCTATTCATGTGATAGAAGTATATGGAGGTTTTATTGGTGGTGCCCTGGTCCTTTTCCCGGGTAATTTCTGGGCTCTTACGACCTTCCTACTATTCCCTGTGTTCTTCATGCAATTGACCTGTTTTCCTTTGTCTTCTTTAATTCCCCCTTCCCCCTTTTCCAAAAATAGAAATACATATTGTGCATATTGCTTTGGCGGTGCCTTGGTTCCTCTTTCCCCCTTCGCAATTTAAAATATTTTACGAGTTTTCCTACAATTCACTGCATTGTTTACACAGCTGGGCTGCTTCTTTTGGTGTCCTTTAACCTCCTCGCCCCACCCCTCCTAGTCAAAACTCTTTGCCTACTCCACAAAAAAATTTCTGCGAGGGTGCTTGATTATGCTCCTGGCTTAAATTCCCACATGCCAACCACTAATTAAGAGAGAACTGACCTAAGGGCTTTCTAGAAGTATTGAAAAAATTGAAATCTTAATATAAAAAATTGAAATAAGCGTTTGTATTGTATTTTTTTTTTCTCCAATCAGTAGAATTTTCGACTCCTCAGAGATGGATTTTAATGATATATAAACTGATTAAAAATGATATTGAACTTTCTTCCAATTCTGTTGCGCTATCTTCAGTTATAATTAATGATTATGTTCAATAATTAGATATCAAGTAACAGCCTCAGGAGTAAGTTTCAAATGGTGTTGTTTCCTCCGTTTACTATTCATTTATTTTCAGTCTTCTTCTTTAGAATTGAAGTTTCAAATCGTAAATGGGGAAGGCTTTACATTTCTTATGGTTGTGCTATAGACTGCTTGTCACTTTTTTAATTTGTAGTAAATTTTTTGTTTCTTACTAATAGTGTGTATTTCAAAAACGATTTGACAACCTATCCGTTCTTGTCCAAAAATCAAAAACTAAAAAGGAAGAAAAATATTGAAGGTTTTCAAGCTCTGTTTTGAAATTTTTGAAAATTTCTTTTCGTAACTGCTGCTACTACTACTAAGAACTCACTGCAGAATCAAACCGTCTGAGGCCAACGCAACTACGCACACTCCTCCTCCACTCCAATCTATTCATAGTTTCTCTCTTTACACCCTCTGAACAAGTTCCCACTTCCCTTAAAGCTTTCCTTATGACGTCCTTCCGCTCCATTTGAGGACGACCTGCTTTTTGTTTGGTGATAGACGATTGCACGACAGACAATGTTTGGCAATCTGTCATCCTTCATCCGCAAAGCGTGTCCTACCCATCTCATCCTTTCTACTAGGTTGCAGCTATTTTTATAGCAATGATTTAAGGTTATATGCTTGTTTTTCGACAGAAATTGCTCCAAATTCGTTCAAATTATTGGAGCGAACGCTGCAGCCGTGAGGATTTTATAATGGATAAGTTTTTGCGGGGTGGACCCAAGTGGATCGCGGCTCAGGTCTCAAAGACACTTTGCCTCCTTACCCCAGGCGGATGAGCTTTCAGAGCCACGCCACCGACTCTTCCTCCCAAGCTGGTATTTGAGATTGGCGAGACCAGGACTCGAACTTGCGTCCCCCCGTCCATTCGGCTAGAATGGATTACCCATGATGATGTGTGTTCATTAAAAACAGAAAAAGCCACTGGATTACCTATTTAATTGAGACCAAGCAAAGAGTGAGCCACGATTGGTAAATTTTATTCGTTGTGCTTACCTGACAATTAGTCAGACCCAAGGATAATTAGCCTAAATATGTGATCTAAACATAATCTTTGCTTGAAGCATTGTGCAAGAAAAAATTTAAACAGTTGAAATTTGTTTTTAAAAAAGCAACCCCTCTCTATAGTTTCTCCCTATTTGTTGTTAATAGTGTCTATTTTTTCAGGGAGAGTGTCATAACTTATCTTCCTTTTATCAAGCGCCTTCGGTTCAATTGTTTGCCGGCTTTATAATGTTGATCTGTTTTTACTTTCTCTGATATTGGCTCTTTTTCCTGTCCCTTTCATTTGATACTACTAAATTTTTACTCCATGACTAGTAAGATTAAAAAATATTTATACTTTACTCTGGTGTTATCAAGACGAATTTCTGTTACTGCATGGTTAAAAAAAAAGCAACAACAACAACATCCTGGCTAAAGTACGATTTTCTCTTGTTCATAGGGTGAAGGTTAAAACCTCTAGTTACGAATTTTCGAACTTGGTGATTCGGAGGGTGCCGTTTTATCTCGATCTAACGCTGTTTTTGAAGGGTTTCAAGCTTCTATTTTTAACTTACCACTTTGTTTACAGTGAGCAGATATGTGTGACGCATACAAAAATGACAACAAAGTGCCATTTTTCATTCCATAGAGCACTTTACTCTGGTGCCGTTTATAAAAAAGAATGTAGGTGCAAGTATTAGCTTTCAATAAACCCTGAATATATCCATCTACAACTGTCTGGTGGCCTGCTATCGCAAGACAGAGAAAAAAAATCACGATTCGTCAGTGCCAATTTGGCTAGAGTAAATTTTTTCCCATGTTTTCAAAAGGGTGGAGGGAAGGTGGTGGAGGGTGAAACCCATCGTTCAAGGGTTTTAAAGCATGGTTATTCCAAGGATTTAGTTTTTATTTCCATCTGCTGTTGTTTTCGAGGGGTCTTTTTGAAATTCCTGAGATTTCGAGGCACTGGTCTGACCAGTTGAAATAGGAACATCTTTTTGAATTAGAAAATCCTTTTCAAAAGAATTTTCTTTAATTCTCAGTTACTGAGGACCTTGGTTCACTCTACTTGGTTGTAGCTGTTGCTGCAAAAACTGTAGAAATATAACTATTTTTGAAAAGGAAACTGTGGATTTCCTAAATTTTTGGCTTTTGCTTTCCTAGCCGTGGGCTTTGCAGCTTTTGTGTTTGATTCAATACCTGCGTATATATATCTTGTATTATATATTCTAGTCCATGCACTATTCAAATTAGATTGTCTTGGCAAGATGTGAGCTTGAATAACCCTGTCTCATTCGAACCTGGTGACCATCTTGGGGTACTTTCAGAAAATGTGGATGAAATGGTATCGAAGGTAATTCAGAAGCTAAATCCCGTCCCAAGCCTTGAACAGGCTTACCGTTTGATGATACAGAAGGAAATGCTAACTATTGCTGGTAATATTTCCTAACTGATGCTTGTACTTCTGCTTTATTCTGTTGAGTTATTTTATGAATTGTAATGTTGGTACCAAGAAGCTAAGGTAAGAGGGGCAAGGGCTTTCAGGTACTTTTTCTTGTGATGACACTGAAAATGGAGTTAATTTAAGATCCGAATTTCTATTTCCTGAATTCCCCTTTATGATGTATATTGTTCACAGCATCATTCTGGAATAGTCATTGACTTTACCTAGAACATTGAACCCCCCCTCTCCCCTTGTTTTCTCTCATCTATCTGTGCTCAGGTGTCTTGAAAATTTCTTGATCGAGTAATATAATAAATCTTACTCTACAATCATATTCTTGGATTATCGAGGGTTTTGTTGGTTGGTTTGAAGTAGCCGCCAATTAACATCTTCTTAGGATAATTATAACCCCAGAGAAATCCGTTTTTAATAATTAGTCGGATTGCTTAATGCTAGTGGTACAGTTTTTTATACTTTTCGTTTCTAAGTTCAAAATAAAAATCAATCGTTATTGGTAATTAGAGCTGAAACTAATTAAAAAAGTATAAATAAAGGAAACTTCTGTGTGTTTTTGCCTACGGAATAAGCCAGAATGTCTAGACTGCGACAAGAGTGTATAATCAACTAACTCGATGTATACTCGTGTATTCACGAGTTTTAAATAGCCGAGTGAGCTGACTGATATCTTTTACATTTTTTTTACATAGTGTCTTGCCTGGTACTTGCTGGCATGGCTAATGTGTTCTTTCAGGTTGGGAGGGGAGTTCAGATCTTCAACCTCCAAAATATTTAGATTTTCGTTATGTTCCTTGTAATCATTACTATTTTCCACGTTTTGCATTTTTGCGTGTTTTTTTTCTTGAATTTATTTCCTCTTTTCTAAGGCAAAATCCCTGCCTACGTATCCCTGTGCTCATGGTACTAGAAATATTGGCAGGCGCTTTTATGTAGATATAGAAGAACTAAAAAACTTTGTTGAATTTATTTTCGTGAAAAGACGAATTTTTAAATAGAAACTTATCTTAGAATTAATATTTCTCACGTTTAAAGTATGCACTGGAAAATGAATGAATAGGCGAAAAGGGTGTTTTCTTTCTACGTTGCAGCACTTGATGAGACAAATCTGGGATTGCGTGATATTGAGGAAAAAGAGATAAAAATCAAGATTGTTTTTATGTATACTTGAGATCAGGCCAGGCCGTTTCCAATAAACACAGATATAAGAAGATTAATTGAACGAGCAAGCAGTCCACAAATTACTGTTGGACATAAGAAAGAAAAAACGATCAGCAAAACGAAAAGGAGGGACTGAGAAAAAAACTTAGAGCGAATATGTGTATTCAGTTCTTATAGTAAGATGGCATGGAGGATGTGGCTTATGTATAAATGCTTTTACTTTGTTGTGGCTTGCACATCTATTAAAAAAAAAAGAAAAAAAAAATGTTTATTAGGGAAATCTAACCAGTTTTAGCTGGTCATTTACTAGTTTTCTTTGCATCATTAGGTTAATGAGATTTTGATATTTGATATTCAGGTAACACCGAGTTTTACTAATACCGAGGTTTAGCTAGTTCTAATTTGAACCAATCAGATTATTCATAGATTTTTCTGTTTGTCTGAAAAAAATGTAAAAAAAATTCTGACTGGCTGGAATTAGTGTTATGTAATTAACGATATTAGTAAAACCTCATTGTAAACAGGCCTAAAGGGGAATTTATAGAAAATTAATCAGTTCACATGTCACTCAAGATGGACTATAATTGGTTTTGTTGCTAAATGATTGCTTCTTTTAACTCTAATTAAATAATGAAAGAATGAAACTCTAGTTTTGTTTTGTTATTCGTGGTCATTGGCTTAAACTCCAGTAAATCACTTCTACCATGCTTCAAAAAGTGACGCCAATCGTTTTTAGTAGTCTTGATTTTCTGAGGGTAATCGGGTGTTCCTAACTAACATCTATCTGTACAACTTTAAGCCAAGTATTTCTTGCAATCTCAACACCCATTAATAATAAGAATTATAGCCAAATAATAAGAATTATACATATTTTGCTTGAACGAGTGATTTTTGGACCCTACAGCCAGGGGCATCCTGAGGCTCATTTTATTGGCGGGACGGTCTTCGTAAATTTTTGCCAGTTGGAGGAAAAGGCAAATAATAGGCTATTGACGGAATAAGCCAAAATTTGTTTCTTGAAATGTTAACATTTTACGGAAAAAAGAGACTTTCCATCAGTTGTGTCACTTCACGGAAATGTAGGGAATTGAAGGGG
This sequence comes from Artemia sinica, assembly GCA_027921565.1. Lineage (NCBI taxonomy): Eukaryota > Metazoa > Arthropoda > Branchiopoda > Anostraca > Artemiidae > Artemia > Artemia sinica. The sequence goes on from CM051271.1 coordinate 54,206,355, forward strand.
TATATTTTTCAAATCCAAGTGGGGCTGTATTTGCTATTTCTTTTTTACTGAAAGTACTAAAAAAGCCATTTTTCGAATAAAATCCGCCAAAAAAGTAATTTTTCTAAATCTAGGAGAGGGAGTCTAAGACTCCTCTTTAATTGATGACCATGCTTTACACATAAAACTAATATGACTGTGTTTATGTATGACTTGAAACATAACCTCTAGGCGTTTTATTAACCTTCTTTTATTAATGAAGACCCTATAAATATGCTTAGTCGTAAGGGTTCAAGGAAGTTAGTTATTTCAATAAAAAAAAGGACAAAATACGGCATTGGGCTTTACAGTCCCTTCCGGCCGAGCTGATCTCCGTTTCTTGACCCTTCAGCCAGGAAGGAAGTGGAGTGGGTGTCTGGGGACCAGCCATCCTTGCTTTCACTCTCCCTTCCTGTTCACGTTCCCCATTTTTCTCCAGGTAGGCTACCCATTTAGAACTGAATCGACTCTGGCTGAGCCTACAAAGTCGCGCCAGCAGTATTTAAATCGGGTTGTTAAGTCAGTGCCACTGTATAGCCTTTTGTTTTATCTGTTGTGATATTGCATGTTTGTTTTTTGAATTCTTGGATTTACTTTATACCTCCAAATTTATTTATTTCAGGCCCAAGGAAAGAATGGGTTTTTTATGAAAATCTACCTCCTGCTACAGTCGTTGAATGGTTCAAAAAGTTTCTGGATATTACAACTCCCCCGACCCAATCGCTCCTAGGTGATCTTGCCACCTATGCTACAGATCCAAAGCAAAAAGAAGATTTGAACATGCTCTCACAGGTGCCTTTTTTACGCTCAAATTCTATAGCTGTTAAGTTTTAATTTTTGAAATGGCGAGTTGGTCTCACTTCAAACTTTTGTGTCTTTTTTTTTGCCCCGGGTTTTTCATTTATGTTTTTGCATTTCCACTTTTTTGTTATTGATCTGGGAAAACAAGGAATATTTATTCAATCTGGGTTTCTTTTCAGGAAAGTTTAGTAACCTGTTGTTCAGGAGAGTCTAAGCCTCAGAGATATGTCTTGGCACTGTATCCTCAATCCTTTGCACTTTTAATTCTGATTGGTAAAGCTGTGCTGACAGCCTTTGTATTAAATTTATAAAGAAGAATGCGTGTCTTTAAATGCTAGATCCCTGTTTGGGTTTTTCGTACTTGCTTTGTCTTATATTGTGCTAAATAGAGGCTATTATTTAAAATCTTTCGAAGGCCTGGTACTACGTTATTAACTCTATAATTTCTACCTTAAAGCCATTCTTTTCACACTTTTAAGCTATATAGGGAAAAATAATATCAGTTTTACTTCTTTCTTTCATTCGTTTTTCCCTTGATGCCTCTTGCTTTGAAAACTAGGTAAGTAATATTGCTAGATAAGTAGCCTAGAGGATTCATTTACTTAGCAGTATCATTCGTATCTTTTCATGGGAGATATTACAATAACTTATGTGAACTTTGTGATGCAAACCGAAATGTGACTTGAATTCTGTTTCAAATGTAACACCTCGTTGGCTGTCATGGATAAATTCTTGTCAGAGTGTAGCAATAAAAAAAATAAGGCAACAATCATTGAATTAATTTCAGTCTTACAATTCATAGGGAAAACTGGGACACGGAATGACCTCGAGCGAGGGAGCTGAGGAGGCAAAAAAAAATGTTTGACTTTCGTTCATTTGTAAAATTGAGGGACTATTATGAAAAATTAAGAGGTCACAGTGATAAGAGTTTGTGATTTTGCTGTATTTCTCGTGTAACATTGCGGAAACTTTTATAAATAACTTAGCTGGATATGTCCTGCAAATTGGATAGAGACCCTAAGCTGCGCGGCTGCCATATCTATTTTGCTTTTTTTCCATTTGCTTTTGGTGCAGAGCTTAAAAAGCTTAAAAATACTGTCATATCTTAGTGTTTGAAATATGTTGAAAAATTAACAGTTTTGCGTACAATTTATTTCAGGATGTGGGGAGGTATGAGCAGTGGAAGCATTCAAAATGGCCAACCATACTGAGCTTCCTTGAGGAGTTTTCATCACTGAGTATCCCCGCGGAAGTTCTCATCTATAAACTCCCCTTGGTGAAGCCACGCTTTTATTCCGTATCTTCTAGTTTGCTGAGTTCGCCAACCTGTGTGGATCTAACAGTTGGGGCTGTCAAATTCATTACCGAAGGTGAACAATTTCATCATTGAAATAGAGTGAAATTCAGTGTTCAATAAGCTGAACCATGTAAAAAAAAAGAAGAAAAAAACATATCGATATATGGACTCAATTATTTAAGTTACTAAAGGTAAAAACCGATTAATCAAATAGGATTTTTAACCATTAAAACCCTTTTTTTGCTTATATTGAACCTGACAACAGCTACAGCTATTCTAATGAGGATATAGTAAACAATCAATTCATACATTTCTTTTTGGCAGAAACAAACTTGGTTCACTACGGTGCTGGTACCTCTCTGTATCTGCTCTAAAATATTTTTAATTAGAGCTATAATTGTATTTTTGTCGTAAAGTGTTCAAGCTGGCTGATAAACCATACTGGGGAAAGTTATAGGTGTGGGCATCAATCTCCATTTTTTTCAGTAAAATATAATTTATTTTTTCTTAAACATGTATGTGTTTTAAGAGGAGAATTCGCAAATTTTGGGGAATTTACAAATTTTTTCTTTCTTCTTTGATTTGAAAAAAAAAAACATGATCAGCCCATGGCTCTTATGGTGTTAACTACATTCTATGTTTAAAAATACATTTTACTTGGGAGTTGTTTAGTTTAAGGGGTGTTTCATAAATATTTATATACACATACCCAACTTTATATATATAAAAAATATACTAGACAAAAGAGTAAACCGCCCGCTTAGTTGGCTTTTTGATAGCCCTTTCAAGTAGCCCTTTTTTTATTCAGAAGCTAGCTCTGGCATTCTCGAATGAACTGGAGTCTAATTTGATGCGAATTTTTGAATTTTTTCTTTCTACTTTGTTGAATAAAAAAAACTGGCCAGTCCATATTTCTTATGGTATTAGCTAGATGATTATGGGTCACTTCATTTGAAAAGAACCGCATTTGCTGAAATATTATTATAATATCAAAACAGCAAAACTGCAAATAATTTCTAACTACACACAGTTTCAATTGATAAAATAAAATAATAAGGCTTTATAGACAAGCTCAAATAATAACCTTAAATTCTAAATATAGTTTAATCCCCAATAAATCCCTAGTAAGTCTAGTCTGTGCAAATCCGCACATAGGGTATATTGTTTGTTTCCATAGCACGCGTTAATGAACTACTAATGACCCCACACAAGTCAGGCTGGGGAAGTGTATCATGTGCCTTCACATGCCCTTCTATTTTACCTTCCGCAGATTTCTCCAGGTACTCGTTTGGAGTTAAGTTGACTCGGGCTAATCTCATAGAATGATGCCAATGACACATAGGCATTCAATGTCTGGTATGCATCCAGTTGTATTTACTAATAACGATTATTATATTTACGATTGCGGTTAATTGTGAAAAATAATGCAAAATCCCATAATTTTTACCAGCGCAGGTGATCAAACTGTTTTTCATGAGAATTTATGTGGCTCTAAAGTCTGTCTCTTTCGCTTCGACAACTCTTTTTTTCTATAGTTGGACCTCTTCCCTGAAATAAGTTGCGTTCTTCTTGAAATGACTTTTTTGTTGTGTCTCAGTGCCTGGGCCAAGAAACATTTCCTTTTTTTGATTACAAATTAGTCTTATTTTTTCCAGATGGTTCATCTCGAAGTGGTCTCTGTTCAATGTACCTGAATCAAGCAACCATTGGAACAACCGTAAACGCCTTCTTCAGGAGGTTTGTTTCTATAGTTCTTGCTGAGTTCTACCATAAAGTTTTAAATCATCGGTGTTTTGATAAATCCAACTTTAGCTGTTATATTTACATGCTGCCAATTGATCAAGCAAAATTATATTTATTAAGTCAAACCTGTAGGCAAGGCAGGGGAGATTCTCTTCCCTGAAAATCGTCCTGATAATCGTTACTACAATCATGGTAATTCTAAGAAGTTAACAATAATGAATGCAAAAATGTAAATTCTTTGGTTTAGTAACGAGCTTAATTTCAATCTTGGAACATGCTCTCTGCCCCTCTTCCTTCTCTCCGCAAAAGTTGGTTTTAGGTATGTACTTCCGTGAACATGTATGGCAGCTTTCAGTACAAGACACTTGCAAATTGACTGTTTCGGCTCCTTGCTCAAACTCCAAAACAAGTCTAGAGCAAATGTTATTGGTAATCAATAAAACTTCAAGCTAAAGTTATTCTTTCTGGGGAAAATGTAAACTTTACCGTTTAACGGCTTCAAGTTCAATTTCATTTCTTTTAGTTGGGGAATTGAACAGCTTTTCGATTTACTTTTTGTTTCTTCTCTTTTTGCATTTTAGCGTGACCTAGTAATGTACATAAAATATCATAACCTAAATGCCACATGGCTTTCTGATATAATAATAATAATTTATTTATAACCCACTTGTATACAAAACAAGCGGAGTAAATTACACTAAAAAGGAAGAAAAATCCAGTACACAGAAATGATGATCGCTGAAACCTTAATCACAGGCAAAAACACACGGATAATATTATGCTTTGGGCCTAGGGACGCAAAAGCGTCTTGTTAAATTAGTACTAAGCAATTCAAACGATTGGATAATGTCGGTAGCACCATACTTCTCAGTAAAACGTGTATTACGATATGAAGTGGGAAGGTACAGTAAAAATTTGCAATATCTAAAATAACCAATTCGGATCTGGCGCAAATGATTCTTATTCAATAACGAATACATTCCACTTAAAAACAAGACAGAATGGTCACAATATGGGGAATACATTTTAGCTAAAGCTTGGCGTGAATATTTTCCACGGTTAGGTAGAATTTTGGATGGATGGAGATATGCTATCTCTATCCTTGGTCATATGTTTCTTGTCAAAACTTTGTTCAGTTTTTGATAAACGTTTCTCACCATCGGATTGCTCCCTCTGTCTCTTCCTTTTTTCTCCTATTAGTTATTATAAAAATATAACTGAACTAATTTTCTCGGGAAAAATAATTGAAATTGAAGAAAGTTCGAAAAACGAGACAATGAACGGTCACTAAATTCAGGGGGGGGGAATATATTCCAAATATCTAGTGTGTAAAAGATGTAGCCGCCTGTATGCGCTGGGGTCACTTGGGCCGGATAGTAGCTTGAATTTTTTGTCTCTGCCCCGCATTTAAACATTTTTTAAAGTCTGCTTATGATAATTGCGATGACTTTAAACGATGAAATAATGGTAACAAAATTTTTACGTTACCCATTTAACGTTAGACTTGTTTATGTGTGAAAGGTTATACGTAACGTAACTTCACCACTTAGCATGGACTATTACGCACGTAATGTGAAAGTCGCTTTACGGAGAAAATTTTGTCCGTAACATAGGCAATGTAAAGTAGACTCGAGCTCAATTTGGAATTTCTATTTACTTAAGTTTATGTTGCATTAGGAAGTAGTCAATATAGCAGCAACAAAATTGAATTTCTTGATGAACAAGTGCTAAATTTTAAAGACAAGATTTTATGAACCTTTCCTAGAAAGCCTTTCATGCTTTATCCAAGCTTCAATCTCTATTCCACATTTTATATTTTTGGAGAGTTTATTTATGATGATTCAGACGATGAGTGTGACTGTTTTATGGATTTTTATGTTAACCTAGTGTAGAAGAACTTGTATAAAATTGAAAGGTTGTACTTATTATAACACTTGGCATAGAAAAATACGTACTTAGTGTTAAAGCCGCTTAAAACACCGAACAGAAACAATGCTTACCGTTAACTGACTGGAGCAACAAGTCTGGAAAATTTGTTTTTTTTTTAAATAAATGCACTAAATATTTTATTTCTTTTGTTTTAGTGAGCCTCGATTTCATTTGCCAGAAAATCCAACTTCACCAATTATAATGGTAGGACCGGGTACAGGCATCGCACCATTCAGGTCTTTCTGGATGCACAGGGCAGAACTGATGAAAGGTAATTTTTCTATAATCTAACAGCTATAAAATTTGTATCGAATATCAAGAGCCTTTAGAAAATCAGAAGAACTTCACGAGTGGTTTCAGAAAGAGGCCTTGAATTGTCGAATTCCAAAAAAGGGCTATCCAATAAGAAAAAAATTTACACTAAAATTACACAACAAGGCAAAATCTGTAATTGGTGTTTAATTTTAGTTTGTAGATTTGAGGTAGAAAATCTATGGAGGTAGTGTGGCTGTTCGTGACATCTGGAGGTAGTAAACCAAAATTTCAAGCCACCCCCTTGCCTGAGAAGCGAGTCTTATTCAGTCTGTTTTGGAATGAATTTCTTAGACATGAAATAACGTTCGAAAGAGTACCTTAGAAAGGCAACAGGTAAGAAATTCTTTTGCGAATCTTCTGACTGGTTGATTGTATTTTCTGAAACAGATGATTTACTAAACAAAACACTGGCTTCGCTTAGGGAACGGGCGGTGGTTTGCGAAGAAAGAGTCCGTGATACGGTTGTTTTCAGCGATTTATGAATTGTCTATCTTATGCAGTGGAAACCATAAACATTAGCAAAGACAGTATGTCCTTAATCTTTGCGCATTTCAATCCAGTCAGGAAGCAGAGCGTGAATCTGTTACATTTACCAAAAATGAGTGACAGTTAAGCAAAAACAAAATAGAAAAATATTGGGTATCTTTTTGCCAAAAATGAGTTTAAATTTCGGCAGAAAACAGTATTCCTTACATCAACAAACCTTTATGCCTTTGACGAAAATGAATTATTATGCAGTACAGAAAAAACTAACTGATATTTAGAGACCCATCCCATTGCCAAAGATATATTTGCTTAAAATTAGAAAGGAGGCATTTACTGCCATATATTTGATGAATTGTGGTAGTGTGGTGGCTCATGACGTATGGAGGTAGTACTCGAAAGAAGGTTTGTTCTTAGCTTTAGTTAACCTGTGGTTAGGAATTATGGTCTCCATGAATAACGGTTTTTAGCCACTGAACACCGGAAGTATCAATCGCCATTCAAGGTTTTAGATACCTTTAATTTTCTTAGGTACAAAACTAAGGAAGCTCCAACCCTGTTTTTAATCCCCAACAATCCCAATGGGTGCCAAAAAACCCATTTTTCGGAATTTACATTGATCCTGACTCAACAGGCAAGGGGGTTATCTTTTTACATGCAACCCAATCAAGGACTTTAAACGTCATTTCGATCAAAACCGGTATTTGGCTTGAAATTTGATATTCTATGTTTAGCTAAAAGTCTCGCATCTAAGATTGGTCCAAAGCCCCTCTTTCTGGACCAATTATAAAATAGTGACCAAAAATATGTTGTTTTTTTTTCATATTTATGAATATGTTCATTCGGGAAAGTCTTTTTTCTTTATTTATTATTATATTTTCATTTTAATAATTTTCAACCTTTTCGACTGTCTTTTTGGATTACTTGTGAACAAGTTGGAATACTTTGTTGACTAATATTGCTTGTTTTTTATTGTCCGATTTACTTGCCTCGAAGAAATTTTTAGCTTTAGGTTCTGTGTCAATTTATTCATTATATACTAATGATTTTTTTCACATTTTGCAAGAGTAGTCTAATTAAACGGTTTTAATTAGCAACCATAGGCTATTCTCCATCTATATCAAGAGGTGAAGATGTAGACACTGTACAATATTTCCTATTATATTGGTCGAGACTTAGCAGACAAGGTGTAGCCTTTTTTCATTCAACCCAATCAAGTACTTTAAACGTCATTTCGATCAAAACAGGTATTCGGCTTAAAATTTAGTATTCTACGTTTAACTAAAAGCCTCGCGCCTCAGATTGGTCCAAAGCCCCTATTTCAAGGACCAATTGAAAAATAGCGGCCAAAAATATGTTTTTTTTCTTATTTTTGAAAATCATTTTTCTTATTTATTATTATATTCTATTTTTTAATACTTTTAGACCTTTCCCGCTGTCTTTATGGATTACTTGTGAAAAAAGCTGATATCCATTGTTGACTAATATTGTTGTTTATATATATATATATATATATATATATATATATATATATATATATATATATATATATATATATATATATATATATATATATATATATATATATATATATATATATATATATGTAATTATCCGATTTACTTCCCTCGAAGAAGTTGTCAGCTTTAGGCTCGGTGTCAGTTTATTCATTATATACTAAAGCTTTTTTACTTTTTTCAAGAATAGTCTAATCAAACGGTTTTAGTTAATAAACACAGGCTATTATTTTTTCCGTCATGCATCCCAAGCAAGTTACATCATTTTGATCAAAACGGTTAATTGGCTTAAAATTTAATATTCTTAAGTTTGGGCTAAAGCCTCCCACATCAAAATTTGTCCAAAGTCTCCCTTTCTGGATAAATTAAGAAACAGGGACCAAAAATATGTTTCTTATTTTGAAAATTTCATTATTAACTAATGATTAATGGTATTGACTAATGTTGTTACTGTCGATCAATTAACTTGGCTCTATATCAATTCATACTAATGCTTAATACAGCAAAAGTGACAAATCCAAATGTAATTTCAGTTGAGCAACAACTGGGCACGGCTATTTTCTATGGAGGGTATAGGACACAAGAAATGGATCTTTACCGAGAGGAGAAGTGGAAATATCATAATATGGGTGCGATTGAGCTTGCTCCAACTGCATACTCCCGAGAAGCTGTAATTGAGAGAGTAAGTGTAGGCTTGACATTTTTTACTTTTTCTCTTTTTGTGCATAAGAATATTAACAAATCGACAAATAAGCTTTGCAGTGAGAATGAACTGGCATTCCTTTCCTTATATCGTGAACAAACCTTAATCTGGCCTTGGCACAGGTACGTTCACCGAAATTATTTTCACTTGAAAACGGGTAAAAAAAAATTAAATAAATGGAAAACGTTGAATAATAAAGTCGATAGTAAACATAAAATGTTTCAGGGGGAGGGGCGTTCTCGAAGATCTTACCCTCCGAGTTTTCGCCTGTTTAGAACTTTACTTAATTTTACTTTCTTTGGTGTGTTGCTTTTCTGGGGGCGCAAAGTACATCAAATAACGTGATTGGGCGTGATTGTTTGCTAAAGTTTGAATGCATAACTTCCAAGCATATTCCTTTACCCTACAAGCATGCGTGATGATGCAGAGAGCAAATTCAAATTGAATGAGTACGCCAAAAATTCTTTAGTTTGCATTCTATCTAAAGTATGTGAAATAAGGGTCAGCTCGGGAAAAAGCGAAATAATAATAGTTAGTTTGTAGCAGTCAGAATTTTGAAAAAAGGTAATAATAATTTGAGTTTGTTTGTAAAGCCACATGTATGTCTAATAGAAAGAAGTTATTTTTACTAGTTTTGACTCTTCTTTTGTTTATGTTCTCTTTTTCACTTATAGCCAAATTGCATATAGATGGCTCCATGTTTGAATTTATTTATATTTATTTTCTAGGAATTTGTACAAGACAAGATGATGATAGATGCTAACGCCCGTCGTATTTATGAATTGTTAGATAGCCACGGCGGTCATATGTATGTATGCGGAGATTTTAGCATGGCCAATGATGTCAAATCGGTTGTAGTTTCAATATTTCAGGAATATGGAAATATCAACGCGGATGAAGCTGCATCGGCTGTAGAAAACCTCATTGTAAGTTTCAGTATCAGATAAATTTTAAATAATCTCTTTCATAAAGTATAAAACTATGCTTCATAATGCCTTTTGTGTACGAGTGAGCATGAGAAGTTATTTTGGCTTTCTATTGCCACCTTCTTGCCATTTCCCATGTATCAGTAACACAGGCTTGCAATCAAAAACTGCTCAGGAAGTTTTAATGTTTCTTGCATACTCTTACTTGCTAAAAATAGTATTAGAGTACTTCTTTCAAGTCATTTTTTTTTTTTAAATCATATTTCTAAGTTGAATTTTCAGTGAGGATAGCCTGGGTATAAGAGGCTGGAGTTCACCTGGTTTTGTCTCCGTTTAGGGTCTCTCGTCTGTCACAAGTTCCTACCTCCATCCTTGAAAATGAAACCTTGCCTCCCTGGCCTCATTGTGATGCTGAAGCGGACTTTTCATGAGCCTCCTTAACTAGAGTGGGGACTACAAACATGATATCGAGGATTTGATATTGAGGAGTTTCATCCCTCGAGATGATAAAAGCCTAGTAAATAACAGAACATTGCACTGGATTTGATTAGTTTCCCTGTTAGTACTGCACCCCAGTTTTGATGGAATATTGGTTGAGGTTCAAGTGTGAGGATACCGTATTCCTGCTTGTTCTGCTTCGTGAGTGCTGAGACCTGGCTCCAGATCCTTGATCTAGAATAAGGTCCTAGATCCAAAGATTTGAATTATGAAGGATTCAAGACAAACTATATATCAAGATGGCATCAAGAGTGTTTCACTTTCAATATATCTTTACATTTATAAATTTTAAATTTAACTGTGCAAATTTGTTTTTACCTTTATAAAAGCACAAAATGTTAATTTCTATAAAAATGGATTTTGGGCCTTTTACCTTAGTACGGTACTGTATGGCAGTTAAAATCATATTTGTTAAAACTCATATTTTTAAGCTTGATTTTTTGTGAGGATAGACTTGATATAAAAGGCTGGAACTCATTTGGTGTTGTGAGGTCGTCATGTCTCCTGTCTGTGAAATCAGGTCGTCTGTCTGGACATCGGGAAATCTGTCTGGAAATCAGTCGTCTGGACATCTGTCTAGACATCTGGTCGTTTATCTGGACATCAGGTCGTCTGTCTGGACATCTGTCTGGTCATCTGGACATCTGCTTGGTCATCTGGACATCTGTTTGGTCATCTGGACACATCTGGATATATATATATATATATATATATATATATATATATATATATATATATATATATATATATATATATATATATATATATATATATATATATATATATATGTATATATATATATATATATATATATACATATATATATATATATATATATATATATATATATATATATATATATTTAGAGTTTTAACTATATATATTACATCTATATATATTACATCCCCCCTGTGTACATTCTTTTTGGCAACTGTAATCAAGGCCGTATCCAGTGGAGGGTCTGAGGATTTGTCCGATTCGTAAAAATGCATCAAAGACAAATATAAACAAATCTTTGATGCGTTTTAAAGTTTTTTGGGTAATCAAGATTTTTACCCGGGCGCGAGAGATCCCAGAACCGCCGCTGCTGATAAGTCAGTAGTCCTACCTTTTCGTAATTTATGTCCAGAAATTAAAATGAAGACTAAAGTTAGTCTGCGGAGTAAGATGAACGTTTCCTTTGCTATTATTCTAGACTGTAAAGCAGTCCGCTAAGGATCTATTTATTTGCCACCCATTCAAGTTTTCTGTATCATAGCCGAGATTGATCTAGAGCCCTCTTGCTTCTGTGTATTTTGCATAACTTTACTCCTTAGATCTCCTTAAAACCATAACTTAGTGATCCTTACACCCCCCCCCTTCCCCCGAGCCACACGCGGTTGCGAGGAGAAAAATATGAGGTTCAGTAAAGGGTAACGAGCTCCACGACGATTTCATGAGTTAGTCATTTAATTACTTTTTTGTTTGTTTATATTTGTCTGTCTCTCAAGTGTTTATTTGGGGTATTTAATTTCAAATATAAGCAATTAAATTTCTTTTAATTTTTAAATTTCTTTTAATATTAAATTTGAAATAAATTTAAGCAATTTGGGGTAAGATCCTTTACTAAACCAATCTTTGGTTAGCAAAAATAAATGGTAGCACAACAATAACTTAAAGTAATAGAAAAAAACTGTAATCAGTGGGCAGTAGTCAAAGACGAGGCCGTACCCAGAAGGGGGGGGGGTGATTTCAGTATAAAGTTTCTGTGTTTCTAATTAATTGTTTATTGTTTTAGGAAAGCGGCCGTTATCATGAGGACATTTTCGGTATTACTGTTGGTGCACGAAAAACTCACTTGGAATATAAAAGAAAAGCTCGTTTAATGAAGGATAATGCAGTCTGATTCAGTTGTTAGTTAAAAGTGTTCAAACATTTGTTTAATTTAAATTAATTTGACTGTTGAAAGTGCTAATGTTCACAAACATTTGGAATTTATTGGTTTTAACTGTATTATAAATTTGTGATCTTAATAAACATATAAGACTTACAACAATGTGTTCCGAGTTGCTTTTTTTAGTTTTTATTTTTAATTATATATTTTTCTTATCCGTGGCTGATTTAATAGAATAAATCCGATTTCACTTGCTAAAAATGCTATAATTACTAGATGTAATTTCGATTGTCTTTGAGTGGCTTCTGTTATTAAGGGACAACTATTGTCTGGTCATAACCGGTTTTAGATATCTTTTGATGGACGATTCTGGTAAAATAAACTTCATATTACATTCAAAATTTAGTTTAGTAATTGGCACTTTTTTTTCGTAAGGAGAATAAAAGTGTACAAGATGTCCAGCTCTGTCCCGTAAATGTTGATTCTGTTTCGGAGCAACGCTGCTTTTTTTATTTTTTTTGTGTCTAGTCAGCCTTCTATACCTTGGAAATTGAAAGAGATACAAATTTGACAGTGGATTGTAGAGCCATGGACGATAAAGCCTTAGAGCCCTGACAGAAAAAGAAAATAAAAAAAAAAAAAAACAATTAGCACAAATATTTTGGCATAGGCTTTTATTAAGCCATCTTTAGTGCAAAAAAGAAGCTACGACCCCAGAGAAAATACTTCTTAACTGACTCACTTAGAATATAACTGGGGGGGGGGGCAAGTGTATTTTCCCATGTCTGGGGGAAGCAAAATTGTCATTTTTAAGTTTCGTCAATGAAAATACTAACGAAGGTGATTTTCAATTAAACATCTCAGAAAAGGATATTATTCACAATCATGAGAGAAGGGCAAATAAATCTAGGGGGCACAATGCTGTAAAGCGGGGGCTGTATGTTTCTCATTACACTCTCAGATTCAAAAGGTTTCTGATTCTCACAAGAGAGTATACCCTAGGTGTTTTCTTTTTTATAGCCTGCTGCTAGTGTATGTGACCAGGAGTAGGGTTGCTGAAAAAGTATTTTGATTTGTTCTTAAGAAGGTTTGTTCTTAGCTTTAGTTAACCTGTGGTAATGAATCATGGTCTCCTTGGATAACGGTTTTAGCCACTGAACACCAGAATTATCTTTGAACTTTGAACTTTGACTTTATTCAATATAAACACACAAATAAAACACAACTCTAGGGACTGATCATAATCCCTAGGGCTTAAATGTAGTCCCTGGAGAACTCGAATATTCATACAAACACAACAAATTGACAAACAAACCAACTTTGAAAAAAAAAAAAAAAAAAAGGCACTGTACACTAGCCTACATGAAAAAGAGAGAATCCTCCTAAAAACTATTTATTTGTACTAGTAGAAAGAAGATGTTTCTTATAATTATATTTAAATGATGGAACTGAAACAGAATCCTTTATTTCCAGCGGAATACTGTTCCATAATTTCACTCCAACGTATTTGATAGAAAAAGGTGTAGATGATGACGTTGGATAAGCATGATAATATGACGATAAATGAAAAAGGACAAGTTGTGTTAGTCTTGCGGGTGCTAGACTATTCAAGTATTTATACATGAAAACAGCAGTTTGGAGCTGACAAATTTGTCTCACTGTTAGCAACAGAGATTTAAGAAAAACTTCTTTAGTATTAAGATTATTAAAATAAATTGACTTTAAAGCTCTATTTTGTAAGATTTGAATTCTCTTTAAATTATAAGTTAGGTTAGCGTCTAAAATGAAACCATATATGTTAGGTTAGCGTCTAAACCTCAAAGCGTGTTCTTCGACATGCTGAATCTGAAAGTATAATTTTCATGGAGATTATTCGACCTTTTAAGGTTATTTTAGACTAGGTTACGTGCAAGCACGTAACAATTGTTCAGCATGTTGGTTCAGGTTCAGCATGTTGGAGATCCCTAAAAGGTCATATATTCCTCCTAAAACCATTTTTCAACTTGGAGTGCACATCTTTTTCCCCTTCCACCATTACTTTCGACTTTATGTATATCCCAACACAAACCAATATTATTCAAAGGTTTTATTTTATCAATTCAATACATGTTCCTTTCTTAATATTCCTCCTAAAACCATTTTGTTTTTCAACTTGGAGTACACATCTTTTTCCCCTCCCAACATTACTTTTCGACTTTGTGTATATCCCTACACAAACCAATATTATTCAAAGGTTTTATTTTATCAATTCAATACACGTTCCTTTCTTAATATTCCTCCTAAAACCATTTTTCAACTTGGAGTTCACATCTTTTCCCCCTCCCAACATTACTTTTCGACTTTATGTAAATCCCATTTACGCTTGAACAATTATTCGTATCGAGAGAGAGAACATGATGAATTATTTTATGAAACTAATTCAAAAGATGAATCGTACATTGAACCTGTAGCTGACACCCCATTCTTATAATATCCCTACGCTGACTTCCTCTCCCGATAAACTTTTTTCTTTGGCATAGTGACAAACTATCTGCCTTCATTTCAATTAATAACTCTATTTATTTTTTCAAACTCATCTTAAAAATAAAACTTCACCTCAAATGTCCCTCTGAACTCGACCCGCAAAAATAATAAAAAATATGAAAAAATTGGCAAACAAAGTCAAAAAGAAGTTGGAGGGGATCCAGTGCATGCTCATTTCCTCGACCAAAGACAAATTGTATAGATTAAATCGATCTGAAGTATTAGTACTTCCAATGCCAAACATCCCAAATCATGGGTTTCATACAACACACACCTACGAAAGGCTAAGAAACCTAGCTCAAAAAAGTACGAAATTCGGAAATATCTCACAATTAAAATCTTCCAAATTGAATAATGGGATATCTGATTTGCATTTGACAATTAAAAGTTTGTCAGTGGGTACATTGCCTTTCACGTATAGTGCTGTTACACCGAAAAAACTACATATTTCTCCAACTTCCTCTTGTACCGTGGATAGATCCTTCCCTCGTTCATAGAATGGGGGATCACTCTATCATATAAGATAGAGTAGTTTGTTTATAATCCGTAATGTCATACTCCACTTGTCTCTATTGTAAGCATACATATTATAGTTGATGTGCCAGTGATAGCAAGAGACTTCACTATGATCTGAAGCCAACAATAAGAATGCACATTCAAAAATTACACCGCAAGCTGACTTCTTTAAACCAATGAATTCACAATCTAGAACACCATACATCTTTGAAGTTTCTGTATTATATTGATTCGACTGATAATCAAATTCAATTTATTGACTGAGACACAAAAGCATCAAACATCAAAGTTATAATGTGTTGAAACTGCTATCTTAGGTTGAAGCGCAAACAGTGTCTCAATGTGGAATTGTGTCATAGCAGATAATGCGTACAGTAATCTGATTTCGACAAAGAAATTACGTAAAATCCAATGCTGAAATTCCAGGGAGTCTGGTGATGTAACACCCGGCAGTAATCTAACTCCCTGATTGGTCTAGAAAGAGGCGTGTAATCTTGTTCGCACCTGTTGTTCGTCCTGTATTGGATTATGGGTCCCAACTCATGCCCGTTGACCATCTGGATATGGACCATTCTTGCCCCCCCCCCACAATAAAAATGCTGGAGATTTGCCCCTGTTGTTCTGTATATGATTACGGCCTTTCTATGCTTTTTTTTCATATTTCAGAAAATAAGCCACGTAAAGCCTCGTTTTCAGGCTAAAAGAATAAAGTGGCAAAGATAATGTAATGTAAAAAGCTAAAGCAACAGAGTGCCAGAGTATATTTCATTTACTTTGAAAACAATATTGAAGTTTTTGCCGTAATATCAGCGTTTTCAGCTAGGAGATCCAATCCTATACTTTGGCTCTAGAACTTACTTTGTAAAACACTTCATTCACTGGGTGGATCCAAGCCCTGCTGGAGCCTGAAAATGAAGAAACAACCAATTTGGGTTCCTAGATTTTTGTAACGAAATTCTATTTCGTATTTTTCCCCGAAAATTTTGAAGACTTATTTCTGAATTTTAGGATTCGAGAGTGGAAGCTGCAATGGGACCCTTTGATGACAATATGGGGTTCTACCGTTAAAGGATTTCTCCCATCTCTAGTCTCTAAACTGAACTAAGTGATCTTAATTTGTCGTTTATATTCACTTAAACCCTAAAAGACTTGATTTTCAAATGTCAAAACCTAATTTTCCAATCGGGTCTTGACATTGACCTTCAAGAAATGTCAATAATGAATTTAGTTTGCTAGGAAATAGACATTAGAACATCATCATAATCTGAGACGAAAATATGTCCAACGAAACATGCACATTAAAGTTTACAAACCTACCTGTTCACTGATTTGCTGTTGCTGGAGTATGTTTTTGTTAGGAAATGCTCAGGTTCAAGCCCTATCTCAAAATTCAGGCGGATGTGACAAAAGCTATGTGATTTATTTCTGTTGATTCGATGTTTGAAAGTAGTGTTGGGTGATATTTTTATTAATCGATATATCGATATTTTTACTTTCGATGTATCCATATCAATATTTCGGATGAGTTTTTTGCTATCTCATGGATTCGCCAAAGTTCAGTAACGCAAAAGCCAAATAAAGGGTATTTTGTATAACTTTTTTTTCAAAATTAAAATAATATAAAATCAAAGAATAAAAATAAACTTCGATTACATAAATGAATATAATAAAAACCCAGATTGGAATTATTTGGGCTCAGGAAAAGAGAAAGATAAATTATTGCTATTCAAAAACAGCAGCATGTCAATGTCTTCCCTTGAGACTCGCTTCCACCGTTAATAATTATCTGACCAGCCTTGGATAACAATCTTTCAGAAGGGACACTAGTAGCGGGTACAGACACGAATTTCAATGCAACTTCGTACAGGTGTATTTGGGACCCTATAGCACGAGACTTCCACCACTTGAGTGGACAAGTTTCTCTTGAAACTATTGGCTCTCTATTGAAAGTTTGCACAGCCATGATATATTCGGCTGCTGTCGAAGCATGTCCTGCATTGACTATAAGGACTTCATCGTGTGAACCCCACAAACTGGCCTAATTCTGATATGAATGCATCGCAGGGACTGCGATAGTACTTTTATCTTCTGATCGAGATTCAGCAGCCAACACGGCCAAATCTATCTCGTTTGTAATTTTGCTCTCAACTTGTATTAGATCGTCAGGTGAAACATACATTTTCTTGAAACGCAGGTCAAGATAAGTGGCAATTGCGACGAGTGTGACTTGACCAAGGCTTATAAACCTACAATGCATTTTACTCAACAAAGGCTTTCGAAGCTCATCAGCCACATCTGAGAATCCATCAAAATCTACCTGAACAAGGTGGCGTCTCAAAATCTTAGACAAAGGCAGGACTTTCGAGATGGGGGATAGCTTTTAGAAGAGAGCTCAGAAGAGAGCTAAAACTACTAAAATATGAAGGCGTTTGCCCCTTCCGCAACCTTCGGTCTTTATGCTAAAATCTTAATGTTCTCTAAAAATACATCCATTAAAATTCAACGGTCCTTTTGTTTGATCAATCTTTCTTAAAGAATGGTGACAA
This sequence comes from Artemia sinica, assembly GCA_027921565.1. Classification (NCBI taxonomy): domain Eukaryota; kingdom Metazoa; phylum Arthropoda; class Branchiopoda; order Anostraca; family Artemiidae; genus Artemia; species Artemia sinica. The sequence goes on from CM051271.1 coordinate 54,224,043, forward strand.
AAAGTAAAACTTAAAAAGGAGAATTGAGCAAGGGAGCAGTCTCCCTCATATGCAGAATTTTCTCCTTTCGATGCTGACATGCTTATAAAAAACAATTTTATTTTCAACTTCAGCAAAATTTACAGGATTGCACTTTGGAAAATTTTCGTTTTCTGACTCAAAATTACTTATTCTTCAAGCTAGTTTTAAATTTTTTGTAAGTTAGTTTTTATATTATGCTTGTTTTTCATGAAGATGATCTTTTTGTCTTAAATTTGGATATATATATATATATATATATATATATATATATATATATATATATATATATATATATATATATATATATATATATATATATATATATATATATATATATATATATATATATAGAGAAAAAGAACATCTTCCCAGTTGTATTTTGGCATAGAAAATGGTAATTTTAGCAAAACCAGGCGACATGAGCGAAGATAGTCTTCTTCGTGATACCCGTGTTAGCTGAGCAGATAATACTCGCTTCAAAGTAAGTGAGGGGGACTTGGGAGCTAGCTAAAACTACTAAAATATGAAGGCGTTTGCCCCTTCCGCAACCTTCGGTCTTTATGCTAAAATCTTAATGTTCTCTAAAAATACATCCATTAAAATTCAACGGTCCTTTTGTTTGATCAATCTTTCTTAAAGAATGGTGACAAAAAGTAAAACTTAAAAAGGAGAATTGAGTAAGGGAGCAGTCTCCCTCATATGCAGAATAATTTCAGTTCGTTTTAATTTTTAGTATTGCTCCTTACCCTTAAATCGAATTATTTTTTTTAATTTCTGATCCTCAGTCAAATCATGCCAAGAAATCCCTTTTCATTCCTCTGGGAACTTTTTCGCCACGAAAAATACCCCCCCTCCAAAACATGTATATTTCCCAATAACAAATACTATATCCTATATGAACTATGAGCAAATTACATAACTTACAGCCCTTTCCTCAGGGACCATTGAGGTCAATACCATCTCAAAAGGCAAAGTTAAAGGACCTTTCAACTATATTTACTCAAAAAGTCATCTCAATATTTTGACTGGACGCCTTCCGGAAAAGAGGGTTCTGTGAGGGGGGACTAGTTACCTTTCAATTTTCAATCTTTTTGGTCACTTAAAAAGGGTACTAAAGCTTTTCATTTCCGATTTTTGGTGATAATTTTTTTATAATTAATTTAAATCGAAAGAAAACTTGCTTCTGATTTAAATTTTAATCAAAAACGAACAAAGATTAATTTAAAAAAAAAAGTTTTTCCGAGGGAAGCAAAGAGCGAAGTTGAAACTTAAAACGGACAAAAATTATTACTTCGCAGCCTATTTAATACATATATTAACATAACTAGTACAAATAAACCGACTAATTATGTTTCCCTATGCTTTTATGATTATACAAAACTAGCGCTTTACTGAAAACACAAGATAATATAGGAGTTTTGGTACAGTAAAAGCAAACCAATTAAGGACGCCTTTTATAGAATAAAAATATTATCAATCCCTTTTATGATCAATCCCTTTTAATTTAAAGCAACAACCCATTTTAGGAATTTCTTTATTTTTTTTACGTTTAATTTGGTATCACTTCTGCACAATGGCTCAGTTCAATTACTGGCTTTCGTTTTGGTTCTTAAAAGGACATGTCACGATTAGTTTTTACACAAGTTCAAATTAAGGCCATCTTGATAGTATTAGGACTATAGACTAGCTTTAGAATTTGTATCATAGCTTGAAATTCACTCTGGTATATAGAGAAATAATCGGATTTCCAGAGTTGATATTATGTCTTATTTGATCTTCATTTCAAGTGATACTAAATCATACTTCTTACAATTTAAGACTGTATATTACCCACTATTGATATTTTAGCTGGTCAGAGCAAAATGCTGCTTGATAAATCAATCCAATATTTCTGTATGCTGTTCAATCACTTCGCGGTTGTTAAAAAATATTTAGTTTTACGCTTATGTTTTTAAGATAATTTTAATTGTATACTGAAAGTTACTAATGTCACAACTGGTGTAAGACTATGAAAAGCTTTATAGATTCGTTTAGTCGTCTCAGGCTACATACTCACTTTTGACTCTTAAATCAATAATCCTGTTTTTTACACTTGACTTTTGTGCTTTCAGTAAAGCGCTAGTTTTGTATAATCATATAAGCATAGGCAAACAAAATTAGTTGATTTATATGAACTATTTATATTAATATATATTAAATAGGTTGTGAAGTAATAATTTTTGTCCGTTTAAGTTTCAACTTCGCTCTTTGCTTCCCTCGGAAAAACTTTGTTTTTTTTTTAAATTATCTTGACTATGCCGAACAGATCAGGGTGAAATAAAATATTTGTAGATGAAAGAATACAAACATAGGTTCAAAAATACCGAATTGTACCACATTGTACCATAATTTTGTAAAATATACCATATTTTGTGGGATTGTACTAAATTGTACCAGAAGAGATGAAATGTACCAAAATGGTACAATTGTACCATATTTGGCATCACTGCCTCCAGGATCCACGCATACTCACAATGTTATAGCAGATGTCAATTACTACGTACAATCTAGACTGGAGCAAATAGGATGACAGATTGCGGAAGATTATCCTTTCCGACCAACCATCTATGTCCAAACGGTAAACAGTTCGTCCCCAAATGGTTTGAAATGATTTATAAAGGAAAGAATTAAGGGAAATTCGAGCTTCTTCGCGAGGGGGGGGAGGTAAAGAGGAAGGATTTGAATAGACTGGGATGGAGGAGGAGTGTGCGTAGCTGCGCTGGCCTCAGGTGCTTGGCGCTGCCGTGATTTGCTGGTAGTAATAGCAGTATAGTTCAGAAAAGATTTGAAATATCTCCATATTTTTGGAAAAAGACTAAAACGCAAATTTTAGTAAGTAATTTGACTTTAATAATATTTGCGACTATCATATCTCAAATGTGGATGATAGTTGATACCTATCTTATACTCGTGACGGGACTCCATATATGGGCATAGCCTCCCTAGGGAGAACACGTGGTTAATGGAGTCAATGACCTCTTTCTCCATGGTCTCTTTCTCCAGGTGTGTTTTTGGCACGCTCGAGGCGAATGTTATGATCCAGGAATAGGAAATAGATTGTTTCCGGGGAAGCTAATTAATGTCTGACAGATGACGTCAAGTTAATTAATGTCTTTGGAGTTCGACCAGAATTGTTTCCGAGGCAAAGTTTAGATCACACATGACAGATGATGTCACGATTGATTGATTGACATGAAAGGGGAATTAATTTGTTGTTTCTAAAGAGAATTGATTCACGAAAGGAGAATTAATTTGTTATTTCTAAAGAGAACTGTCTCCGAGCGAATGTTTAGATCTTAGCGATGAATTGTTTTAGCGCGGGAATCAGGTTTCCAAATAATTTGAAATGCGTCAGCGCAGAGATGTCAAACAAAAGGAACACGCTGAAATTACGTTTAGGGATTATTTGGGCGAAGCCGTTTTAGCCATTTTATGGAATTATTTCGGCGAAACAGTTAGAGAGATTTTAAAAGATGATTTAAAAGATGATTTTAGAAGAGAATTTAAGGGTGAAACTCTGTGGTCGTTATAATACACAAGTTCCATTGAACAGTGTCGTGAGGTCCTCTACCCCAACCCCAAAGGGTTCCGATCCCCACCACCCCAACCCCGAAGGAAGCCACCGGTCCTCAAAGGTCCCCCCAAGCTCCCAAAGGACGACCCGGCCCTCAAGGGACCCACAGACCCTCAAAGGCTCTCCCCGAGCCCCGTCTTTCGTTGATGTGTGTTGTCTGAAACCTATGATTTGGGATATGTAAATTACTATTTCGGACTTTTCAGAGCTAGATTTCTTAGTCTTTCGTTGGTGTGTGTTGTCTGAAACCTATGATTTGAGATGGATGGATTGCAATTTTTGACTTTTCTGAGCTGGATTTCTGAGCCGTTCATAGGAGTGTGTTGTCTGAAACTTATGATTTGAGATGTGTAGTTTGCAAGTTGGACTTTTCAGAGCTATGATTCTTAGTCTCTCATAGGCGTTTGTTGTCTGAAACTTCTAGTTTGGGATGAATAGTTTGCTATTTCAGGCTTTTCTGAGCTAAGGTTTCCTAGTATTTCGTAGGTGAATGTTGTCTGAAACTTATGATTTGGGATGGTTAATTTGCTATTTTTGACTTTTCTGAGCTAGGTTTCTTAGCCGTTCATAGGTGTGTGTTGTCTGAAACCTATGATTTGGGATATGTAAATTACTATTTCGGGCTTTTCTGAGTTGGATTTCTTAGTCTTTCATAGGTATGTGTTGTCTGAAACCTATGATTTGGGATGTGTGGGTTGCTATTTTTTGACTTTTCATAGCCAGATTTCTTAGTCTTTCGTAGGTGTGTTTTGTCTGAAACCTATGATTTGGATTGTGTGGATTGCTATTTTTGACTTTTCTGAGCTGGATTTCATAGCCTTTCGTAGGGATGTGTTGACTGAAACCTATGATTTGGGATGAGTGGTTTGCTTTTTGGACTTTTCAGAGCTGGATTTCTTAGCCGTTCATAGGTGAGTGTTGTCTGAAACCTATGATTTGGGATGGTTAATTTGCTATTTTTGACTTTTCTGAGCTAGGTTTCTTAGCCTTTCATAGGTGTGTGTTGTCAGAAAATTATGATTTGGGATGTGTAGTTTGCTATTTCAGGCTTTTCTGAGCTAAGGTTTCCTAGTATTTCCTAGGTGAATGTTGGCTGAAACCAATAGTTTGGGATGAGTAGTTTGCTATTTCAGGCTTTTATGAGCTAGGTTTCTTAGCCTTTCGTAGGTGTGTGTTGACTGAAACTTATGATTTGGGTTATGTAATTTGCTATTTCCGACTTTTCATAACCGGATTTCTTAGTCTTTCGTAGGTGTGTGGTGTCTGAAACCTATGATTTGGGATGTGTGGGTTGCTATTTTTTGACTTTTCTGAGCTGGATTTCTTAGCCTTTCATAGGTGTGTGTTGACTGAAACCTATGATTTGGGATGGTTAATTTGCTATTTTTTGACTTTTCTGAGCTAGATTTCTTAGCCTTTCATAGGTGTATGCTTTCAGAAAATTATGATTTGCGAGGTGTAGTCTGCTTTTTGGACTTTTCATAGCTAGGATTCTTAGTCACTCATAGGTGTTTGTTGTCTGAAACTTCGAGTTTGGGATGAGTAGTTGGCTATTTCAGACTTTTCTGAGCTAAGGTTTCTTAGTATTTCGTAGGTGAATGTTGTCTGAAACTTATGATTTGGGATATGTAAATTACTATTTCGGGCTTTTCTGAGTTGGATTCCTTAGTCTTTCATAGGTGTGTGATGTCTGAAACCTATGATTTGGGATGAGTGGTTTGCTTTTGGACTTTTCTGAGCTGGATTTCTGAGCCTTTCGTAGGTGTATGTTGACTGAAACCTATGATTTGGGATGTGTAGTTTGCTATTTTTGACTTTTCTGAGCTAGGTTTCTTAGCCATTCATAGGTATGTGTTGTCAGAAAATTATGATTTGGGATGTGTAGTTTGCTATTTCAGGCTTTTCTGAGCTAAGGTTTTCTAGTATTTCGTAGGTGAATGTTGTCTGAAACCAATAGTTTGGGATGACTAGTTTGCTATTTTGACTTTTCTGAGCTAGGTTTCTTAGTCTTTCGTTGGTGTGTGCTGACTGAAACCTATGATTTGGGATATGTAGTTTGCTATTTTTGACTTTTCTGAGCTGGATTTATTAGCCTTTCATAGGTGTGTGTTGACTGAAACCTAAGATTGGGATGAGTGGTTTGCTATTTTTGTCTTTTCAGAGCTGGATTTCTTAGCCTTTCATAGGTGTTTGTTGTCTGAAACCTATAGTTTGGGATGACTAGTTTGCTATTTTTGACTTTTCTGAGCTAGGTTTCTTAGCCGTTCATAGGTGAGTGTTGTCTGAAACCTAAGATTTGGGATGAGTGGTTTGCTTTTTGGACTTTTCTGAGCTGGATTTCTGAGCCTTTCGTAGGTGTATGTTGACTGAAACCTATGATTTGGGATGTGTAGTTTGCTATTTTTGACTTTTCTGAGCTAGGTTTCTTAGCCATTCATAGGTATGTGTCGTCAGAAAATTATGATTTGGGATGTGTAGTTTGCTATTTCAGGCTTTTCTGAGCTAAGGTTTTCTAGTATTTCGTAGGTGAATGTTGTCTGAAACCAATAGTTTGGGATGAGTAGTTTGCTATTTTTGACTTTTCTGAGCTAGGTTTCTTAGTCTTTCGTTGGTGTGTGCTGACTGAAACCTATGATTTGGGATATGTAGTTTGCTATTTTTGACTTTTCTGAGCTGGATTTATTAGCCTTTCATAGGTGTGTGTTGACTGAAACCTATGATTGGGATGAGTGGTTTGCTATTTTTGTCTTTTCAGAGCTGGATTTCTTAGCCTTTCATAGGTGTTTGTTGTCTGAAACCTATAGTTTGGGATGACTAGTTTGCTATTTTTGACTTTTCTGAGCTAGGTTTCTTAGCCGTTCATAGGTGAGTGTTGTCTGAAACCTATGATTTGGGAATATGTAAATTACTATTTCGGGCTTTTCTGAGTTGGACTTCTTAGTCTTTCGTTGGTGTGTGTTGTCTGAAACCTATGATTTGGGATGGGTGGATTGCTACTTTTGACTTTTCTGAGCTGGATTTCTTAGCCTTTCATAGGTGTTTGTTGTCTGAAACCTATAGTTTGGGATGACTAGTTTGCTATTTTTAACTTTTCTGAGCTAGGTTTCTTAGCCGTTCATAGGAGAGTGTTGACTGAAACCTATGATTTGGGATATGTAAATTACTATTTCGGGCTTTTCTGAGTTGGATTTTTTATTCTTTCATAGGTATGTGTTGTCTGAAACCTATGATTTGGGATGTGTGGTTTGCTATTTTTTGACTTTTCCGAGCTGGATTTCTTAGCCGTTCATAGGTGAGTGCTGTCTGAAACTTATGATTTGGGATGGTTAATTTGCTATTTCCGGCTTTTATTAGCTAGGTTTCTTAGCCCTTCATAGGTGTGTGTTGTCAGAAAATTATGATTTGGGATGTGTAGTTTGCTATTTGGACTTTTCAGAGCTAGGATTCTTAGTTCATCATAGGTGTTTGTTCTCTGAAACCAATAGTTTGGGATGAGTAGTTTGCTATTTCAGGCTTTTCTGAGCTAGATTTCTTAGCCGTTCATAGGTGTGTGTTGTCTGAAACTTATGATTTGGGATATGTAAATTACTATTTCGGGCTTTTCTGAATTGGACACTTCTAAATTTTTCCGTAGAAGATAGGAAAAGTTATACTATGATTGTGATTATTTACCATAAAGATAAAAAGTTTCACTTTAATTCTAAATTTTCTTAAATTCAATTCCGACCTTTCTCAAAGAGATGAAAAAATTAAAGTTCTGTTCCAAATATTTTCCCGGAAGAAGAAAAGTTCAACTTCGATTCTGAATTTTCTCAATGAAAATGAAATAAGTTATTGATCAAATCTATTTTCCCAAAATAATATAAAAATTTCCACTTCAGTTCAGATTTTTTTCTCAAAGAGATGAAGAAATTTAAAGTTCTGTTCCAAATTTTTCATAGAAGATAGGAAAAGTTATACTTTGATCGTGAATATTCGAGTTCTATTCTGAATTTTACCAAAGAACACAATTCAATTCTAATTTCCCCAATAAAAAATTTAAAGTTCAATTCTAAATTTTTCGGTGGAAGATAGAAAAAGTAATACCATACTTGTGAATATTTTCCCGGAAGATAAAAAGTTCTAGTTCAATTTTAAAGTTTCTCAACGAAGTCGAGGAAAGTTCAAGTTCTCTTCTGAACTTTACCAAAGAACACACTTCAATTCTAATTTCTCCAGAGAAAACAAAAATCTTCCACTTCAGTTCTTTATTTCACAAAGACATAAAGAAATTTAAAGTTCAATTCTAAATTTTTCGGTGGGAGATAGAAAAATTAATACCATACTTATGAATATTTTCACGGAAGATAAAAAGTTCTAGTTCAATTTAAAATTTTCTCAACGAAATGAAGGAAAGTTCAAGTTCTCTTCTGAATTTTCTCAATGAAAAAGAAATTAGTCATTGATCATTTCTATTTTTCCAAATAATATAAAAATTTTCCACTTTAGTTCAGATCTGGCTCGAAGAGATGAAAAATTTAAAATACTGTTCCAAATTTTTCACTGAAGATAAAAAAGTTCAAGTTCTCTTCGGAATTTTACCAAAGAACAAAATTCAATTCTAATTTCTCCAGAGAAAATAAAATCTTCCACTTCAGTTCTTTATTTCACAAAGACATAAAGAAATTTAAAGTTCAATTCCAAATTTTTCGGTGGAAGATAGAAAAAGTAATACCATACTTGTGAATATTTTCCTGAAAGATAAAAAGTTCTAGTTCAATTTAAAATTTTCTCAACGAAGTGAAGAAAAGTTCAAGTTCTCTTCTGAACTTTACCAAAGAACACACTTCAATTCTAATTTCTCCAGAGAAAACAAAAATCTTCCACTTCAGTTCTTTATTTCACAAAGACATAAAGAAATTTAAAGTTCTATTCTAAATTTTTAGATGGAAGATAGAAAAAGTAATACTATGACTGCGATTGTTTTTCGGTGGAAGATAGAAAAAGTATTATCATACTTGTGAATATTTTCACGGAAGATAAAAAGTTCTAGTTCAATTTAAAATTTTCTCAACGAAGTCAAGGAAAGTTCAAGTTCTCTTCTGAACTCTACCAAAGAACACACTTCAATTCTAATTTCTCCAGAGAAAACAAAAATCTTCCACTTCAGTTCTTTATTTTACAAAGACATATTGAAATTTAAAGTTCAATTCTAAATTTTTCGGTGGGAGATAGAAAAATTAATACCATACTTGTGATTATTTTCACGGAAGATAAAAAGTTCTAGTTCAATTTAAAATTTTCTCAATGAAGTGAAGAAAAGTTCATGTTCTCTACTGAATTTTATCAAAGAACACAATTCAATTCTAATTTCTACAGAGAAAATAAAAATCTTCCACTTCAGTTCTTTATTTCACAAAAGACATAAAGAAATTTAAAGTTCAATTCTAAATTTTTCGGTGGAAGATAGAAAAAGTAATACCATACTTGTGAATACTTTCCCGGAAGATAAAAAGTTCTAGTTCAATTTAAAATTTTCTCAACGATGTGAAGAAAAGTTCAAGTTCTCTTCTGAACTTTACCAAAGAACACACTTCAATTCTAATTTCTCCAGAGAAAATAAAAATCTTCCACTTCAGTTTTAAGTTCCCCAAAGAAATAAAGAAATTTAAAGTTCTATTCTAATTTTTAGATGGAAGATAGAAAAAGTAATACTATGACTGCGATTGTTTTCCATGAAGATCAAAAGTTTCACTTTATTTATAATTTTTCTTAAATTCAGTTCTGATTTTTCTCAAAGAGATGAAACATTTAAATTTCTGTTCCAAATTTTTCATAGAAGATAGAAAAAGTTATACATTGATTGTGAATATTCAACATGAAGATAAGGAACTCCAATTTAATTCTGAGTTTTCTCGAAGAAGTGCAAATTGTTCAAGTTCTCTTCTGAATTTTCTTAAAGAAGAGAAAAAAGTTAACTCAATTCTGAATTTTACCAATGAAAATGAAAAAACCTTCCACTTCAGTTCTTAATTTCTCAAAGACATAAAAAATTTAAAGTTCAGTTCTAAATTTTTCTGTAGAAGATAGGAAAAGTTATACTATGATTGTGATTATTTTCCAGTGAAGATAAAAAGTTCCACTTTAATTCTAAATTTTCTTAAATACAGTTCCGATTTTTCTCAAAGAGATGAAAAAATTTAAAGTTCTGTTCCAAGTTTTTCATAGAAGATAGAAAAAGTTATACATTGCTCGTGAATATTTACCATGAAGATAAAAATTTCCACTTTAATTCTAAATTTTCTCAATGAAATGCAAAATGTTCAAGTTCTCTTCTAATTTTTCCAAGAAAATAAAAAGGTTCCACTTCAGTTCTGTTTTTTTTTCTCAGAGATGAAAAATTTAAAGTTCTGTTGTAATTTTAAATTAAATTTTAGCTCCTTTGTCTTATGGATTTACCCCTCAAATTTTTAAATTAGAAAATGAGTGACTCGTTCTATTATTAAAGACAATCGATCAAACTCGTTCATCTAACCTCCAAAACAATAGGGTAGGTTAGGTATAAATAAATATTAATAAATAAATAGAAATAAATAGGTTAAGTTAGGTTAGGCTAGGTTAGCCTACGTACGCGCGCGTACGTAGGCTAACCTAGCCTAACCTAACTTAACCTAACTTAATCTAACCTAACCTAATCATACACCTAACTTTTTGCCTGTCTCTCACCTAACCTAACCTAAGTGAAGCGTACGTAGGCTAACCTAACCTAACCTAACCTAATCTAACCTAACTTAATCTAGCCTAACCTAACCTAACCATACTCACCGGAAAAGGTTAGGTTAACTTATCATGAGCGCTCATGATAAGTTAACAAACCTAACCTAACTTAAACATGTAGAAATGTTTCTATTTATTTATTAATATTTATTTATACCTAACCTAACTTATTGTTTTGGAGGTTAGATGAACGAGTTTGATCAATTGTCCTTAATAATAGAACGAGTCACTAGATTAAGTTAGGTTAGGTTAAGTTAGGTTAGGCTAGGTTAGCCTAAGTACGCGCGTGTACGTAGGCTAACCTAACCTAACTTAACTTAACCTAACCTAACTTAATCTAACCTAACCTAATAATACACCTAACTTTTGCCTGTCTCTCACCTAACCTAACCTAAGTGAAGCGTACGTAGGCTAACCTAACCTAACGTAACCTAACCTAATCTAACCTAACTTAATCTAGCCTAACCTAACCTAACCATACTCGCCGGAAAAGGTTAGGTTAACTTATCATGAGCGCTCATGATAAGTTAACCTAACCTAACCTAACTTAAACATGTAGAATTGTTTCTATTTATTTATTAATATTTATTTATACCTAACCTAACTTATTGTTTTGGAAGTTAGATGAACGAGTTTGATCGATTGTCTTTAATAATAGAACGAGTCACTCATTTTCTAATTTAAAAATTTGAGGGGTAAATCCATAAGACAAAGGAGCTAAAATTTAAATTAAAATTGGTGAAAAATTTGGAACAGTATTATAAATTTTTCATCTCTTCGAGACAGATCTGAACTAAAGTGGAAAATTTTTATATTATTTGGAAAAAAACAAATGATAAATTACTAATTTCTTTTTCATTGAGAAAATACAGAATAGAACTTGAACTTTTCTTCACTTCGTTGAGAAAATTAAAAATTGAACTAGAACTTTTTGTCTTCCGGGAAAATATTCATAACTATGGTATAGCTTTTTCTATTTACTACGGAAAAATTTAGAATAGAACTTTAAATTTCTTTACGTCTTTGGGGAACTTAAAACTGAAGTGGAAGATTTTTATTTTCTCTGGAGAAATTAGAATTAAAGTGTGTTCTTTGGTAAAATTCAGAAGAGAACTTGAACTTTTCTTCACTTCGTTGAGAAAATTTAAAATTGAACTAGAACTTTTTATCTTCCGTGAAAATATTCACAAGTATGGTATTACTTTTTCTATCTTCCACCGAAAAATTTAGAATTGAACTTTAAATTTCTTTATGTCTTTGTGAAATAGAGAACTGAAGTGGAAGATTTTTGTTTTCTCTGGAGAAATTAGAATTGAATTGTGTTCTTTGGTAAAATTCAGAAGAGAACTTGAACTTTTTTTTTATCTTCTGTGAAAAATGTGGAACAGTATTATAAATTTTTCATCTCTTCGAGACAGATCTGAACTAAAGTGTAAAATTTTTATATTAGTTGGAAAAATAGAAATGATCAATAACTAATTTCTTTTTCATTGAGAAAATTCAGAAGAGAACTTGAACTTTTCTTCACTTCATTGAGAAAATCAAAAATTGAACTAGAACTTTTTATCTTCCGGGAAAATATTCACAACTGTGATATAGCTTTTTCTATTTACTACGGAAAAAATTTAGAATAGAACTTTAAATTTCTTTATGTCTTTAGGGAACTTAAAGCTGAAGTGGAAGATTTTTATTTTCTCTGGAGAAATTAGAATTGTAGTGTGTTCTTTGGTAAAATTCAGAAGAGAACTTGAACTTTTCTTCACTTCGTTGAGAAAATTTTAAATTGAACTAGAACTTTTTATCTTCCGGGAAAATATTCACAACTATGGTATAGCTTTTTCTATCTACTACGGAAAAATTTAGAATAGAACTTTAAATTTCTTTATGTCTTTGGGGAACTTAAAACTGAAGTGGAAGATTTTTATTTTCTCTGGAGAAATTACAATTGAAGTGTGTTCTTTGGTAAAATTCAGAAGAGAACTTGAACTTTTCTATCTTCCATGAAAAATTTGGAACAGTATTTAAAATTTTTTCATCTCGTTGATAAAAATCTGATCCGAAGTGAAAAATTTTTATATTAGTTGGAAAAATAGAATTGATCAATAGCTAATTTCTTTTTCATTGAGAAAATTCATAAGAATGAACTTTTTTATCTTCTGTGAAAAATTTGGAAGAGTATTTAAAATTTTTCATCTCTTTGAGATAGATCTGAACTGAAGAGGAAAATTTTTACTTTATTTGGAAAAATAGAAGTGATCAGTAACTAATTTCTTTTTCATTGAGAAAATTCAGAATAGAACTTGAACTTTCCTTGATTTCGTTGAGAAAATTGAAAACTGAACTAGAACTTTTTATCTTCCGGGAAAATATTCACAACTATGGTATAGCTTTTTCTATCTACTACGGATAAATTTAGAATAGAACTTTAAAGTTCTTTATGTTTTTGGTGAACTTAAAACTGAAGTGGAAGATTTTTATTTTCTCTGGAGAAATTAGAATTGAATTGTGTTCTTTGGTAAAATTCAGAAGAGAACTTGAACTTTTCTATCTTCTATGAAAAATTTGGAACAGTAATTTAAATTTTTTCATCCCATTGAGAAAAATCTAAACCGAAGTGGAAAATTTTTATATTATTTGGAAAAATAGAATTGATTAATAACTAATTTATTTTTCATTGAGAAAATTCAGAATAGAACTTGAACTTTTCTTCGCATCATTCAGAAATTTAAATTTAAATAAAACTGCTTATCTTTCGAGAAAATATTCACAACTATGATATAGCTTTTTCTATCTACTAAGGAAAAATTTAGAATTTATAAAATTGGTTTAAGAAGGATATTAAGAAAAGAACTTGTTCTGAAAAGATATAATAAAGCCTTTTGAAAAGTATTGCTTGATCTTGGGGTGTGCAAAAAAGTCGTAAAGTAAAGTTGTGGTGAAAAAGATAACTACTTCAACTTGTAAAATTGGTTTAGGAAGGACATTAAGAAAAAAACTTGTTCTGAAAAGATATAATAAATCCTTTTGGAAAGTATTGCTTGATGTTTGGGTGTGCAAAAAAGTCGTAAAGTAAAGTTGTGGGGAAAAAGATAAGTACTTCAACTTGTAAAATGGTTTAGGAAGAAAATTACGTAAAGAACTTGTTCTGAAAAGATATAACCTTTTGAAAAGTATTGCTTGATGTTGGGGTATTCGAAAATCCTTATAGTAAAGTTGTGGAGAAAAAGATGAGTACTTCAACCTGTAAAATTGGTTTAGGAAGGACATTAAGAAAAGAACTTGTTCTGAAATGCCTTTGAAAAGTATTGCTTGATGTTGGGGTGTGCAAAAAGTCGTAAAGTAAAGTTATGGGGAAAAGGATGGGTACTTCAACTTGTAAAATGGGTTTAGGAGGGACATTAAGAAAAGAACTTGTTCTGAAATGCCTTTTGAAAAGTACTGCTTGGTGTTGGGGCATTCAAAAAGCTGTAAAGTAAAGTTGTGGGTGAAAAGGATGGGTACTTCAACTTGTAAAATGGGTTTAGGAATGACATTAAGAAAGGAACTTGTTCTGAAAAGATATAATAAAGCCTTTTGAAATGCGGTGGCCCTTCTGTGTCTCAAGTGCACAAAAAAGTATTAAAAAATGGGAAAGGGGCTCTTTTGGGGGCCAGGGGGGGCTTTGGGGGTCCGGGGGCCCTTGGCGGGCCGGGTGGTCCTTTGGGAGCCCGGGGGACCTTTGGGGCCCGGGGGCCCCTTTGGAGTTGGGGTGGGGGGGGGGGGGGGGGTCCTTTGGGGTTGGGGTAGGAGGGCTCTTTGGGGTTGGCGTAGAGGACCTCACAACACTGTTCAAATAGAACTTGTGTATTATAACGACCACAGAGTTTCACCCCAAATCATCTTCTAAATCATCTTCTAAAATGCCTGTAACTGTTTCGCCCAAATAATTACCTAAAAGCAATTTCTGCGTGTTCCTATTGTTTTGGCATCCCTGCGCTGTCACATTTGAAATTACTAGGAAACCCTTTCCCGCGTTAATCTCATCATCTCATAAATGTTCCTAGCTACACTATTAAGGTTTCGTTAGAATATCAATTTATCTCTCCGACTTAAAGCTCAGTGAAGCCGTATTTAAAAATAGAATTTCTATCTCTTTAGACTCCCGCATCATTCCAATATAACAAGTGATGTCATTTATAATTCCTGACACTAAAGATCAATGAAGCCCTATTTAAAAATAGAATATTAATTTTTCTCTCTGACCTAAAGAACGTTTATCCCTCAGACCTAAGATTAAAGAAGCCATAATGTTAAAGAAGACAGTTCACCTAGACAACTAACTGTAGACTATGGCTGTCTAATGACTAAATAATTTCCCTATTATTACTACTACTCCGTTCAAGAATAATAATAATAATAATAATAATGAGAAGAAGACGAATAAAGAATAATATTTTCTTTTATTAAACATAAAAAAGTAACAATACTTTTAAAAAATACTACATTGAAAAAGGCACATTAAACATGAAAAAAATACACTTTTTTAATTTATTTATAATAAAAAATACAACATTTACATAAGCACTAGAAAAAAAAAACCAAAAAAACACTTAAATAAATACACTTTTTTTTTCTGTTATTATTTATAAAAAAAATACAACATTTATTGGAATAAAGCACTTGAAATATCACTTTTATTTACAGCATTTTAAATTTTGGGGTCTCCCTACCCCCGGGGGGGGGGCGGCTGCGGCGGCCGGGGGCGGGCCGGGAAGCGCCGGGCGCCGGGGGCCCGCTGCGGCGGGCCCGGGCCAGGGCTGGCATTAAATACTGGAAATTGATCTGCCTTGCACACACACACACACACACACACACACACACACACACATTGTAAATTGTTTGTGATAAAGAATTAAAAAGAATTTTAAAAACACCTAATTACCCAAAAAACCCTCCCACCTAATTTATACTTTTTTTTTAATGAATTTAAGTTAATTTTTCTAGACCGAGTTGTTTTCTGTACTCTATACATTCAACTCGGTCTGAAATTAAATAATGACCGTGTGGTAGTACCTTCACACCATCCTCAAGTATATAGACTTTGTCCGATATGGCAGACATGGCGTTTTTCTCCACTCTAACTGTGTAGTTTTTAAATTGTAAAGAACGAATCGCCATGACTTTCGCCCTTGGCACTAAACTACGTTCCACACAGTTTCTATACACACTCATGTCGAAATTATTTTTTACAAAGTGTGTAGGTACCCCCTTGCAAACTTGTTTGATATCCTTGCCGTGCGTTTCCACACAGTATACCTTCGGACCAGGAAACACACCACTGGATATCAGATCGCTACCCGTTTCAGATTTTAGCATTAACAATTGATTTGGGGCCTGGCGTTTCACTAGCTCTGGGTAGAGGGATTCGTCCCAGTTAGTGTAGTCCATTCGTGAGCTAATGTACTCGCCATTTTCCAAATCATTCAATAGATTTTCAGTTTTGACTTTTAACAGGAGTGAATCAGTGTCCCCGTAATACACTTGAACTTGTCCCTCAATCGGCCACTGTACCTTACATACATTATAATAAAATGACAACATGAGTTTCTTGGATATTTCAGTTATTGCACTTCCGCCTGCAATATTTTTATTTAATACAATGTTTCTTTTCTTGCGATGTAGGAGCACCATATTAGCGTCTATGATTGTGAACGATGTGAAGTTTGGATCCGCAATGACTCGAGCGCAATCTTTGGGGTTGGTTACAATGTCACATCGACTTCTGTGTCGTACGCTCTCGCACATTTTACCGAAAGCTGAGTTCAAAATGAGTTTATAGACTTCTTTTTCAACTTTCGTTTTCGCTTGTGAACGCTTACTGACAAAGGTGTCAATAAACGTTTTCATGTAAGGCTTTTGATCAAATTGGAGGGCTCTATGAATCTTTGTGACCTTGAAACCATTGGACACCATCCATTTCAATAGCACGTGATGAACAACGATATTCTGTTTCGGGTTGAGGTCGGCAATTAGTTTTTGTTTTGAAGGTACCCAGTGCATACTCCCGTCCTCTACTAAAGATAAATTGTAGGGGCTCAGAGAGTCCCTACCCACCGGTCTATTTATGCATGGAAAAACAAAGTCTTTTACCGAGTCATGGATTTCCATGGGTATTTCACCGTCAATTTCAAAAAACCATCCCTGTGCCCCATTCTCCTCAACACTGGCAATGTCGGGGAAATTCGAAGCACACGGATTGTCAAGCCATTTATAATTGCCACACGGCAAACAGTAGTGAGACATTGCCGATGGGTAAAGGGAATTCATATCCAAAAAAACTGCGTCTGACTTTTCATCGGTGTGCTGTCCACTCGGATCAGTTTTCATGATACGATCCCCGTGAAAAACATACCCACCCCTCATTGATCTCTCTACAAACAGATGCTGATCCACATCGGCGATCAGACCTATTTCTTCTTTGCTGATTTTAAGTATCAAGTCCATCACCAAATGGGGAGTGGAAAAATAATAACCTAAATCCAACCCAAATTCCCCATAGATTTTATCCGTATTTTTGCACACAATGTCCAGAAGAGTGAGTACGTCACTGGCCAAGTAAAGTTTACAATAATCCCACCCATTTTTACATCCGCCCTTTGCCCAAACCCTCTTAGCAAATTCGTAGTCGCTAGTGGTGCACTCACTCTCAGTAAGAGAATTGTAAAAAGCTTCAATGGGCGGTAGTGACACCTCATCTAGCCTCGAGCCAGAGTTGTAATAATCATATGGATATATACCCTTACACGTTAATAAATCATACATTTCATCATCGGGGAAGCGCTGTTTGAGGAGGGGGAAGCTATCAAAATTGTCACTTTTCTGCACCTGAATCAATTGACTTAAAGATTTGGGGAAGAAGCTGAAAGAGTCTAAAAAACGGATTTTATTCAGGCACGTGTTACCCTTGTCAACTGTTTTCCACATGAATTCTAGCAGCAGTAGCTTCTCCGATGATTTGGGTATGATATTATATGAAAAAGAACCATCTATCCATGCGTCATCTACAACTCCTCCCTTGGCAATGCGGGCCAACGCCGGAAGAACAAACTTTAAGTCGTAATTGGAATTGTGTATAAAAACAGGTACGAAATATTGTTGTCTAACGTTTAAATTGCATGACTGGTGTGCTACCCCTCTAAAGTTACTCCCTTCCGATGTAATTTTCTGCCACAAATGATCATGGTCGATCACCTTCCTCCTCCCCCCATTCCCAACACCATCATCAAATTCTCCCTTGCAAACCCAACACATTTTACGATTTTTAATGGCCACTATGTCATCTGGTGATAGGAGCATAGGATAGTTTGTATAACGAAGGTGCGAAATTGCACCGTTCGCTGTTTTGATTAGACTGACCAATGCCGAGCGCATGCAGTCTTCACCGTCACTCAACATCTCAACTACATCCAGCACTTGCATGGTATTATTGGAATCTCGTTGCGCGTGAGCGTAAGAGACCCCTATGGCTTCATGTATTTTAACACGATTTGAATTTGACGGATCGCACACGTCTGTCAGTTTAGCTTCGCAGTCTAAAACCATCTTATTGCTCTGCAGGAGCGTGTTTTGAAAATTTTTAAAACGTAAGATCGCTCTATCTCCGCTTACCGTCTCCACAGCCTGGTATCCATGGCGTTTACAGTGTTTCATGTGATGCTTTAACTTTAAATCAGAGCGAAATCTTGAGAGACATGTTGGACAGTAATAGCATACACCCCCCCGCCCTTTTTACCCTCACATAAAACCCTACTAATATCCGTAATTGGATTGAAATGACCAATTGAATCGGAGTCTGTGGGTGGGGTGTATAGAAGCCACACCCAATGTTCTACTTATTCAATTGAAGGAGCCCGCACTGGAAATAATACACCCTTCTTATCGGAACGCTGACCCTCTTCAAATTCTGGTTCATACTGTAACACCGTGACACCAATCTTCAAATGTGCATTAGCCCGCTCAAAAATATCTATTCCTTTTAGTGTCACGGGAAATTGACCATTTAAACAATTAAAATTTACTTTGGGGAACTTTGAACCCTCCCTACCATTAACTGCCATTTTATCCAACTTTTTCTTAGTGGCATCATCGCGCAGAGGTCTGTATGCTGCAATTAAAAATGCATACTTGAAACACTGCAGCCTCGTATCGAAACAGATTCGTTGTATCCCCCTACAACCCTCTAAATCTGAATGATATTTTAAAACTATAGCCCTCTCCCCATGCCCACCTCTTACAATAAAATCCTTTTTAAACCTACAAATATTAACATTTTAACTTTCAATAAATAAAACCACAGATCCACTAACCCCCTCGTTATAATTTTCCCACTTACTTTGAATGCTATTAGCCCAATTTAGAAAAACCTCCCCATAATTTGATAAATGCGGGTGAATTGCCAACATCTCTGTGTGCAAGTATTTTGAATACATCTAACCCGCACTTTCATTTAAAAAAAATATTTTTAGTGCTATTGATGCTTTTAAACTGACCCCCACTCCCCACACCCTCATTTGTTGTTCAAGAATGGCTCGAATCTTATCAGTATATGAATGTGTAATGGCCGAGGGATCTGCTATTATATCCCCCGACACTAGAGAGTTGAAGGGGTCACCGAATTTGGCACTGTAGACCAATGTGTGGTGCAAGGCAGAGTTGGACAGAAAAAAGTCCGGAAGAGGGGATACTGTTGTTGTTGTATTACTACTACTATCTATATTATTAAGTGGAATGGTGGAGGGTGACAGGGAATTGTCAATAACACCACCACTCCCAGTCTGCTCAATAGCATTGGTTGGATATGGCATGAGGTAGTCCCCTAGTACATATTCCAAGGTGTTTGGGGACAATTGGTCGAGCCAGCCTGTATTGTCCTGTGATGGAATTTCATTATGAGGACCCGGTTCAGATGCACTAGTAACATCACCTAAATGTTCACGCATAAAACTATCTGCCCACTCCGGATCCTCAAACATGTCAATATCACAGGTTAAGTCGTCTAGGCTAGCCATTTCCCCAAAAACATCATTAAGGAACCCCCTATGCCACTCCATATTCTCTAGAACTAGTGTAGGCTCATCACTGAACTCCGTTGGTGGTGAAAGAATTGGTCCTGTAAATACACTTGGTTCATCACTCAATGGTGTTGGTGGTGCTATATCATTAATCTGTAGAAAAAAAAGTTTTATTTCTTATGTAAAATAACCATTATTTTTGTAAAGTTAATAAACTATGTCAATTTCTCATAGTCATTGTCCCACCACCTGAACAATTAAAAGAAGAAGAAAAAAAGTTACATTGCCATATGTCTTTCATAATGACAACTGAACATGTTAAAAATATATATTGTTTTAGTCAGGAAAATGTAGTCTTATTCTTAGAAGGGTAAGTTAGAACAAGAGAATGATATAAAAAACTAATGGTTTTATTCAAAAAATTTTCAGAATAAAAACGCAAAATATGGGTCCAATTCTAGTGCTTGACCCTCTTCAATATAACTCTCAATGAAATTCGACCATCGTTCAACCGATGCAGTATGCTGTATGAACACTTGCTCTTCAGGTTCGGTTAATGGACACGAATCCCATACGTCGGTTGGTGGTGTAACTCTCTCAACAATCCGAATTTTCCTATGTCTTTTGGCAACGGATTTGTTTGACATTGTGGACGTAGTTGACCTGGACTAAATAAATCATTGTAAGAGAGAAGAACTTTTTTTTCTCCATCCATATCAACAATTAAAGTGCAATTAAAATGCCGGATGGTCCTTTTTAGAGCCCCCCCCCGGGAAGGTCCTTTGGGAACCGGGAGCTTCCTTCTGGGTAGGAGGATCGAAGCCCTTTCGAGTTGGGATATCGGACTTCACAACACCGTTCAAATAGAACAGCCTCAAATTCTTTCTCGAAAACATCTTTTAAAATGTTCCTAACAGTTTCAACGAAATAATTGCTTGAAATGGGTTCGCCCAAATATTGTTTCTTGACATCACTGTGATGACATAATTGGAAATTATTAAAAAACCTTCTTCCTATGTTAATATATCTTATCGGAGATAGACATCCTGTTACAAGAACCCCACTTAAAATTCAAATTATACCTGTCGAGCGGATTAAAATTCAGGTGTAGTGATGGGAGATTTTGATAAGCGCCGGATATGCGCAAAAGCTTAGTACAAAAATATGTAGCACTTTAAGAATGGTTGTCAACTGTGAAATAGTGAATTGTCTGTTTTTATATAGTTAGTTTGTTTAAAGGAATATTGGATTATTGCATTAGAAAACGTCTTGCTTAGAAGAGAAGTTACAAGGTAAGGTCTTTTAGAAATGCATGATAAGCTATTTCAGTGTTATAAGCATTCCTTTATATACTGCTAATTTGGTTAATGAAAGAAAATGAAATAGGATTATTATAGAATAGTTTAGAAACAAATTTAAGTTTTACTCATCAAAAGTTATGCGCCTGAGAAAATTTACCTTATTTTTGAAAATAGGGAAAGAAAAAATTATATATATACTTACAAATTCTGACTGGGCTTCTACATCTGAAGTCCCTGTCAAAACATGAAGGGGGTCGACCTCACGATCTTGAGTAGGCTGGGCTGAGGCATTATGAGAAGCAGTCCATTCTCTTTTCAATTTCCTTCCAGCTTGCGTAGAGCTAACACTGGCGTGAGAGGACCCTGGCACTATAAGTTGGGTGGTCGTTGGCTGGTCCAGATCGTGTGTAATTCTACCAGCATATTTGATAATAGATGACCTTGCGGCTTGCATTAATGTAGCTTCGCTCCATCTCGGTTTCTTTTCAAAAGGGGGGTTATTGCACGTATCATCTTCCTTAAAAAAAAGGCAAAATTTAGCATGAAAAAAACAATCCCCTTTTTCCATTTTGTTGGATAAATGCTTAAGAGGTCAAATTTTACCCTCCTCTTGTTTAAATGCAAAAAGTTTATTGCTCATTAAGGCGTGATGCATATAATGGCTTAAAGGTGCTCCTATTATTAATTTCTTTACCTTCCTTCTTCTTACTGCTAAATAAAAACGAACAGAAATTATAACGTATGTGAGGGGGTTCTCCCCCAAGTCAATACCTCGCTCTTTACGCTACAATTTTTTTTTTTTAGTGCTTTCAAAAGAGCTATCTATTCTAATTAAACGGCCTTTGTGATTTGGGGGTTTGTGAATCAAATTTTTTTTAACTTTTAACGTAAAGAGTGTGGTATTGACTAAGGGGAGAACCCCCCTCATATACGTAATAACATATACGTAATAAAAAAAAAACAATAAAAAAACAAACGATACGGCTCAATAGTAATCCAAACTTTTAAAAACGGAATTTTGATGTCAGTAAATGTATCAAAAGAATGTGTTTATAATGCTGATTCTAAATATATAAATTTTATTAAGTTTAGTATTACTCATCAAAGGCTACGAGCCTGAGAAAATTTACCCGATTTTTTAAAGAGGGGGGAAACATCCCCTACAAGTGAATGAATTTTAATGAAAATCACACTGTCAGATTCAGCGTATCAGAAAACCCTATTACATAGGTTTCAAGCTCATATCTGCAAAAATCTGCAACTTTGTATTTTTTGCCAGAAGAAAAATATACGAATATAGAAGTTAGTTACGTAAGTTAATTTGTAAAGACATCCATTTAGCAAAAGAAAAGTAAAATTTTTATGCAAATAAAAGCTGCATTAACTAAAAAACGATCAGAAATTAAATAAAAAAAAAACAAGTTTTTTAAACTGAAAGTAAGGAGCGACATTAAAACTTAAAACGAACAGAAATTATTCCCTATATGAAAGGGACGGTCCCCTCCTCAACGCCTCGCTCTTTACGCTAAAGTTTGACCCTGTCTCACAACTCTATTTTTTTAAACAATAAAAAACTTTAGCGTAAAGAGCGAATCCTTATGATGATAATTTCAAATATATCAGTTTCATCAAGTTTAGCTATACCGGTCAAAAGTTACGCGCCTGAGAAAAAATTGCCTTGTTTTCGAAAAAAGGGGGAAGCACCCTCTAAAACTCATAAAACTTTAATGAAAATCACACCATCAGATTTAGCCAATCAGAGAACCCTACTATAGAAGTTAAAAGCTCCTATCTGCAAAACTGTGGAATTTTGTATTTTTTTGCCAGAAGAAAGATCACGGATGCATGTTTAGGCCTACTTGTTATTTTCTTGTTGTTTTTTTTCCCTGGGGTGATAGTATCGACCCCGTAGTCCTAGAATATCCCGGGAGGGCTCATTCGAACGGAAATTAAAAGTTCTAGTGTCCTTTTTAAGTGACCAAAAAAAAAATGGAGGGCAACTAGGCCCCCTCCCACACTAATTTTTTCCTAAAGTCATCCGCCGTTACATCGGAATTAGACAAACCCCGTTTATAGCAAGAGCCTGTGAAATTTGACTCCCAAAACTATCACTCTCTTTGTAACACGCAAGCTTTTCATTCAAACCAGAAAAATACAACATGTTTGGAAAAAGCTGGTTTCTGAATGATAAAGAGCTGTTTTTCAAAACAATTAAAACTTGTAAACATAGCTGTGGAGGAGAGATTTTATTTACATAATAGAAAAAAGCGTGCTTTGCCGTTTCTATCGAATATACTCGTCATATTATTAAGATTTTGTATTGTTGGAGGGGAGGGGGGGCTAAGTCCCTCTGAAATTTGAATTTACTAGTAAAACGTTTTTCTTTATTTTTTTTTGGGAAATAAAAGAATGAAAAGTGTACTCACATTCAAAATTGACGAATCCATTGTTTTCAAAGTTAATAATATATAGTGTACTATAAACAATGTCTTAAAACATAATGAAAATTGGAATGCACTGTATGGACATTATATAGGGTTTTTGCATGAGTACACTATAGCTTGCCAAGTTTTTTAAAAAACCGACTAATCAAGTCATCATATGGACTAACCGCCAGCTTTCTCTAACCGAGTGACCCACAAAAAAAATGAGTGTCACATTAGAAAACCTGTCTGCCAAGGCATGTAGGGTTCATAGTAATAGGTAACTGGCCCTGGTAAGGCATATTACGCAATCACAGGCTGGAGTGCATTCAAAAAATTAGTGTCACATTAGAAAACCCGTCTGCTAAGGCATGTATCGTTCATAGTAATAGGTGACTGGCCCTGGTAACCCAGTGTACCGGTTAATCTATACACATATCCATGCCTCAGGCTGGTGAAAGTGCATGTATACTTTCAAGTAATTGGGGCCTTACTACTACTGGGTACTCCGGTAGTTGAAAAGACAGTAGGATAGATGGGTCGGGGTTATTGTGGGGTTCAGTTTCTGGCAAAGGTGTTCCTTTCAGCGTTCCCGCCTCTCCTCAGAATCTGTGATAAGTTGTCCATGTTTATCTAACAGGGTTGTTGCTGCGGCGGGTTTCTTTTTCGACAGTTCCCGTAGTTTTTCGTACCTGTAGTGGCTGTCATTTTTTTGAAGGCATCTTCGCATTCATGGCACTTGTCGTTGACGTATTGGCGTAGAGCCTGCCGCATTTTTTTTCTGTACTAGACGTTTTAACCTCTTGTATTCATCCTGGCTTGGTCGGTCTTGTTTGTTGGCGTGAATACGTTTTTCAGTACAGATATCGATGATTTCGGGTGTGGTCCATGGTTTATCAGAGCGGGACTGTACTCATAAGATTTTAATAGCCGTTTCTCTGATGATTGAGGCGCTTTCATTAACCAGACGGTCGACTTCCTCAGTGGTTGAGATTCCTGAGAGTTGGATGCTTGACAGCTTATTCAAGAGAGCAGTTTTATATTTGTTTCTTGTTTGAATGTTTTTTAGGAGATCGAAACGGTATTTTGGGTAGCTTTTCTTGTGT
Source organism: Artemia sinica (assembly GCA_027921565.1). Classification (NCBI taxonomy): domain Eukaryota; kingdom Metazoa; phylum Arthropoda; class Branchiopoda; order Anostraca; family Artemiidae; genus Artemia; species Artemia sinica. The sequence goes on from CM051271.1 coordinate 54,248,313, forward strand.
GGTTGGGATTTTCGGAGGGGCATAAGGAGTTCTGACATGACTAGAACATTATATTGGCTGCTTCAGTCTTGTGCTACTGTGCTCCACTGTATGACTAAAGGCAGTCCATTAAGGCGTGCACTCTGTAACTAATGGTATGCTGCCAGTACGCTACTTCCTTTTTTATTTTATATTTTTTTAGATGCAGCTAAGGAGTTGTGGGGTCATGAGGCACACCTAAATCTTATGGAAGGTGTAACTGGGGGGAATACATCTGTGTCTTTTCTTATCTCACAATTAAGCCTAGGATCGACAACGAATATAATTTGACTTCTTTTGACTCACCTCTGCTGCTCTCTCCACCATGGTCAGACTTATAGAATTTAATTTTAAAATTGCTTTCACAGCATGGTTGCCAAATTTAAATTTCGCGTCACAAATAGCACTAGTGCATATATATCGTATCGAAAAATTTTATCATCAATGACACGTCAGTACAAAATATATAAATAAAGTGAGTCAAACCATATCTGAAAACGTTTGTTGACACCTTTGTCAAGAAACGTTCTGAAGCACAAACGAAAGCCGAAAAAGAAATTTATAAGCTCATTTTGAATTCGGCTTTCGGTAAAATGTGTGAGAGTGTTCGCAATAGAAATCGTTGTGACGTCGTAACCGATCCCGAACAGACACACGACGAGGAAATCAAGAAACGTTGCAAAGGAGTACCCACGCGCTATGTGGATAAGAATTTCGACATGGACATCTATAGGAATTGTATTGTTCAAAATACAATTCCACGAGCCAAATTGCTGGCAATTCGTTCCCTCAACTACAGGAACTTTACTGTAAATGTAGAAAAAATTGCCATGAGTACCATTTCCGACAAGGTCTATGTTTGTCAAGACGGTGTGACTACCCTCCCCCTTGGGCACTATTTAACTTCAGACCGGGCCGAATGTGTTATCCATAGGGAAAGTCTCGGTTTGAATAAAGTCCAAGAAAATTTTCCCAAAACCTTTGGGGGGGCCTCACGGCCTTTGGGGGGGGGGCTCGAGGCCCGGGGTGGGGCTGGGGGGGGGGCCAAAATGCTCACATTTTCAAATTCAGACTGTAGTTGAGTGCCGTATGGTTCTGGCAAAGCATGATGGGAGATAGATGGGACGGTGTCATCCGTTTCTTGCATAGATGTGGTGGCGGCTGCAATGTCACTGGCTTGGGGGGTTGGAGCAGCGGGGCTCACCATCATGTGAGCAACCATCCATTCTCTTTTTAGCTTTCTACCCGGCTGCATAGGGGTTGGCACTGGTGGGTTTTGGGCAGGCAGCGCCGGTCTGGAATGGATGTGAGTGGCTCCCAATGGACCACCTATCTCCGCTTGTTGTATTGGAGTAACGCCGTTAGTCTTAGCTCTCTTTTCCGGGGGAGAGTAATTGTAGGAATCCTCTTCCTTAAAAAGAAGACAAAATTTAGCATGGAAAAAACGATTCCCTTTTTACAGAAGAAAAAATTAGTCTTCACAAAGAATCCCCCTCTAACCACACGGAATCAGGCAACCGAGTCTCTCAAATCCCGTAAAGCTCTTTTAAAAGATACAAGAACTACTTATTTAACACAAAAATTTCGTTTTTAATGGGCACAAAGTAAAGAAAAAACCACACGGAAACAGGCAACCGAGTCTCTCAAACCCCGTAACGCTCTTTTAAAAGATACAAGAACTACTTATTTAACACAAAAATTTCGTTTTTAATGGGAACCAAGTAAAGAAAAACCACACGGAATCAGGCAACCGAGTCTCTCTCAAACCCCGTAAAGCTCTTTTAAAAGATACAAGAACTACTTATTTAACACAAAAATTTCGTTTTTAATGGGTACCAAGTAAAGAAAAACCACACGGAATCAGGCAACGAGTCTCTCTCAAACCCCGTAAAGCTCTTTTAAAAGATACAAGAACTACTTATTTAAAACAAAGATTTCGTTTTTAATGGGCACCAAGTAAAGAAAAACCACACGGAATCAGGCAACCGAGTCTCTCTCAAACCCCGTAAAGCTCTTTTAAAAGATACAAAAACTACTTATTTATCACAAAAATTTCGTTTTTAATGGGCACCAATTAAAAAAAACCACACGGAATCAGGCAACAAAGTCTCTCAAACCCCGTAAAGCTCTTTTAAAAGATACAAGAACTACTTATTTAACACAAAAATTTCGTTTTTAATGGGGACCAAGTAAAGAAAAACCGTGTTAGAATTGATACATTGACCCCCCCCCCTGCCTCCTTCCCCACCATATATTTTTATAAAAGGCTCTTAATCATCTGTGAAATCCATTTGCTTTCATCAAATACAATTGAAAATGGATTATCTCGTCTAATTTGGCCAAAAAACAAACTCTTTGTCAACGAGTCTTGAATCGCACATTTCCATCCTTTTGTTTTCTTAATCCCGATAAGATGCATGCCAATGTTGTTTTGAAATCACCCCTCTTGGTAACAGGATTATAAACACAGATAGTTTTATTTAGGCCGGAAAAAGACAGCTCATTTTAAATGCACGATGGGAAAAGGACATTTTGAACGAAAAGAACTATTTCTAGTGAATTAAAACTTGTAAACAAAGCAGTGGAGGAGAGATTTTATTTACATAATGGAAAAAAATAGCATACTTTGCGTTTTCTAGCGAGTATACTCATCATATTTTAAGGTTTGCATTGTTGGAGGGGGGAGGGGGGCTAAGTCCCCTGACATTTGAATTTACTGGTAAAATGCTTTTCATTTGGAAATAAATTAAGAAATTCAGTAAACTATACTCACGTTGAAAATAGAAAGATCCATTGTTTCAAAGTTAATACAATTCAGTGTACTATGTACGATATGATAAATCATAATGAAAATTAAATTGTAATGCATGAACATTTTATACAGAATTTCAAGGACGAAAAAAAACGGATGTTGACTCGAATAACACTCTGGTTGAGTTACATAATTTCGTGCATGCTCCCAAAACATGTTTGACTACTTTATACCATACCAGTTTTTTAAGAAAAAAAATGTGCACGTGAACTCACGACGTACATTCTTATGAAATTCTTATTAATAACAAAAAAAACCTGTCTGCTTAATTTATATAATTATGACCATACTCTCAAAACATGTTTGACCACATTATTTTTTCACTCTCTTTGAAAAGGTGTATAATTCCATAAGAAGGAACGTAAAGGCCCAGAATAGCATAGGAAGGAACATAAAGGCCCAGAATAGCACAGGAAAGAACGTAAAGGCCCAGAATAGCATAGGAAGGAACATAAAGGCCCAGAATAGAACAGGAAGGAACGTAAAGGCCAAGAATAGCATAGGAAGGAACATAAAGGCCCAGAATAGCATAGGAAGGAACATAAGGGCCTAGAATAGCACAGGAAGGAACGTAAAGGCCCAGAATAGCATAGGAAGGAACATAAAGGCCCAGAATAGCATAGGAACGAACATAAAGGCCCAGAATAGAACAGGAAGGAACGTAAAGGCCAAGAATAGCATAGGAAGGAACATAAAGGCCCAGAATAGCATAGGAAGGAACATAAGGGCCTAGAATAGCATAGGAAGGAACGTAAAGGCCCAGAATAGCATGGGGAAGGAACATAAAAGGCTCAGAAATATAACCTAGACCTCTACTCATACCTATGAAATCTTTATTAATAAGTAATTACCAAAAATCACAAATCATCAATAAGCTTCAGCATTAATCTTCTTGTATTAGAGCTAAAAATTTCCTAGACACTATGGATAATAGATTTTTGTTTGAATTTTACTCTGTTATTTCAGCAGTTTATTTCCAGCTTTTTCTACCTTTTTTTTACCATCTACCTTTTATTAACTACTTTTTCAACCATCTACTTTTTCTGCCATATCTAGTGTACATTTGAAGTTTTAGGGAGGGGACAGCTGTCTCCCTCCGTCTGTGTGTGCGCATGTACTTTTATGTATCCCAATATTCAAATTAGTAACTTACACCTGTCAAATTAACAATGTAAACCATAATTAATCTTCTCGATGCTACGAATAAAAAGTAGGCTTCCAGTAAGCCACGATAGTGTCAAAGAGATAGGTCGTTATATTAATTGTTCTGGCTACTGCACCTAGCCGGAAATTCTATATTTGGAATAGAGAACATATAAAGCATAACGTATGTTCGAACTAAGAAACCTTGGTAGATGCTAGGCTACTTGTTGACGTAAAACCAAGCCTTCTAAATGTCGACTTCACTACCAAACATCTAAAACTAACTTTCTAACTTCGTTACGTTTGACCTCTACCTCCTTTACGTTACGTTTGACCTCTACCTCCTCTACCTCCTTTGACCTCTACCGTTACGTTACCTCTACCTCCTGAATCTCTGAGCCTGCATCAAGTTCCACGCCAATTCTTCTGGCGTGCACTGTGTACAGGGTAACCGCATGTAGCGAAGAAAGTTGGACCTCCCCCCCCCCCGCAGATTAAGGTATGGACGAAACCTCTCCCTGAAGAAAAGTGTGTTTTCGCGTATTTTGAAACAAGAAGAAGTTGCTTATTTTTGTCATTAAATAAAAAAAAACAAGTTTTATTTATCTGAAAGTAAGGAGCGACATTAAAACTTAAAACGAACAGAAGTTATTCCGTATATGAAAGGGGCAGTCTCCTCCTCAATACTTCAGTCTTTACGCTAAAGTTTTTTATTGTTTTAAAAAATAAAGTTGTGTGACAGATTCAAACTTTAGCGTAAAGAGCGAGGTATTGAGGAGGGGACAGCCCTTTTCACATACGGAATAATTTCTGTTCGTTTTAAGTTTTAATGTCGCTCCTTACTTTCAGTTAAAAAAATTGTTTTTTTTTTATTTAATTTCCAAACGTTTTGAATTAATGTGGCTTTGATTTTGGCTCATCGTACATGAATAATTAAAACGAAATTTGCTTATTAATTTTACTTTTTTGGCTAAATGGCTTTCTCGAAATTTTGTTCTGACGTAACTTACGAATTAACTTACGTAACGAACTTCTATATTCGTATGTTTTATTACGTATAATAGCGAGTTTGCCCCCTAGTCGATACCTTGCTCTTTACGCTAAAGTCAAATTTTGTTCGAATCACAAACCCCTGAATCACAAAGGTCGGTTAATTAGAATAGATAGCTCTTTTGAAAGTACTAAAAAAAACTTTTGCGAAAAGGGCGAGGTATTGACTAGGGGGCGAACCCCCTCATATACGTAATCATTTCTGTTCGTTTTAAGTTTTAATGTTGCTCCTTACTTTCAGTTGAAAAAACTAGTTTTTTTTATTTAATTTCTGATCGTTTTTTAAATAATGCTGGGAAATCCGGCGCCCCCTTCATAGAAATGTCCCTTCCCCCAAGGAAAAATCCTCCATGGAAGGATCCTCCCCCGTTTAACCCCCTCCTCCGATACCCCCCCCCCCCCCCATCCGAAAAAATCCCTCCTGAAACGTCTTTATGCTTACTTCCAGCCCTTCCCCCGGGAACTCTGGGGGATGAAGTCATCCTCAAAGACATATCTATTAGATTTTCGACCATGCTGAACAAAATGGCTATCTCAAAGTTTTCATTGGACGACTTTGGGAAAAAAATGAGCGTGGGAGGGGGCCAAGTTGCCCTCCATTTTTTTGGTCACTTAAAAAGGGCACTAGAACTTTTAATTTAGCCCTCCTACGTTCAAATGAGCCCTCCTACGATATTCTAGGACTACTGGATCGATACGATCACCCCTGGGAAAAAAAAAATAAATAAATAAATAAATAAACACGCATCCGTGATCTTTCTTCTGACAAAAAATACAAAATTCCACATTTTGCAGATAGGAGCTTGAAACTTCCGCAGTAGGATTTTCTGATACGCTGAATCCGATGGTGTGATTTTCATTAAAGTTCTATGACTAAAAAAGGGGGTGTTCCCCCTTTTATCGAAATAAGGCAAATTTCGAAGTTTTCTCAGGCGCGTAACTTATGACGGGTAAAATTAAACTTAATAAAACTTATATATTTGAAATCACCATAAAAATCTGATTCTATTGATGTATCTATGGGTATCAAAATACCAGTTTTTAGAGTTTCGGTTACTATTGAGCCGGGTCGCTCCTTACTTACAGTTCGTTACCACGAACTGTTTGATGCAGCCAAACAGTTTGGTACGACAAAAGAAGAAAAAGAAAAACGAAGAATGAATCAAAGTAACGGGAACCGGAAAGTAACCAGAAAAATAAACGAGAGCACTTTTCGGCCATTGAACAATTATGAAAAGATAAAGCAAATATTGCGGCAAAGACTTCTACTAAGCCGTCCTAACGATCCGCTAAGCGTCTACAGTTAGGTGTCCGATCGATATAGACTTATCAGAATGATTTACTAGGTTTTGATAATAGGGTGGAGGACGGCTACAATTTCGATTAGAACATAATCAGTTTGCAAACAATATAGAAAATTGTTAAGGTTTTTAGATTAAGTAGGAGGATGCTTGAAGCTCCCTCCTCTGTGCATGCCTGATCCTCAAAAAATTTCTTAGTTTGCAACTTCCTCGTCCATAATAACTTTAAGTATGTTGCTATTTACTTTCATGAATGGAATAGGTGATATAGTATTTGCTTTACTGCAAAAAAGGAATATTATAATCCTTTAAGTTAGAACTTCAATCAGAGGCAGCGCAATAGCGCTGCCTAAGTAAAGAACGATGTTGGCACAATGGATTATTTTTAGCCCCTCTCTCGCCACCACTATGTCCCCAAACGCATCCAATAAAAAATTTTAGATAGCCATTTTATTCAACGTAGTTAAAAGTTCTGGAAATTAGGTATTTGAGGATGACAACTCCCTACAGCCCTCAAGGCAAGGGTTGTAACATATGCACTGGGGGCAATTAAGGTTTTAATAGAAACTTCAAAAAGGACTCATTCGATTGGAAATTGAATGGGCTAGTGCCCTTTTTAATAGTCGAAGGAGATCGGACGGCAATTAACCTCCCTCTCACGCCCACCATTTCCCCAAACACATCCAATCAAAATTTTGAGGTAGCCATTTTGTTCAACGTAGTTGAAAGGTCCAGAAATTATGTCTTAGAGGATGACACTCCCCCCACAGCCCTCAGGGCAAGGGTTGTAAGTTATGCCCTTGGGACATATAAGTTTTTATAGAAAGCATTATCATAGAAACTTCAAAAAGGGCTCATTCTATTAGAAATCGAAAGGGCTAGTGCCCTTTACAATAAACGAAAGTGATTGGAGGTTAGCTAACCCCCCGCCCTCTCACGCCCACCATTTCTCGAAACACATCCAATCAAAATTTTGAGATAATCATTTTGTTCAACGTAGTTGAAAGTTCTGGAAATTAGGTCTTTAAGGATAAAAACCCCCTCACAGCCCCCAGGGCAAGGGTTGTAAGTTATGCCCTTGGGTCATATAAGGTGTTTATAGAAAGCATTGTCGTAGAAACTTCAAAAAGGGCTCATTCGATTGGAAATTGAAAGGGCTATTGCCCTTTTTAGTAGTCGAAAGTGATTGGAGGGCAGCTAGCCCCTTCTCGTGCCCACCATTTCCCCAGACACATCCAATCAAAATTGTTGGATAGGTATTTTGTTCAACGTAGTTGAAAGGTCCAAAAGTTATGTCTTTGAGGATGACACTCCCCCCAAAGCCCTCAGGGCAAGGGTTGTAAGTTTTACCCTGGAGGCATATAAGGTTTTTTTTTGTAGAAAGCGTTGTCATAGAAACTTCAAAAAGGGCTCATTCGATTGAAAATTTTAAGGGATATTGCCTTTTTGATAGTCGCTAGTGATTGGAGGGCAACTAACCCCCCTCTCACGACAGCCATTTTGTTCAATGTAGTTTGATATTCTGGAAATTTGGTCTTTGCAGATGACAGCCACAACCCTCCCCCACGTTCCCCAGGGCAAGGTTTTTAAGTTATGCCCTGGGGGTATAAAGGTTTTATAGAAAACGTTGTCGTAGAAACTTCAAAAATGTCTCATTCGATTGGAAATTGAAAGGACTTGTGCCCTTTTTAATTGTCGAAAGTGATTGGAGGGCAACTAACCCTCCTCTCACGCCCATCATTTCCCTAAACACATCCAATCAAAATTTTGAGATAGCCATTTTGTTCAACGTAGTTGAAAGTTCTGGAAATTAAGTCTTTGAGGATGACAACCCCCCATAGCTCTCATGGCAATGGTTGTAAGTTATTCCCTGGGAGTGTATAAGGTTTTTATAGAAAGTGTTGTCGCAAAAACTTCTAAAAGGGCTCATTCGATTGGAAGTTGAAAGGGTTAGTGCCCTTTTTAATTGTCGAAAGTGATTGAAGGGCAAATAACCCCCCTCTCACGCTGACCATTTCCCCAAATACATCCAATTAAAATACTGAGATAGCTATTTTGTTCAACGTAGTTGAAAGGTTCGGAAACTTTGTTTTTGAGGATGAAAATCCCCCCCCCAGCCTCAGGGCAAGGGCTGTAGGTTATGCCCTGGGGGCATACAAGGTTTTGTAGAAAGCGTTGTCGTAGAAAATTCAAAAAGGGCTCATTCGTTTTGAACTTGAAAGGGCTAGTGCCCGTATAATAGTCGAAAGGTATTGGAGGGCAACTAACCCCCCCTCTGACGCCCACCATTTCCCCGAAGACATCCAATCAAAATTTTGAGATAGCTATTTTGTTAAACGTAGTTGTAAGTTCTGGAAATTATGTCTTTGAGGGTGACACACACCCTCCAAGCCCCCATGGCAAAGGTTATAAGTTATGCTCTGGGGGCATATAAGGCTTTGATTGAAAGTTGTGCCGTAGAAACTTCAAAAAGGGTTCATTCAATAGGGAATTGAGAGGGCTAGTGCCCTTATTAATAGTCAAAAGCGATCAGAGGGCGAATGTCCTTCCCCCCACGCCCATCATTTCCCCAAACACTTCCGATCAGCGTTTTGATATTGCCATTTTGTTGAACGTAGTTGAAGGGTCAGGAAATTACGTCTTTTAGCATGACATCCCCCCCAAGCCCTCGGGGCTAAGGTTGTAAGTTATGCCTGGGAGCATATAAAGTTTTTATAGAAACTGTTGTCGTAAAAACTTCAGAAAGGGCTCATTCGATTGGAAATTGAGAGTGCTATTGCCCTTTTTAATAGACGAAGGTAATTGGAGGGAGAATCCCCTCCCACGCCCATCATTTTCCCAAACATTTCCGATCAATATTTTGATATAGCCATTTTTTCAACGTAGTTAAAAAATTGGTTAGGGGCAAGGGTTCTAAGTAGATTAGTAGATAGTAGATTAGGGGCAAGGGTTCTAAGTTATGCCCAGGGGTATTTAACGTTTTTATGGAAGGGATGGTTGTCTAAATTTAGAAGAGGCTCATTTGGTGTGTGTTCAAAACCCCTATGCTTTCTAAAAGCCAGAATATAATTTGTACTTTACTGAAAAAAATCTTTTAAATGTTTTCACTTTTATAACTTTAAGAAATAAAAAATTAATTAAGATGTTAAGGACTAAATATCAGCATATGTATATTAAACTGACAATGCACACTTTTTCAGTAAGTTCATTTGAATATTTTCCAGTAAAGTAAAAATTATATTCTGGCTTTTAGAAAGCATAGGGGTTTTGAACCTTACTCGTTTGGGTAGGGGTTAAACCCTACCCTATTAATTCTGCTCGTTTTGAGTTTCACTCTGTTATTTATTTTAATTTCTGTTCGTTTTGGGTTTCATCTATTTATTGATACTGATTTGTAGTAGTTGTATGGTTGGTAGATAATTTGATTCTATTTTGTTCATTTTGGTTTAATGGAGTTCTTTACTTTTTTTTTTGAAAAACTTATTTATGGAAAAAGTTTTTTTTTAATTAATGATAGTAAAAAGCGATTTTGAGACTTAAAATAGGCCGAAGTTGGTTCTTAAGAAAGGACCTTTCGACTCCAACTGTTAAAACCACTATAAATGACAAGTTACTGAACATTCATAATATATTTTGCTAGTCTGGCCAATGCCCTTTATTCTGCCACGTGTGCAGAAGCCTTTGAGCATATGTCATCTGGCACAACACCTGTGGGGTGGCCCTCTGTGGCCAAACATCCTCTCCTATGTTTCGGTTTCTTATAGTAAATTATTTGAAAAAAAACTACGTTTTCTAAAGAGTTAAAGAGGCTGAGTCACAAGTTCGAACCTTAAAACGTACAGGGATTAGAAGGTACAGTTGGGGGGTTGCCGCCCCCCAAACCCCCCGCTTTCGCAGCGTTTAAATAAAAAACATTTTTTAAACTGAAAGTAAGGAGCGACATTAAAACTTAAAACGAACAGAAATTATTCCGTATATGAAAGGGGCTGTGCCCTCCTCAACGCCTCGCTCTTTACGCTAAAGTTTTTATTGTTTAAAAAAAAGAGTTGTGAGAAAGTCAAACTTTAGCGTAAAGAGCGAGGCGTTGAGGAGGACACAGCCCCTTTCATACACGGAATAATTTCTGTTCGTTTTAAGTTTTAATGTCGCTCCTTACTTTCAGTTTAAAAAATGTTTTTTTATTTAAAGGCTGCGAAAGCGTGGGGTTTGGGGGGCGGCAGCCCCCCAACTGTACCTTCTAATCCCTGTACGTTTTAAGGTTCGAACTTGTGACTCAGCCTCTTTAACTCTTTAGAAAACGTAGTTTTTTTCAAATAATTTCTGCACGTTTTTGTACAGTTTATTACTTATTATTGCCTGACTAACTGTTAGATGATTGTGTATTATTCTTTCTTTCTCAACAGGGTGTTTTAAGGGTCGACCTTGTAACTCGGCCTCTTTAACTCTTTAGAAAACGTAATTTTTTTCAATAATTTAAAAAACAAACTGAGTTTCTTTTTTAAACTTTAAACTCAGTATATAAAAAATTTCCTCTGACGGTGAATCGAACCCGGGTTTTCCGCCTGACAGTCAGGAGTATCGACCGCTGTACTAAAGAGACACTATTGTAATTGTTTTTTAGTAAGTGGAATCTATTTTTGACGCAAGCAAATCCCCACAAAACTTGATATTTGGTTTTTGGAAAACAGGGAAGGAGTGATCAGATTGAGCTGAAATTTCGAGGATAAGCTCCCAGGCCCCAGGAAAGATTATCCACTAAATTTCAACCCGATCAGACAACGTTAAAGGGGGCTGTGGTGGGAAAAATTTACATGGGCTCTTATAGGAAAACGAGGTTTTTCGTAAATGTAAATTCGGGGGATAACTTTTTCGGTCTGAAAATATCAAAAGGCCCTAACAGGTCGAATTCTGCTTCGAATGAGTCCTCATTCACCCGGATCAGTTGCCAACTGTGGCCTGTAGGCGTGGCTAAGAAGAAAAAAAAATTGAACTTTAAGTGGCTATATTTGGTTTTTGGAAAACAGGGAATGAGTAATCGGATTGAGCTGGAATTTCAAGGATAAGCTCCCGGGCCCTAGGAAAGCTTAACCTCTAAATTTCAACCCAATCGGACAACGTTAAAGGGGGCTGTTGTCGGAGGGTCGAAACTTCCGGCCCACTTTTACCCATGAAGATAAAGTCGGAGGGGGGGGAAATTTTGCACGTTTCTTAGTTTGAGCTTGGGCTACAAAATGCGATTACCGCTGTCTCTCTGCGACCGCTAGGACCGGAAATCGCTTAACATTGTGGTGGGTCGCCTCTTTTTAGAGGCACAAGTGTGCCTCCTTGATTATGTTTTGAGTATATGATTCAGATACTATGAGACCTATAGCACCGTCCGCACACTCGAGTGTAACATCGAGTTTAAGTTGTATTTGGAGCGTTTGATCCGCTGGAAAACAATTTTACATCAAATAATAGGAGATCCGCTAAGCTTCATTTGGGAGATTAGCATCGGTAAGAATACAGGCTTTTTTTACTTGTTATAAGATTCCATTCCGAGCTGGAGTTTGAAAGGACTAATTCACTATTCACTATATTCACTATATTTGTTCGATAATTAGCCAGACACTAAAGGCGAGTACGCCGGAATTTTTAAAAAAGGAGGACCAATATTAAAAAAGAATTTAAGGGGGAATAATAAAAAAAGCTATATTTAACCGAATTGCTGGGAAATTTAGAATTTCGAGTGGGGACCTGCGCCCCAAGTCCCCTACCCCTGCGTACGTCCCTGAGACACTTGTTAAACAACGTTTAGTATGCAAATGGACTTCATTGACAGGGCCCGTACGAAGTGTTTCGAACTCTTTCTCATACAAATACCAGAGTCCAGGGGCAGGCGCAAACACAATAATTTTTTATGGAGGCCCAATAATAGACATAAATCGGGGGAACTTTTTATTATTAAAAAAGCCTTATTTTGTTTGATAATTCGAACAAGAAGTGATGAGAAATTTTAGAAAAGTTGGAACTTTATAGGTCAGACCTGGGCCCTGAGGTCCCCCTGTGCACGTCGTTGCCCAGAGGCACGCTGAGCAGCCAAAACGTTAGTATTTACGAAACACCCAGGAAATTCAGATCCAACGTGCGATTTTTTGATTTGGGTTCCGTGGAATCTGCTGCACTCACCAAATATTATGACTTGTTCCATAATATTTTTGGATGTGATCTTATTCTGCATTTGACCAAAACAGTGGGGGGGGGTCGTTTTCACCCTTCCCCCGGAATGTCCAGCTCTGTATGGTTTCTATATTATGCTGCTGTATTTTTCGGGTAATGTGAGTAGTTATCTAGGTACCATTTCTGCTGCCTGTATAGCAATTCCTATGTTATTTGCGTACGGCACGTTCCATGGTAGCTTTCCAAGGCATAGTCTACAGCCAGCGGTTATTTAGCAGTGTATAATGTGGTCAAACAGGTTTTTTTTCTGTTTTTGTTGTCAATTGCACAATGAATGTACGTCATGAGCTCACATACACATTCTTAAAACTACACGTGATACAACACGTTATAAAACTATGTGCTATTTGCTTATGTCCCGTTGGTACCATTCCAAACGAGTGGGGATTCCCCGCCTGTTCCTAAACATTGCAAAAAAGATAACAGTATGAACGGGGGATTCCCCGCACACATTTGTTTCAACTCCAAGTTTTTTTTCAACAAGAGTGGTTTTTTTTCGAGCTGACACCTGTTGTTTAGGCAGCCAATCAGAAAACTGCTTAACAATTCGTCATTGAAACCCCGTATAAAATGTTCATGCTTTGGAATTCAATTTTCATTATGTATTAGCATATCGAACATAGTACACTGGATTTTATAAGCTCTGAAACAATGGATATTTCTATTTTCAATGTGAGTACACTTTCATTCTTTATTTCCAAAAAAAAAATATTTTACTAGTAAATTCAAATTTCAGGGGGACTTAGCCCCCCTCCCCTCCAACAATACAAAACCTTAAGAATATAATGAGTATATTCGATAGAAAACGCTAAGTATGCTTTTTTCTATTATGTAAATAAAATCTCTCCTCCACAGCTATGTTTACAAGTTTTAATTGTTTTGAAAAACAGTTCTTTATCATTCAGACATATCCTTTTTCCAATCGTGCGTTTAAAATGTGCTGTCTTTTTCCGGTTTGAATGAAAAGCTTCGATGTTACAATGAGAGTGACAGTTTTGGGACTCAAATTTCACACGCTCTTGCTATCACAGAGATTAAGACAATATATGTTTATAATTACAGAAAAGGGTCCTTTTTTGGAACCAAACTTCAACGTATCTGAAAACAAAAAGCTTGGTGATTAAAACGGGCTTTGTCAAATTCTAGCCAAAACTCAGAATTGATAGGGGGGAGGAGCAAGATGGAACGATGCCACATTCTGTGTGTTTTTATCTAAGCCTTTTTAATTATTTTTAAAGTGCTAATAGATAGAGAGTGCTAGAAATATCAGAATTGACTTTATAGGTCAAATTATATTATGGGGAGATGTTTTTGAAATCCCCCTTCCCTCCAAACTCAAAATTTTCCAAAATTTTACTTTAAAAGCTTTTCTTTTTAAATATTTCTAAAGTGCTAATACTTATAGCACTACAAACATCAGAATTGACTTTATAGGTCAAATTATATTATGGGGAGATTTTTTTGAAATCCCCCTTCCCTCCAAACTCAAAATTTTCCAAATTTTACTTTAAAAGCTTTTCTTTTTAAATATTTCTAGAGTGCTAATAGTTATAGCACTATAAACATCAGAATTGACTTTATAGGTCAAAGTATATTATGGGGAGATGTTTTTGAAATCCCCCTTCCCTCCAAACTAAAAATTTTCCAAAATTTTACTTTAAAAGCTTTTCTTTTTAAATATTTCTAAAGTGCTAATACTTATAGCACTACAAACATCAGAATTGACTTTATAGGTCAAATTATATTATGGGGAGATGTTTTCGAAATCCCCCTTCCCTCCAAACTCAAAATTTTCCAAAATTTTACTTTAAAAGCTTTTCTTTTTAAATATTTCTAAAGTGCTAAGACATAGAGTGCTACAAACACCAGAATAAACTTTAGAGGGCAATTATCTGTAAAAGAGGGCTTATTATTATTTCATTACTAAATTTTTCTTCTTTTTTAAGGATGTTGAGGTGGATTCATGCAATTACCCTCCCTCCGAAAAGAGACCAAGATGGGGTGACATCACATCGATGCAAACTACAGGGCAATCCATTACAAGTTCTAAGGACCAGCCAGGAGCCTCTCAAGCCAGTGTCAGCTTTGCACGATTCTCTATGCAACCTGGCAGAAAATTCAAGAGAGAATGGATAGATTCTCATAATGCATCAGTCTCATCTAGTCAAGATCGGGGGGTCACCCCCTATCAAGCATTGCCGGGCCCTTCACGACCAATGCAAGGCGAGAATGATGTGGCTCCTACAGCTCTCGACATGCAAGCTGCAAATTTAAATGTGAGTTTTCAAATATTATTTCTCGCTAATGATTCTTTTTCCCCCAGTCAATTTGAAGGTGTGTGTGTGCGGTGCATAAG
>CM051271.1:54265811-54378311 GCA_027921565.1 Artemia sinica
CTACAACATCGCTTTCTATAAAAACCTTATATTGCCCCCAGGGCATAACTGATAAACCCTTGCCCTGAGGGCTGTGGAGGGTTTGTCATCCTCAACGACATAATTTCCAGAATTTTCAACTACTTTGAACAAAATGGCTATCTCTAGCATTGATTATTATGTTTGGGGAAATGGTGGGCGTGAGAGGGGGTTAGTTGCCCTCCAATCACTTTCGACTATTAAAACAGGGACTAGTCCTTTGAATATCCAATCGAATGAGCCCTTTTTGAAGTTTCTCTACGACAGAGTTTTCTACAAAAACCTAATATGCCCCCTGGGCAAACTTACAACCCTTGCCTTGAGGGCTGTGGGGGAGTGTACTCCTTAAAAACATAATTTCTCTTTGGAAATCAACTACGTTGACCAAAATGGCTATCTACAAATTTTGATTGGATGTGTTTGGGGAAATGGTGGGCGTGGAAGGGTTGTTAGTTGACTTCCAATCACTTTCGATTATTAAAAAGGGCACTAGCCATTCCATTTTCCAATCGAATGAGCCCCTTTTCGAAGTTTCAACGACAACTCCTTCGATGCGAAGTGCTCTGGCCAATCAAATGAGCTCTTTTTTGAAGTTTCTACAACATCACTTTATGTAAAACCTTATAAGCCCCCAGTGCATAACTGACAAGCCTTGCCCTGAGGGCTGTAGGAGGGGGGGGGTGTCACCCTCAAAGACATAATTTCCAGAACTTTCAATTACTTTGAAAAAAATGGCTATCTCAAAATTTTGATTGTATGTGTTTGGGGAAATGGTGGGCATGAGAGGGGGTTAGTTGTCCTCCAATCATTTTCAACTATTAAAAAGGGCACTAACCATTTGAATTTCCAATCGAATTAGCCCTTTTTGAAGTTTCTACGACAACGCTTTCTATAAGAACCTTATATGCCCCAGGACATAACTTAAACCCTTGCCCTGAGGGCTGTGGGGGGTGTCATTCTTAAGGACCTAAATTTCCAAAACTTTCACCTAAGTTAAACAAAGTGGCTATCGAAAATTTTGATTGGGCGTGTTTGGGGAAAACGTGGGCGTGAGAGGGGGTTAGTTACCCTAATCACTTTCGGCTTTTCAAAGGGCACTAACCATTTCAATTTACAATCGAATGAGCCCTTTTTTCAAGTTTCTACACCAAAGCTTTCAATAAAAAACCTTATATACCCCCAGGGCATTACTTATACCCTTTACCCTGAAGACTGTGAGGGAGTTTTCTGCTCAAAGATATAATTTCCAGAAATTTCAACTGCGTTAAACAAAATTTCTATCTCAAAGTTTTTATTGGATATGCTTGCGGAAATGGTGTGCGTGGAAGGGGTGTTAGCTGCCTTTCAATTACTTTCGACTAGTAAAAAGGGCACTAGCCATTCAATTTCCAATCGAATGTGCCTTTTTGAAGTTTCTAACGACAACACTAGTAGAGATGGGGGGTACCAGCCGTGACAGGACATAATTTATGCATGTTTTTATGGTTTTTGTCAGTGAGAATTTGAAAAAAAAAAAAAAAACAGGAATTTTGTCACATTTATGGATGGTTTTATGGTTTTTCTCAGTGAGAATGAAAAAACAGGAACTTTGTCACATTTATGTCTGTTTTCATGGATGGTTATGTGTGTTCATTATTTGATGTTTTTGTGGTCTTTGTCAGTGAGAATGGAAAAAACCAGGAACTTTGTCACTTCCTTCTTGTTGTTGTTCAATGCAGATGTTATGAGTTCCAGGGGGGAAACAGTATTTGTTATTGTTGTTCAAGCCAGATGTTATGAGTTTCCGGGAAACAGTATTTGTTATTGTTGTTCAAGCCAAATGTTATGAGTTTCCATGGTAACAGTTAGATCCCCCATTCTCAGCCAATCAGAGGACTTTGTTTACATAACAATTTGACCTTGAGATTTCGGATATAACGGGCATGCAATGTGATTCAATTATCAGAAAGTATTTTGACACCGTGTAAACAACTAAAATGGATAATATTGATGAATTAGAAGCCTTGGCAACTACAATTTACCATGTAAGTTCCGTTTTATTTTCAAAATTATTTTCCTTGGCCATCCTCCAGTATGTTCAGCTAAAACATAAATATATTCCTATACCCTCAAACCCCCCCCCCCCCCCACACAAACCATACTCAATGCAAAAACGTAAATATATTCCTTTACCCTCACCCCCCCCCCCCCCCCCTCCAAAAACCATGCAATCATTATACTCACTAGGAAAACGTAAATATATTCTTTTTACCCTCGAAACCTACCCCCCCCCACCATTGTTTTACAATCAAATTCTCGCAAAAAGAAATAATTATCCTTCCTTCTATATTTCCAGCTAAAGCGATCACTGACTTCTGTCAATTTATAATGAAAATGCCGCTCTGTTTTGACACAAGACTCCAATGTGAGGCCTATAATTAGCTATCACCCTTTTTCCGGTTTTGTTTACGATAGCGGTCTAGCCAAAGGGTTTTGTTTTGATTGTCAAATTAAAACAGTTTTGAGCAATAATATGTAATGCACTATTTTGGAAAAGTGAAATGCATTCTAAACAAAATAATTGCTAACAATATATTTAGGACATTATGTAAAAGGGGGGAGGGGGCAATACATCGCTTCTAACAGCTTCGTTGTAAGTAAATTATGTAAAAGGGAGGGGACAATGTCTCAATTCTACCGCCATCATTGTAAAATGAAAAACAAACTGTGCAAGGCTAGAAAGAAAGGGGGGATTTGGTGTGTAGACATGTACACCCATTGACAAGAAAACTAATGTGTAAATATATGCGTTGCGTCTCTAGGCATGTTTTTAATTTTTTTCAAGCTTTCAATAAAGTTTCTATTATATTCCCGGGCGTGAATCCAGGATTTTTGTTGGGGGAGGGGGTTAGCACTTTTAATAGTGAAAAAATAGAAAAGATAATTGTTTCTTACCTTAATTGCTTCTTCGTCATTTAGTGATTTTAGCTATAACATTTGAATAAAAGGTAGTAAGATATGCCTTTCGCTTGAATAAAACGCATGATTAACTCAATGAGAGGGTAGACTTAGGGTGGGTTAATTTTCCTAAATTTAGGGGGGGAGAGAATATGGGTTTTTTGCTTTACTAAAATGAGATAAATACTTTTCTAAACAATATTATGTTTTTAATAACTTTCTTTCTGTAAAAAGGGAGAAATTATTTTGATTTGATTTTTTCTTCTCTTCTTTAAGGCAAATTATGAGGAATTTTGCGGACCCTACATCGAAGAGAGAGCTATGGCTGGCGCAAATAGCGAAGAATGCTCCTCGCCGCCACCCGCTAAGAAAGCGAGGGCTAATAATGCGCCCCCTGCGAAGGCTACTGTCATGCAATATGGTCGCTGGCCAAAACCCCCCCGCTCCACACTGCCTGCCCAAGTGCAGCCGTCTGTACCAGCCCCTGTCCCGGCTGCACAGGTCACAACTCCTGTACAAGAAATTAATGACATCGCTTGCACATCCGCTCTCCTTGGTCCTCTATAGCCGCCCCATCGACGCTAGGTCAGGAGGTTACCCTCCAACACGCACTACCTGGTCCTTCGGGCACCCAAGCCCAGACGGATTATGCAAATGTAAGCATTTTTTTCCTACCTATCTATTTCTTCCAATGTTTTTTTTCACTATTTTTCAATATAAACTTATCTCAGCGAGATATTAACCCCTCACCCCACTATTACATATCTAAATGTAATTTTTTACAATGAAACCACTCTTTTCTAATCTTTGCTATCGCTACGATATCTCATAAGCGAATATTTTAGGTAATTTCTATTAATAATCACCGCCTTTGAAACTCAAAATGCTATTTTTCTAATCTTTACTATTTTCTCTATTGCTATCACATATATTTTTAGGTACCTTTGAAACTGAATGCTCTTTTTCACGTAATTTTAAGAGAGAGATTATCCATCTGTCACATATTGACATTCTAATTTAAACTGAATATTTCTATCGTGCCAAAGATTTTAGTGAGGGGAAACCGAGTTAATGGTTCAATCCTGGAACACTTGCGCGAGAATTAGAAATATGGAATTAGAAATATTTTAACTTTTGACGGGCATTATGTAAAGGGGACTGGGAAGAGCTGTGGGAGGCGCTGCATGAAGCGCCGCGGGTCAGAGAAGTGCCGCAGGGATGCGCCGCGGGCCAGGAAAGCACCGCAGGATGCGCCGCAGGGATGCTCCGCAGGGATGCTCCGCAGGATGCACCGCAGGGATGCTCCGCAGGATGCGCCGCAGGATGCGCCGCAGGGATGCTCCGCAGGATGCGCCGCAGGATGCGCCGCAGGGGATGCGCCGCGAAAAAAAAAAAAAAAAATTACCACCTTCTATGTCATATCTTAGATTATCTTAAGTTGAATTAACCAAATGCTTTTAAGCAATAATAATCCAAATTTTAACAGTAGGGATGATTTGAACACATTGAAAATAAGCTATTTTTCATTTATAGATTGGTGCATTGGTCCCATATTCACCGTCCAGTGAAAGAGGGGAAGAAGAGGCAATGGAGTTTCAGGACAACGAAACATGGGACAACTCTATTGAAGTACCAGCTTATATTGACGAGTATTTAAATGATTTTCTTTTTAATGTAGAACCTAGCACAGTTGAGCATGCGGACTTGAGCCCGAACACTTTACAGCTTTTAGAGGATTTCACTGGAACCCTCCTCCCACTGATTACCTACTTCAAACAACTGAAGTGGAGCAGAGTCCAAATATTGTTGAACAACTTGGGGGAGGGGGTACATCTTTCCCCGATTTTCAATTGTCGAATTCAATTTTAATAATATAGTTGTTTTCACTGCAACGTTTGGGGATCCTTTTAATACACTTATGGGGAAAATTTTGTTTTTGATCCTGTAGAGATTGTGCATGCCTACGTAGATAAAATTCGTGCACTACTGGAGAAACAAATTCAATTGTGGGGGGGTAGGGATTCAATTAAGGTTTCAATTGTTTTAAAGGTTTTTTATTTGAATGAGGGGAAAAGCGAGGTTTACTATCATTATTACATTCCGAGATGCGCGTAATTTATCCAAATTTAGAAAATTTTGAGGGTGTTTTTAGTGAGTGGGTAGGACAAATTATAGCGCATCTCGAGAACTATAACGAAAACGGGAGTGGGTCTGTAGTTTTTATTTATTGAAAATTTAAGCGTAAATATTTGTAAATTTAAGAAAGATTTTATTTTAAGAGGGGGGGCAGGCGGGGGGTATGAAGGGATACAGTATTAAATTATAATCCAGATCTAGAGGGTTGTAAAGGTGTCCAGAAGATTTGTTTTGAAACAGATCAAAAGTGTTTCAAGTATGCTTTCCTCATATCAGCATACGAGCCTCTAGCACGTGACGCAAACCAAGAAGAATTTAGATCACTGGGCTGTACATGGGAAGGACGGGTCCGATTTCCCAGTTGTAGATTTTTTCTTGCTTAGAAGGAAAATACCCAGTAACGCTAAGATATATTGACATTTTTGAAAGGGCTAATGCCCATTTAAATATTGGCGTTACTGTGGTACAATACGAAACAGAATTTGAAGATGGGACTCGCTCTAAAAAGAAGGGGGTGGTATTCCCCGTAAGGGGCCCGTCAGTTGATTTGGTTAAACACTGGGTTTGGTTGCTTTACACGCCGCCTAGTGAACCAAATGCAATTGGTCATTTTAACCCTATCACTGACATTAGTAGAGTTCTGGGGGAGGGTAAAAAGGGGCGGGGGGACCCGTTTCTACTGTCCAACATGCCTCTCTAGATTTTGGACTGAACTAAAGCTGCGAAATCATATGAGACACTGTAGACGGCATGGATATCAGACAGTGGAAACGGTTTTCAGGGGATAGGGCCATTCTACGCTTTAAAAATTTCCAAAATACCCTTCTCCAATGCAACAAAATATCTTTGGACTTTGAAGCTAAGCTGGTGGAGGTGAATGACCCCCAATATCCAAACCGTATCAAAGAAGACCAGGCCATTGCAGTGTCCTATGCACATGCGCAAAGAGACAATTCTAGCACCATGCGGTTGTTAGAAATAGTTGAGATATTGGATGAGAATGAGTGCATGGTCAAGGCATTGACTAAACTGATTGGCACGGCTAATGGCGCTATTTCTCGTTTGAGAAATACGCATTATCCAATGGTGCTGTCTGCAGAGGATCGTCTCGCGATTAAAAATCAAAAAATATGTTGGGTTTGTAAGGGGGATTTTGTAGAGGAGGATAAGGGGACTAAAGGGAAAAGAGGGGGAGGGGGAAAGTCAGAGACCATGATCACTTGTGGCAGGAAATATCATCTGGGGGTAGTAATTTTAGGGGGGTAGCGCATCAATCGTGTAATTTAAATGTTAGCCAACAGTTTTTTATCCCTGTTTTTATTCATAACTCTAACTATGACTTAAAATTTATTTTACCAGCACTGGCACGTATGCACCGGGAGGGAGGGGGAGTAGACAGTCCATGGGTAAATAATTCATTTACCTATAACATTATCCCCAAATCGGCCGAGAAGTTGTTGCTTCTCGAACTGAAATGGCAGGTAGTGGATAATGAGCGTACGTGCTGGAATAAAATTAGGTTTTAGATTCTTTTAGTTTTTTTCCCCAAATCATTGAGTCAACTAATTCAAGTGCGGAAAAGCGACAATTTTGATAGCTTTCCCTTGCTTAAACAGCACTTTCCAGACAGTGAAATGTATGACTTATTAACCAGCAAAGGTATATATGCATATGATTATTACTGTTCTGGCGCTCGCTTAAGCGAGGAGAGAAACTACCTCCAATTGAAGCTTTTCACAATTCACTGACCAACAGTGAATGCACAGCCGAGGATTATGAGTTTGCCAAGAAGGTGTGGGCTAAGGGGGATTGTAAAAATGGGTGGGATTATTGTAGACTGTACTTGGCCAGTGACGTTCTAACTCTGTTGGATATAGTCTGTAAGAATACAGACCAGATCTATTCAGAGTTCGGGTTAGATATAGGATATTAATTTTCTACACCCCATTTAGTGATGGATTTAATTTTAAAAAATTAGTAGGGAGGAAATAGGCCTAATCACTGACGTAGATCAACACCTTTTTGTAGAGCGTTCAATGAGGGGAGGGTATGTTTTTCACGGGGACCGCGTCTTATCAACCGATCCGAGCGGACAAAGCACCGGTGTAAAGTCAAATGCAGTGTTCTGGACATGAACTCGTTGTACCCCTCGGCAATGTCCCACTACTCTTTGCCGTGTGGGAACTATAAATAAATGGCTTTGAGAATCCTTGTGAGTTCCCCGACATTAACACCGTCGAGGACAACGGGCCACAAGGATGGTTCTTTGAAATTGACGGTCACATCCCGCTGGCGCTTCACGACTCAGTCAAAGATTTTGTTTTTCCCTGTATCAATCGACCAGTGACCAGGGACTCACTGAGCCCCTACAATCGATCATTGGTTGAGGATATGGGGATGCATTGGACCCCTTCTAAACAGAAACTTATTGCTGATTTGGACCCTAAAGAGAATATCGTTGTTCACCATGTGCTTTTGCACTGGATGGTGAACAATGGCTTCAAAATCACCAAATATACATAGGGTCCTGCAGTTCAATCAGAAACCTAATTTGAAAACGTTTATCGATACTTTTGTCGATAAACGTTCTAGGGCAAATTCAAAGGTAGAGAAGGAATTGTACAAGCTCATTCTAAATTCAGCGTTTGGCAAAATGTGTGAAAGCTTACGCAACAGATCTCGCTGCGACGTCGTGACTGACCCTCTAGAGTGTGCACGAATTATTGCCGATCCCAATTTTACATCATTCACGAGCATAGAGGCCGGCATGGTTCTTCTACACAGGAAAAAGCGAAATGTAGTACTGAACAAGAATATAGCAGGAGGTAGTTCAGTACTAGAAATTTTCAAAAAAGCTCATATTGTCGTTCTTTTTACAATGTGTGCAAGGTGCAATGGCCACGGGAGGGGGAGGTTCAAGTTTACTATGGGGATACGGATTCTCTGCTGTTAAAGGTAAATGGGACTGAAGATTTATTGGGTGATTTGCAAAATGGGGTGCACATCAGCTCGCGGATGGATTTTACCAACTGGAATCCATCCCTCTACCCCGAGCTGGTGAAAAGTCAAGCCCCCAACCAACTATTAAAATTAAAATCAGAGACGGGGAGTGATTTGATATCCAGGGGGGTGTTCCCGGGTCCCAAAGTTTATTGCGTGGAAACACATAGTGGGGATGAAAAGAAGACATGTAAAGGGGTGCCTACACATTTTGTAAAGAGCAATTTCAACATGAGCGTGTACAGAGACTGTGTAGAAAGTAGCCTAGTGCCAAGAGCACAAGTGCTTGCAATTCGCTCTCTACAGTATTGAAATTATACTGTGAGAGTAGAAAAAAATGCAATGTCGTGTATATCTGACAAGGTCTATGTGCTCGAGAATGGTGTGAGTGTCCTGCCTCATGGTCACTATCGTATTTCAGATCGAGTTGAATGCGTAGACTATCGTAATCAACTTGGTCTGGATAAACTAATCTAACCCAAGCACTAACCACCACCACTCAACCTTTCATAAATTAACCTAACCAGCTAATCTAACCCAAGCACTAACCACCTCCACTAACCCATCCACTAACCCATAGCAGTGACGACAACTATTGTTTTTCCATCGCGGCTCCCGGGGGGCGGGGGACCCTTCCTGCGGCCGGCTCCGGGGGGTGGGGGCCCTACCTTTAAATTCACTGTAATGTTTCAACTGTTTTAGTTCCAAGTGTATTTTATTGTACAAAAAGTTTTGTATAGAAAAGTGTTGTACAAAAGGTGTTGTACAGAAAAGTGTTGTACAGAAAAGTGTTAATGTACAAAAGTGTTGTACAGAAAAGTGTTTTAAAGACAATAAGTGTTTATTATAAAGTGTTATCATTGTTCATGTTGAACAAATAGAGTTTTCATGTTGACCAAGTGTCACGTTGAACAAGTGTTATCATATTGCTGTAATAAATGTTGCCATGAAATATTGTTTTTGTTGTTCTTGAATAGATGGATCTATGGGAAAATTACTACTTATTCATTGGACACGTATGATTTACAGTTAGTCATAGTCCGACTGTTGTCAACAGCATGTATCATTTAAAACACCCTTCAGATCATTTCTGTGTGGTCCCTCAATATCGGGGAAAACAACGCTTTTAGCTAGAATAATTCAAAATTGCGATAAAATGTTTTTGGAAAAACCGAAAAAAATCTACTATTGCTATTGTATTTGGCAAGAGTCCTATGATAAAATAAAAGCTATTGCCACAGCCATACCAATACAATTCATAAGAGGACTTGATGTTTTCAATAGTATTGAACCGAACTCGTGGCTGATTATTGATGATTTGGCTGAATCCATTGAACAGTTCTCACAGGAAATGCTGCAATTGTTCACTGTCCGATCTCATCATGAACACATTTCCATAACCCTTGTTCTACACAATCTGTTTCATCAGAGCAAATGTATGTGAACCCTTGCTTTGAATTGCACTATCTATATTATCTATCGAGTCATTCGTGATTCTAGCTCGCTCATAACTCTCAATAAAACAGATATACCCCGGCACTCCAAAATTTCTGTTGTCAGCGTACACTCAAGCGACTAGCAAGCCCTACGGTTACATTTTATTGGATCTTAATCAGAGCACGCCCGAGGATCTTCGTGTAGTCACCGACATTTTCGACAATGAAATTACAGTATATCTTCCGGTGAACAGTAGAAAAGGCTATTAGTCGCTATCATGACACTGAAGAAACTACACGAACAACGGCATTTATTTTCCGTTTTAAGCACTTCAAAACCCTTGCTTAGGAAGGCCATACTCAAACATGGTGTCGACAATGATTTCATTAATCTAATATCTGAACTTTGTTTAAATTTAACTGAGGGCAATGTTCAACTGCCAGAAGGTGTTAGAAAACAGACAAAGCAACATCGTTCCACTGTACGTGCCTTGGCTTGTAAAAACAAGGGAAACAAATTTAAAAGAAAACGGCTCCTTCAAGCAGGCGGTAGCTTTTTCACACTTTTACTACCGATAATTGCAGGACTTGTAAACAGTTTTCTCTAGAGAATGGCAAAAAACCCTATAAATTGACACCATTTGAACTTGTCCTCTCGCCCGTCGAACATTTTGAAGACAATCTAAACAAATTCATTAATGATGAGAATATTGCCGATGATAAAAAACTGCTTTTACTTCAAGATGCATTGCGACGTATGGACAAAAAATAGACCTTATCGTGAGAGACCCGTCACCGATCCCTCTAAACCAGAAAAATCTCTTCAAGATTCTGTACAAACAAAGGAGAAGGAATTGAATTCGATTGTATCGAAAATTGGAAACCTATTGCCACTGTCCTATCGAGAACAGAGTAAAAGATTATTATCTTATCTCGTGTTGGGAAACTGGTGATCAAGTTCAAGTCGACAGCACCGGGAAACGAATTTTAATTCAGGGAAAAAGTTATAATCTAGTTGATTTAATTTGTGATATGGTGACGAATCGTAAAGGACTCTTATCCTTTGACGATAGTCTACACACCTTTCTAAGTGTATCAAACTTTCCCAAAAGTCTTATTGGCAATAAGCAAATTCTAAAGAAACTAAGAGAATATAGTCCACCAACAACACCAACACCATTTAAAAAAGAAGAAGATTCAATATTTGAAAATACTAGCACTACTGATTTTACAACACCTGTGGCTGCTAGTCAAAAGCGAAGACGAATTGATTCACCCTACAGTGTGCAAAAGGGGAGTGGACATTACACTACGTGTTTACGTTCAAAATGGATGAAGTTCTGAAAGGTGTCTATGAAAATATTGGCGAAGCGGAAGTTTAAGTTCTCCCAAAACGCTTTCTAGAGTTGTCTCCGGCACCACATTGAAAAAAGCAAAAGAGTATCTAGAAAATGAACCGAGTTACACACTACATCGGAATCACAGGCTTCGCAGTAAACAATATCGACAAACTAAAGCCTTTTTCCCTCTGCATATAATGCAAATGGATCTTTTAACTTTAGACGCAGTTCAACGGCGTCACAATGCACCATACAAATATATTCTAGTGGCAATCAGTATCTTTAGTCGCTATGCCTATGCCATTCCACTACGATCAAAGAGTGTGTGTTGAAGTTGCTCGGGCCATTGAAAGTATTCTTGAACAGGATTCGTATAGAAAATTTCAATCGGATCGTGGCAGTGAATTTGTTAATCCCCATGTGCAAAAGGTTCTTTTGAAATATAATACAACACTTTATCATAGTCACAGCCGATAAAGGCTGCATTGGCTGAACGATTAATAAGAACGATTCGTCTATTAATTTCAAGATATTGTACATTGAAAAATACACCGGCTTTTATTCATGATTTAGATAAAATCATGCAGATATACAACCATCGACCACATCGATCTCTATCCAACTCTAGCCCTCGGGATGTTCATTACAGTGAAAATACATTTGATGCTTTTCTAAAGCAATACTCCAATGACAATGAGAAGAAAAAGAAGAAGAAATTTAATGTTGGTGATACTGTTCGAATTAATAGAACCACCAATATTTTTGAAAAGGGAATTATTTATGGAGCACTGAACTTTTTAAAGTGTCCAAAATCCTGGACACCGAACCCACAACATATCGGCTACGAGACACCAAGGATGATGAGATTCTCGGCGGTTTTTATGAATATGAACTGCAAAAAGTTAGAAACACTAGTCAAAGTTATCAAATTGAAAAGATATTAAAGAGTCGTACTCATAGGGGCAAGAAACAGTTGCTTGTTTGCTGGCTAGGATACAACTCGGATTTTGATTCTTGGGTCAGTGCTGAAGATATTAACAATACCCAATGATTTCTATGTGACTTTCATGTCCAATTTTTCTGATCCTCTCTACAATGATCTGAATAAAACAAGTGATTTTTGGACGAAACTCTCCCCACCATCAAATTCGACGGAAAGTATGAAGTGGCTCTTGTCGATTGTATTCTCAAAAATACCTATGACATCCTGAGAAAGGATCGTAAATATGAAATAAAAATTAGACCCTATGATTGGCCGCCACCACCAGGTGATCAAGAACAAATTCAAAAATCAGTTGGTTGGATTATCCATATATTGAATTACCCTACGAGGAACTCACCTGTATGAATGATTTATGTCGTACTATTAATAAAAGAATTTCCGCTCATAAAAAAGGAGCTTTTCATTTCAACTATTCAAAGGAGGAGGGCAAGATCTACATTAGTTCACCTATTGCCAGCGAAAAGATTATTCTCAATGATAATCTAAAGGATGTTCTTGGCTTTAAGCTCAATATAATCAATGGTAAAAGTGCCGGAAACACTAATTTCATTTTTGCTGACTACCCGCCTGCCTTCTCCACAGACACTTGTATATTTCTCTACGCCTCATTTGTGGAAACATCTCGAGTCGGTAATTCAAATGTTCCCCTCCTACGAGTTCTTGAACGAAAAACCAATCAAGAGCATATTCACCACTACAAATATAAAGCATCTTCAGTATATTCCCGTAAACACTTCCTATTTGGAACTCTGTCAGTTAACACTAAGAACTGAATTAGGTGATCCCATAGCAATTTCAAAGGGTTTGGCTGTGATTACATGTCATTTTCGACCCATCGTTCAACAGCAAGATGTCTAATAGAAAAGTGGTATTCACTTGTCCTGATATTGACTGTTATGTTAATACTCTTGGCCCAAGACAACAGGGCAATGGAATGGACTATTACAAGGGTCGCTCGTCAATGTCTGGCTATGGTCTTGGCAGTTGGTTTGCTAAGCTGTTTCGCTCTTCACTACCACTGGCTAGAAAATATCTTGTACCGGCTGCGACAGATTTTGCATCCTCTACACTATACGATTGGGGCTCTGGCAAGGATTTTAAAAAAAGTGCTACGGAAAATCTTAGGTCCAGTGCGCGAACCCTTGGCGAGAAATTAAAACAAAATGGTAAAGGTTTAAAAAGGTCAAGAAACAACGCATCACTCATCAGTCTCTACTCAGGACGGAAACGAAAGACATCCCTTTTGTCAAAGAAAAGAAGGAAAAAGCCGACACGTAGTGTAAACAGAAGCCCCAGGAAGAAAATTGTTAGATCGAAACTAGATTTCTTCTCCTAAGATGTCCTACCTGCCGCATAAGGATTCTCAACCTTCAATAACCGCCTCATTGAATCTATTCAATGCTGAAAATGTTGATGTGAGTGTCAAGCATGGATACTATGAACAATTTTATCCACTACAACCCCTCTCCGATAATATCCACTTTCAAATTTATTCCAATGAAGACTACTTTATGGACATGTCTTCAACATTTATAGATTTACAAATGAAAGTCCGGAAATCCGATAATACAATGCCAGTTCGAGCCGATGGGATATCCTATGAAAATTGTATACTACATAATTTATTTCGTCAAATTAGTGTCTACATCAATGGCACGCTGGTTAGCACAAGCAACAATCTCTCAAACTATGCAAGCTATATGCAATTCATGTTGATGACACCCAAGTCATACAAGGAATTGACAGGCGCCTCCAATGGATATGAATATATTACTAATACTGATAGTACAGATGCACTTAAAAATGCTACAACTAGTGAATTACATCTAGTTGGAAAAATATATCATGAAATATTTAATATACCCCAATGGCTGCCGCCCAATGTTAAAGTGGATATAAAATTGACGCTTGCACCATCCAATTTCATATTGAGAAAGGAACTTGCTGCCAATCCCTATGTAAGTCTCTCCCTCACCTCGGCAATACTCCATGTACGCAAACAGCAGGTTATGAGTTCTGTTGCTTTGGCCGTGGAAAAACTGAGAGCCAATGGAAATAATATTAAACTACTTGTTCCTCATGCAATCACCAATCAACGTCATATTGCCATGGGGTCACGCACCTTCACCGATTCATCCTTTGTCAATGGTGAAATCCCCTCGAAACTTGCATTGGCATTTGTAAAGAGCGCCAGTGCAATAGGATCATGGACTGAAATGCCCACATAAATTCGAGATGTTTGGACTTTCATCTCTTGTGTGCAAAGTTAACGGCATCCCACTCTACAATCTATCTTTTGATAAATCCTATAGAACATTGTATGAGTTGACCATGCAAAACCTAGATCATGATTCGCAACTATTTGAAAATGGTATAACCGCAGATATGTTTGCTAAAACACATGGTATCATTGTATTGGATTTGTCTGGCACACAGGATATGAGTATAGTACGTACGGGGACTGTGCGTTTAGAGTGTACATTTGCCAACCCATTGGCTGAGAGTATTGCACTAATCTCACTAAATCAATATGAAACCTATTGGGAAATCACTCCCGAAGGCAGTGTTCTTCTAGACTTGGCGCCATGAACACCAGTCAAATAATCAATGTATTTAATATGGACCCCTACATGTCCCAGTACAAATCCTATTGTCTACCCTCAGACTATCTTGGAAAAATTCAAAGCGCGAACAATACCTTGATTATTGTTAATAGCAGTCCATCGACTGTGCTGACGGGTCATTGGCTGTGCATCTATCAAACAATGAAGACGATTGAATTTTTTGATCCTCTTGGCCTACCCTATACATTCTACACACCTCACATCAGCAACTATATTGAGAGCAGTGGGAAAACTATTATTCAAAATCAAAAGAGGGTGCAGGATCTAACGACTAAAAGCTGTGGCTTCCATGCGCTACTATATTTTGTGTTCCGATGTCGTGGCTATACTTACAAGCAGTTTCTCCACATTTATGGTGACAATCCACGTCTGAACGACTTCTAGTGGAAAATATACTTACAAGTGTATTTAATATTGATTTCAGTGCCCTAAGAATAAAGTGCTTAAAAAATGTTTGTGAATTTGTTTATTAATAAAATGTATATATACAACAACGTCTTTAAATCTTCACTTTTAGATTTCTTCATCGGCGTATAGGCAACTGTCGTGAACCACTAATGCTGGTAAATCATTTGGATTCACTGTATATTGATCTTGATTGACGGCAAAGTCAGGGTCACATTTTCTTCAGTACAATGTAACTTCACTCTTGTCATATCTCTTTGTATAGTCAATGATACTATTTGCATTCATATTATGAAATTCACGAGTTTCAATCTGTCTATTTGAAGCAATATCACACACTGTGTTTTCAAGTGGTGAATCACATTCGGTAACTGCCAAATAAAAATCACTTGGTTTATAGTCATAGTAGGCAGTGTCGTCACAGCGATGACGTAGAGACCAGATTGTCTTGTTACCCCAACAGTTGAATCGTAGACCAGATTCCTCTTCCCAGAATAATTTAAATCCGCGACGATACCAATCTCGTAGAAATAAACTGAAATCACGTTTAGGATTCTTTCCAATCATAGCGGGGTAAGTATTCTCCCACTGATCACATTTATCATTGTGACAATTGGAGCAGAGGTGCCCGCTAGGGTGAGAGTCACACACCTCCTCAAGACATGAATTACATCCTTTAATTTGTACTGCATAGCCTCTATGTAATTTGCAAGGATTACATAATTTACACTTTTCATTATAGTCATCAATAATTGTACAATTCTCACATTGAGTCCAACTGCCAAGAGTGTACATGCACAATGGGCATATATAGAACATTTTTTTGGTTTCCGATGTCAACTCTCTCACAGCTAAAACGAAACTGATCGTCTTCGCTCGATAAATTCAAAGTGAAGGAAAGGGGGAGAGGAGTAACTCTGTGACGTTGCCTCTTTCGAAGGAGGAGCCATCTACATTGGCAATGAAAGTATATCCACAATATGATTCTGCCTTGTTCCAATTAATATATCAATAAATTGGGTATAAGCATTTGAATCACATTTTAAAAGTTTCATACAATAGTCCAATGGGGGAGAATCAGTTTTCATATATTGTCAAGTGTTCCTTGAGAGAATATCCTGCGTTGAAGAGATAACTCGAGAAAATCATCATCCAAAAATCAAATGTTTTTTCCATAAACACTAGATTTGATCTAATTCTCTCTTTCTCAAATTTATTCATTTTTCAGTCCTTTCACTCTGACTGCTGACTCTAGACTGACCGGAAAAGAAAGTTGGCTCGGAAACAACAGATCGATTGACCTTGACCCCATTAGACTCAATAATCCATGAAAGTGACAAAGTTCCTGTTTTTTCCATTCTCACTGACAAAATCCATAAAAAGCCAAGCATCCATAAATGTGACAAAATTCCTGTTTTTCAAATTCTCACTGACAAAACCATAAAACATCCATGAAAAAACATCAAATAAATCGAGCAACACACATAACCATCCATGAAAACAGACATAAATGTGACAAAATTCCTGTTTTTTTCATTCTCACTGACAACAAACAGACATAAACTATGTAAAAAAAGTTGTAGGTGGCAGCAGGGGTGAGGGACAGGAGTTATAGGGTCATTCTCTAAGTACTTTATAAACGGTAAGTATCGTCTTGATCAGTAAAAATGCCTAAAGTAGGCAAACATAGGCTGTATTCCAGGGTAAACAAAAAACAACTAAAATTACGAAGAAGTAACTTTTTTCGTTCCATCTGACGTTTCGTAGTAGCTGGAACAACAGAAAAGTAACTTTGAATTTACTTTTTTAGTAACTTTTACGTTAGTTAACGATTATCTTTAGTGAAGTAACTGTGCATCATCATCATCATTTCTATTAATATCAGTTTGAAACAAATTAGAAGTATTATTAGCCGAAATTATGCTGGAAGAGTAATGGATACAATTGAAAGTTTGGGAAAGTTTTGAAAGTTTTCTGGAATACAGCCATAGGTGCGTGGGAGTAGCCAGTGGTGGAAAACAGGTTCCTTTCTCTAAAGCATGGCAATTGACAAAACCAAAAATGAAAAGTCAAGAATGTCTTTCAAATGGCCATTAAAACATATTTTCGACAATCTTAGCCCCCCCCCCTCCCTCTTGAAGAATTGTGAATCTTTATCTTCCCTTCCAAATAAATAGTAGGAGGCCCAGTTGGAGAGGAGCACAACTGAAATTTCTAATTCCTAATAACACCGAGGGTTCGCTCTCTCAG
Source organism: Artemia sinica (assembly GCA_027921565.1). Lineage (NCBI taxonomy): Eukaryota > Metazoa > Arthropoda > Branchiopoda > Anostraca > Artemiidae > Artemia > Artemia sinica. Next base: position 54,282,961 of record CM051271.1, read on the forward strand.
AAATCATTTACACCAAGTGGTGCGTGTCAAGCGGGGTGGAACTGTGCCAAGCGTTTTTGGAAGTTTTCCAAGCGTGGCTGAAGTGTGCCAAGCATGGCGGAACTGTGCGGCACACCTGCTGTTCCGAGATGTACACTGGGTGGCGGGAAGTCAGTGCTCCTTCGAATAACACGGACAAAATTGGAGGTTTTTGAAAGCTGGGTTTTAATTCCTATTTTAAGAAAAGTTCTTAGCACTCGCCCCCTTCCTCCAACAAGAAGGAATATTCTCGTATCAGTGTTGGAATTGTATCAGTCCTGAGGTATTTCATGGTTTTTACAGAGAAAATAAATCACTTAATAGTTATAGTACCCGCAATGCTGACAATCTAGTCACTGAATACAGAAGTGGACCTAGAGCACGTTTTTCTGTCAGATATATAGATCCTAAAGTTTGGAATTCTCTTCCAGTGAGCATTCGGGCGGAGGAGCACCTTGGTTTATTTAAGAGAAGAATGATTTTTTTTTTTTATCATTAGAGATTGGTCATAATTTAGTTGTTTATTTATTATTATTTATTTCCGTTTTTTGGTATGTTTTGTTCGTTTGTTAAGAGTTTCATTTATTATAAGTGTTTGTTATATATGTAGTCGCCCAGTATCAAGTGCTTTTATGTCTTTCTTTGAGCAGCCACTTGGATTAATGTATGCGTTATATCATTTTGTAATAAACAGAATCGAATTGAAAATCAATAGTGGAGTCAATTACCTAACGGAAAGTATTTTAATACCATAGCAATTTTACGTCTGCTCTCCATTTTAAGCCCAACTTTTGATGTTTTTTCCCGCAACTTTGGGAACTTATTATTATTTAGATATCTTCAGTGTTTTACTCGTACAAGTTTCTTATAATAAATATTAGAAAGAGTTCGGAAATAACTCGGGGCTTTAGTATGCCTCTTCAACGTACCCCTTAAATCCTTACTGAGGGCATTTTGCGTCTCCGAATAGTGAGAAGCGACAATTAACGAAAGTTGTTCTCCGACACATAGTTAAAGCTTTTGCTTAAATACCCCCCCCCCTGTCCACTAGGAAACGGGCTGTGCGGCTACCTTTGGCTCTTTAAAATTTACTTCTTCTCCAGTTTTCTACTGATTAATGATGTATATCGACTATGAAGGTCCTTGCATTGGCCCTATGGCTGCAGGGACCAGACCTACGTAGTATTATGTATGTATTTTCAAATGGATTTTTTATATTGATTAAGGTAATTAAACCAGTGATTTATTAATTAAATTTATGGATAAAAATAATTAAATAAATAATTATAATTATATAAAAAATAGATGATAAATAAAAAACTAATTTGATAATCAAATAAATTTAATTAATAATTAAATCAAATCAAATTTTTTCTGTTTCGGGTCATTTCATCATATAGATGGATGTGGTCTCTCAGAGGGCAATGTTCAATCGCCCTTTGATCCTCCTCGTCTATATTGCCCTGCTGATCCCTATGAGAACAACTTTCCAAATAGTTTATGGCAATTATCTCTGAAGTGTGAAAACGACAGATACGATTGTAAGTGGCGATATTTAAAATGGAAAATTGATAATACTTGTATACAAGAATCATTTGGGAAGCACTTTATTTTTAAAGCAACAATTGCCTTTTAAAATATTAGTTCTCTTTTAAATAACTAAGCTTTAGGGTGAACAATTTTTATTTGCCTAGAACGGAACTAAAAGGGTCAACATCTGAGAAAACCATCAAAGCATAGCTTCTCTCTTAAAGCATAGCTTGAGCGTAGGTATAAAGGAGTCTTCAGTCTATTCGATAGTTAGGCTACTGGAATCGATGTTATCTATGTTTTTTTTTTCTTCCAACGCTTTTGATTGTCTTTTGAAACTATTCATGACTAATTGCCAGCCTTACCAGCCTTTTAATTAATTACCAGCCTTAGTGACTGAAACTAATGTGGCAGGACTTGAAGGCTGAGCGTTACAGATTCCATAAGGTGGAAAAGGCCAGGCCCTACTTCAAGAAGAAAAAGAAGAAATTTACTTTTTTTTTCTCTTGTACCCTTTTCCCCCTTTTGTAAATTATATGTCATAATAATTGTATAATTGAGTGTGTTTTTTTTTCATAATGTCTTTGAATAGTTTTGGGTTTCAGAGGGCGAATATACCGCATTTATTCCGATGGATGATGCTTTCCGAAAGTGGTATCCAATAGACTGGGGTTTTAACCCTTTTGAGTTCCTGAATTCGTCAGAGTGACTATTATTAATCATATCGCCGTCGGAAAAGTCAAACAAAGTTCAGTTAAAGATGGTGGAATTCTCACTACTTTGGGAGGAAAGAAGATAATTATCAAGAAAAGCTCAAACAGTAAGTGAATTTATATTTTTTGAAAAGTAGTCTAAGAATAGAATTGTTAAAAGGGTCATTCAGAAGCTAAATTAATTAGACCCAGGCTTAATCTTAACTGTGTACCTAGATAAAAATATTCTCTGAAAATAGGCATCAACACCGGAAAAGGGCGAAATGACCCTGGAAATTAACAGTTAGTGAATTTATACATATATTTTTGTAAATAGCTTTTAAAACACTACAGTCTTTCAATAATAAATATAGAAAATAAAATTGGATTTTTTTTTTTTTTTGACAGCAAACACAAAATTAAACAAAACCTGATTTTTCAAGAGCATCTTGGTCGACAGCAGCCGAAAATGAGAAAAAAATTGTAAAACTAATTTAACATATATATTGAAAAATACAGAAAATACAAAACAAGAACAAAGTAAGAAATATCTGGGCATGCATAACAAACATTTTAAATAAATAAATCCCTATAACTTAGAATCCCTGACTCATCAAGAACAAGATGTTTCAAACGACAAACAAACGAATCAGACAGTCTTGAAGTCGTAAGTCAACATTCAGAACGTAACTAAGAGAACTTACACACTAATGGAAAGTAAAGCCTGCTGTGAACTGCAGTAGACACTGCAACCTGCACGGTCACAATTTAAATTCCTCGTGTGGTCCCAAGTTTTAATAACTATGTTCAACAGTTTTATCTACGCACCACCTTCTGAGGAACTAACCCTCAATATACCACCATTTATTAAGATAACAAAAAAGAGACGTAGGCGCTAGAGGCGTGGCCTGGGCAAAATTAGGCACGGGCAAAAGTAGACACATCTAAATAATAATTCTCAGTTGAATAACTCCATGGAACTTAGAATACAAGATGCTCACTAGGAGCATAATACTCCAAACTCTAAACAGTTCCATTCAGTTTAACCAGAAGTTAACATCCTGGCGAAGTTAAGAAAACTCATTCACTACAGTATGAAGTGCTCCCTATTGTGGACTGCGGCTGCCACTGCCGTGTACGTGGTCCTGTGTGTATACAAAAGAGACGGGCTAAAGTAAAGATGCCTAACTTACACAAACAACATTTCTCGGATGAATAAATCCATGAAATCTAGAACAGAATGGACTTACTTTGGACCGAACGTTCCAAAGCCCAAGCAAAATGAACCATAACTCAACATCCAGGCCAAAGTTGAGAAATTTATCCACTAAAATGTGATGTGCTGCCTGCTGTAAATTGTGGTAGCTACAGTTGTTTGTGTGGTCCCTGTTAAAGGATCTCAGATGGTTGAAATGATGACTGTTCAAAAATTGCACCCGATCACCACCTTCTGAGAAGCCACCGTTTACTTAGGTGTCAAAACAAACGCGTAGGGACAGTTTTGCTTGGCATTGAAAGGCTATCTGAAAATGACTTTTAAGAGTGTTCTGATACTATGAAATATGTTACAAGCAAGGCTCTTAAAAATTTCAAATGCTACAACGCTAAACATATGAAACTAAGAGAAGAAAGAAAATAATAAATGAAAATTAAAATAAAAAAGGTGAGAAAACGAGGATTTTGTCTGCCAGTGGCAAAACATGAAGACGAAAAACAAGCAAATATTTGGACAAGGTCCTCCGCCAATATAATAATAATAATAATTTATTTGTGCCCGCTCATACAAAAAAAAAGGAAAGCGGAGTAAGGAAAAGGAGAAAAGAAAAACAAAACACTTCAACACCAAAGAATAAACTCAAAGAACAACTTCTTCATTCGCACTCGTAGATAAGGTGTAGGGGCAGAAATTTGCACAAAGTTTCTATTGCCCTTTTTCCGGTGTTTCTTTCGGAGGATGGCATAATGTCAGTCGGGTCAACCATATTTTGGGAACGCAGGATGAATGTGTTTCTTTCACGGAGCGGATATCTAAGTAAAAACTTTAGATACTTGCAACACATTGACCGGAGTTTTAGTCTATCAGTTTGGGCGAACCAATCCCACAATGGCGATACATAGAGCAGGTGAGGGAGAGCAACTGCTGCATAAAGCTTTGCAAGGATCTTCCTGTTCAGGCTAAACTTCAAAGAGACAAGTTTGCCGTAACTTGATCGAATACTTTTGGATATTTTATCTATTATCAATAAACGTGAACTTTTTATATCTTGACCGTACGTTATTCCCAGATACTTCATAGAGTTTCCCGGAAAAATTTTCGTTCGTCCCACCTTTACATATGTATATTCACTGCATAGTTGCTTTCTTGCCGAAGAAGTAAATTCCAGAAACTCAGTCTTAAGTGCGTTAACTCGTAAACCAATGCTTTCATATCCAGTAATCAGGCGGTCAACATTCTCTTGCAGAGAAACAAGATTGCAACTTAGCATTAACAGGTCATCCGCGTACGAAAGCAGGCTAAGGTCGCAGAGATTGATGCTAAACCCTCTGGCAATATTTTTTGTTATTCCAGATGTCAGGGTGTTAAATAGGATAGGGCTTAAAACAGATCCTTGTCGAAGACCTCGGAAGAGTCTGATCGGTCTACTCAGAAGACCCCTGGCCAGTTTAACTTTCACAAAACTCCTCGAATACCAATACGACAGAAGTGCTACAACATGTGCACTAACCCCACATTCAAGTAACTTTAGAAGTACCTGGGACTGCACAACCGAGTCAAAGGCAGCCGAAATATCTACACTGCACATGAGGAGGCAAGACCCCAGTCTAACAGTACTCCGGCACAAAATGAATCGGGGACCATCCCAGCATCGACACACATCTGGAGCAGGAGAGAGACGTGTTCAAACAATAGGTCTGTACCGTGCCGTAGGTTATCCGGACATATCCCGTCAAGACCAGGTGCTTTTCCGCGTTTTAACTTACTCACTATTTTCACTACAGCCGATTTCGATATGACAAAGATATTTCGCACTTTTAATAGGGTTTTGAGTTTTTCATCTAAACATTTGTCACAATCCTGCTCCAGGCTGGGGTCTTTGGAACCGAACACTGCAGAGTAATGCTTCACCCATTCATCCTCCGGGATATCAGAGGAGCACGTTTTAGCACTAGTTTGAGATCTTTTGAAGAGCTTCCACATTACATTCGGATCTTTTGCCGCCTGTTCAGAAACTCTATCAGCTTCTTCACTTTTTAATTTTTCAGTTAGATTAAGATAATTGTTCTTCGTGCTCCGAAACAACTGGAATACTAGCCCTGATTGGGGCTTGTCGGACTCTTTCCAAATATTGTACCACAATTTTGCTCGTTTTTTTGCTTGTTTTACCAAAGGACACTTGTCCCACCCTGGTTTTAGAGAACCAGGACGAACCTTCCGGTTAGGGACGGCTAACTTTTCCGCGGTTTTCAGGGCGTGGCAAATTTCCTCACAATAGAAGTTTAATGCGACCGGGTCTCGTACACCGTGCAGTAACAGCTGATACGGCACTTTAATTTTACTCAAGATTGTGTCACAGGTGTATTGATAAAGCACGGTGACTATCTTTTTTGTGTATATAGGTAAACTTCTGATCTTTGTCACAAACAGATACCCCGTATGGTAATGCTGCTAGCAGAATGTCTGTTAGTTTACCATGTACAGATGGGTTTCACTGGAAATCTCCACAGATTAGAAAACGTCTGTTGCCGATTCCGCACAGGAGTCTGCTTAAACGACTACACGCTTCGGCATAGCGTTTCTCAGAACGATCGTTATTCAGGTTTGTTGGAAGATATACATTGATGAGGAAAAAGTTAGACGGCCCAACAAATTCCACAGAAGTGTAATAGTCGCAGGACTTATACAGCCTACAGGGGATCTGGTCGTTCACTAAAACAGCGGTGCCGCCGCTAGGTCTTCCTCGCGTAAATTGTCGTTTAGCTTCATGCATGAAAACAGATTTGCGCGGGAAGGACTGGAACAGAGCAAAATTGTCCTTGGTAAGCAGATGCTTCTTTTACAAATTACATTATAATCGGAGCAGATTCCGCTTAGATAGTCTATTTTCCCAGCGTTATGACCGTAGATGTTTCGGCAAAAGACCTTTAGCTTGTTCATTTTCGAAGCTGAGGCGCTTTGTTCATAACTTTTCTTACAGCTGGGCAGAACAGGCTATAGCTTGGTTGCTCGTTCTTTCCGTTTGGACAGAGGGCACACTTAACACTGTTTGATTGGCACGGGGCTTCTCTTGTGGATTCATGGGGGCCTGCACAGTGGGGGCAGCAAGGTTGGTTGCTGCATTCTCGAGCCAAGTGTTCGAACGACTGACACTTGAAGCACCTTTTTGGTATTTCTTTAAACGCCGTTACTTTGAGATGGGTGTACTCAACATAGATACCTTGTCGTATAGCCCTGTCACGTGATGATGCATCAGCAATCGCAAGTCGAACTGTCTGTGATGTCCCATATCTTTTAGCTTCTGTGACATTGGGGTTACCGGCAATTATCTCTTCTGGGGTAGTACCCAGTGGAACGAACTTTGCAACAGCCATGAACTTTTCTTTCTGGTATTTCACTTTAATATCAGATAACTTGGATAACGAATTACTTAGGGCTTGAGCAGCAGAGTCCGTTTTGATATAAACCACTAAGCCAGACTTCGTCTGCTGAATCTTCTGCACATGCTCAAGGGTTATAAACTCCTCGATAAACCGTTTCTGATTTGAACACGACTCAGTCTTTTCAGGGGCTAGACCACTAATGAACACCCGATTGAGCGGTTTTTCAGGTGCTGGGAGTGGGGGCCAGTGAGAAGGCTGGGGTAGAGCAGCTCTCCATTGATCAATCATTGTTTCTAGCTTTTCGACACACTCGTTTACGTGGACCGTCATGGATGTGATAACATCCTGTTACGGGGTATTTCAGAAATTTTCCAACTCGTGAACCTGACATTAAACTCACTATTGTTCCGTAGAGTTTTCACCGTGTCATACATGTCGCTGAACAGCACATCATGGCCAATTTGGGACCTTCTATCTTTCAACAGATTTTCATCGTATGCATCCACAATATTATTCAACTCGTCGTGCGCTTCACGAACTTGTTGACGAGTATAGAACTTGACTCCAGTGCTGAGTACTGAATTTTTCGTAATATCCTGATGCCTTAGGCATGTTTCAACAAAGTTCAGTACCGGCGAATATATATACCGATAATTTGCCATCGCCACGACAAATCACGCAAGCATATCCGAAATCACAGTCCAAGGTCAGGCAGGTCGTTACTTACGAGAGAAGTAAGGGAAGCGTTTAAGGCTGTCTACCTTGTCCCCGCAATTTAAGGGGCAAGCCCAGAGGTTACCACGGCTCTTGCAGACAGGTCTCTCACCCCTCTTCTGCTTACTTCTCTCCTGTCACCTTTATCGCAGCGTAATTGCCTGTTCAGTTTCGGAAACTACTTTTGAATTTTGGCTTATTTTCAATCAGTAAAGAAGGTGGCAACACTGACTGTGAAATTCGGGCGCACTTTCCACCTCTAAGATAATTAAATCTTACTGTCTGAATTTCTGTACTAAATAGGTCCCAAGAGAATTTAAATTCAGGCAGCAAAAATGACAATAGCAAGTAAATAAAATAAGCCGATTATAAATGTCTATATGGGACCTTGCCAATATGGTGAGTTAGTTTGTTTTGGCTAGTTTCATATATATATATATATATATATATATATATATATATATATATATATATATATATATATATATATATATATATATATATATATATATATATATATATATATATATATATATATATATATATATATATATATATTATATATATATATATATATATATATATATATATATAATATATATAGATATATATATATATATATATATATATATATATATATATATATATTATATATGTATATATATATATATATATATATATATATATATATATATATATATATTATATATATATATATATATATATATATATATATATATATAATATATACTATATATATATATATATATATATATATATATATATATATATATATATATATATATAAATATATATATATGTATATATATATATATATATATATATATATATATTGTTTAAGATTCATATAACCCATTACTTCCATCAGGACAACGTCTTTTCTATTGGAATACTTAATCGGTATTCCAGTATTCATAAGGATATTCCCGAAATGATCGGTCACCAAATCTAAAAAGAAAGGTCACCAAATCTAAAACGTAGTAAAAAAAAGGCATTTTTTATATGGAAACACGTAAATAGAAATCAAGATTTCTCAAAAATTTTGCTTTCCCACTGGATGGTTGTCACATTCAAACTAAAATAACAAGCATCGTTGCTGTCACGCATAAAGGTCGTATCCGCTGTTTCCACACTTCTAAGATAATTGCCAGTAAATGATTTCTAAGACTTTCTAAAAGGGTTTTTCAGTTCAGTGTACGTGCAATTATACTTCGATTCTCCTAATCTATGTTTTCCGGATTCCGCCCAGCCTCGGGTTGTTTCTCGACCCAAAACCTAATAATTTTTCCTCCTCCTTTTCTAATTTGGCTTTTCTAGAACTAACTTCTGCATGCGTATATATTTGGCACTAAAATTATTAGAGAAAGAAGCATCAATCTTTTCCCCTGTTCCCTTCGAACAGTTTAAAATGTGTATAATTTGGTTAATTAATAAGGAAATTTACACATACTTTACCTAAAAACTCTATAAACCTTTAACAGACAGTTCAACTAATATTGTAACTGAGTCAGTACAACACTCCCGTACACAGAGGAGTGGAGGGGCGAAGGGACTTCAGGCTCGTGTGGCTATTGTAATCAAAAGATTTTACGGTGTGTTCTTTAATTTTTTCCTAGATAATTTGTCGGTTTTGGTACTTATTTTTGTAAGTTGTGTTCAAGGTCGTATCCAGCGGGGGTTAACCGGGTTTGGACCCCTCGAAATTTTTTTCCAACTCATAAGAACTAAAAAAATGCATATGAACTAATTTTTAAGTCGTTTTAATTTTTGTAAGACCCCCCTCCCCCGAAAAAAATCCCGCCCTGAGCAAAAATTCTGTATACATCCTTGGTTGCACTTATTATTATTTTATTCTAATTAAAATTATTTCCTGAAATATTTATTCTCGTTATTCAAATAATGTTATTCTAATTTTTAGAAGCTTTGTCTTTGAATGGCGTCCCAGTGTTTGATGGTGATACACCGACGTCTCACGGAAACGTTTGGTTTATTCGTGATATACTTTTCGTCAACTCTGCAGTCGTTCGCTCCCTACAAATAGTACATAAAGACAAAGAAACAGAGCCACTTGTGACATTTCCCTGGTATAATTCCCAGTTCCTCTCCCATGTTTTTACTGAACTAGAAGGTAGAAACGATTTTAACTTACTTGTGGAATATTTAAATGGAACCAATGAATTTACTGACAATTTACCTAGCCATGACGAAAGTAAATTTTTCTCCAGTTTTCTTTAGATGGTATTGTAGTTGTTTACTGAGATTCAATCAACAGGAATATCTTTCATAAAAGTGGAATGGAGAAATTGGACTAAAAAAATTACAATGTAATTGCAATTTGTCTGACATATTATGTTTGAACTATTCACTAACCAGCAACAAAAAATTTTATTCATGTTTTTTAGTACAATTATTTGTCCTAAATGTACAATCAATCAGGAAAACATATTAAATGATCCTAAAACTATGATTGGAGAAAAAGCATTTGAATAAAGACTGCATGTGGTTACTTATTTCATTTTATTCGCTCATTCATGAGAAAAGTTGAGTCATACCTATGCAGACCAAACGACGAAATTTTTAATGACTTAGTCATTAAAGCCATTTTTTCTGTCAACGACTAAATTTTGTCTGCGACCTCTGCAGACCAAACGACTAAATTTTTAATTACTTAGTCATTAAAGTCATTTTTTTGTCAACGACTAAATTTTGTCTACGACCTCTGCAGACCAAACGACAAAATTTTTAATGACTTAGTCATTAAAGTCATTTTTTTTGTCAACGATTAAATTTTGTCTGCAACCTCTGCAGACCAAACGACTAAATTTTTAATGACTTAGTCATTAAAGTCATTTTTTTGTCAACGACTAAATTTTGTCTGCGACCTCTGCAGACCAAACGACAAAATTTTTAATGACTTATTCATTAAAGTCATTTTTTTTGTCAACGATTAAATTTTGTCTGCGACCTCTGCAGACCAAACGACTAAATTTTTAATGACTTAGTCATTAAAGTCATTTTTTGTCAACGACTAAATTTTGTCTGCAACCTCTGCAGACCAAACGACAAAATTTTTAATGACTTAGTCATTAAAGTCATTTTTTTTGTCAACGATTAAATTTTGTCTGCGACCTCTGCAGACCAAACGACTAAATTTTTAATGACTTAGTCATTAAAGTCATTTTTTTGTCAACGACTAAATTTTGTCTGCGACCTCTGCAGACCAAACGACAAAATTTTTAATGACTTAGTCATTAAAGTCATTTTTTTTGTCAACGATTAAATTTTGTCTGCGACCTCTGCAGACCAAACGACTAAATTTTTAATGACTTAGTCATTAAAGTCATTTTTTGTCAACGACTAAATTTTGTCTGCAACCTCTGCAGACCAAACGACAAAATTTTTAATGACTTAGTCATTAAAGTCATTTTTTTTCAACGATTAAATTTTGTCTGCGACCTCTGCAGACCAAACGACTAAATTTTTAATGACTTAGTCATTAAAGCCATTTTTTCTGTCAACGACTAAATTTTGTCTGCGACCTCTGCAGACCAAACGACAAAATTTTTATGACTTGGTCATTAAAGTCATTTTTTTTGTCAACGATTAAATTTTGTCTGCGACCTCTGCAGACCAAACGACTAAATTTTTAATGACTTAGTCATTAAAGTCATTTTTTTGTCAACGACTAAATTTTGTCTGCGACCTCTGCAGACCAAACGACAAAATTTTTAATGACTTAGTCATTAAAGTCATTTTTTTTGTCAACGATTAAATTTTGTCTGCGACCTCTGCAGACCAAACGACTAAATTTTTAATGACTTAGTCATTAAAGTCATTAAAGTCAACGACTAAGTCATTTTTAATGACTCAGCTCTGCAATTACTCTGTTTTGGAATGACAAGAAAATTGTGAAAGGTAAAGAGGAATTTGCGAAAGGAACATTACAAAAGTTTTACAAAAAGAAAAAAGGGATCTACGAAAGGAAAAGGGGAAATCTATCTGATAAATAATTGGGTCTCCTAAAACACCCAACAGATGCACATTTTTTTATGTTTCTACAATATTTACATTTTTGTGTTATATATTTATGCAGTGTACCATGTAATATATTCATTCAGTGCTTGTATATTTTTTAAAAGCAACACCTGCTGGTGCGGGTGTTGCACCAGCACCGCACAAATTTTGAATAGTACTCACAAATCCGCAAACGGTAAACTCCATTAATATTTTGTATATTTAGCTTTGAATCAGTATCATTAGTTATTTTATGTTTATTATTAATTAATTTCAGTAAAATCGATAATAGAATTTTGATTAATTTAAGTTTGATGGTTTAATTAAGGTTTATGAAACATCCACAAAATGTCTGAAATCTGTTATATCACAAAAGAGAGGGATAGAATATTGGAATGGAATACGAATGCAAATCATATGCTTAAATATTTTTTTTTTTAATGTAATTATAAAAAGCGATCAAATTGCAAATATTGTGAAACAGTTGGGGGGAGGGATATATCATTTTTTTGAAATATTTTTCTTATTGAATGTCAAAAGAATTACTTAAGAAAACTCATGGTGACAATATTTATGGATATGGCATTAAAATGTATTGGAAATCTTAAAAAAAAAACGAAAAAAAAGTTAAGAAAATGTCATACAGAACTGACGAAAATAGAGATACAATATGCATAAAGGGATCAGAAACATGGAAACAATGATCAACAATAGCGAATCAAGACAAATCAATAAGAAAAACAAAATAGACACACACAGAGAAGTTAGAGAAGAAATAAGAGCTAGACCTTATTTCTAAATCAGATGGGAAATAATTCCTAAAACAAAGAATCGTTCGTCAATAAGAACAAAATGTGTTGTATAGCTTATCGTTGTTGTTGTAAAGCTACATTGTGTTGTAAGTGTGTGGTAAAAAAGCGTTACAAAGTGTTGTAAAGCTAAAAATTATCAAAGTTTCTTATCGGGATTTGGGAAGTTACGAATGATTCATCTAGGTTTTGATTTTAAACTGAATACATTAAAGGTTGAAATTTCAGTGTATTGAAGTTTATTTCAAATAAAAATGAAAAAGAACTCATTCTTTTTTTATTGAAATTTCAACTCAATGACATACTAGGGGGGTTTTTTCTCTCTTTTCTGTTTTTATCTTTTTATACTTTCTTTGCTTTTTTTTTACCTTTGTCCATTCGTTTCCTCGATTTTTTTTATTTTTGTCTGAAGATACTTGTGTTAATTTGTATTGTTCTCCAGTTATTTATGTATTAAGGTGACACATTGAGTTCAGCTTTCTATTGACCAGAGTTATAACTCTATTGCAACTGCTACATTAATAAAACTTCAACTTCATGCTCAAGGGATAAACTACAAAATTTTTGTTTTCTAAATCTTTGCCTAGAAGGGTTGGTACCAATGTTGAAACAAAATTCTGCAGGCCAGTTCATATCTGAAAATTGTGAGTTTTGAGACACTTTTTTTGTGCGATTACTTAAAAGGATTAGTTTTTGCTGCGTTGCGGCTAATTCCCCAGACGGTGTATTTAGTTTTAAGAAATACATCAGCTACAAGAAATAATTCTTAGAAATGTACCAAGTAATTCCAAATTCCGAGATATGCTTACCCACTATCAATCTAATAAAATATGTGTTTCGTTACGTCAAAAATTAAAATGAATATACCTGGTAATTCCCTGATTTTATAGGGAACTGTTGTCTCTATTAAAGTGTCACTCATATTCCTCCCAAAAATCCACTTCCTTTCGACTCCTTTCTTCTCCGTGCGTCCAAGATGTTACCGGCCGGTTCTGGACTCCACCCGTTATTTGCCGAAACAAACCCAACCCCTCCCCTCTCAGATACTCCCCCCCACCGTACTTCCTTCCCTCAGCATCATCTTGCCCCCGACCCCCCCCCCCCCCCCCCATTTAAAGAACACTCCCAACTTGACTTATTCCCAGATCACCAGGAAACCTTTCTCCCTTCCCTTGCACTTTATCCCCCCTGGCTACCCTACCAGTATGACTCTGGTTTAAGGGTAAGCAGGCAGAATGATCCTCTTTTAACACCTCCATGCAGAGTTTCTAAAACTTCAAATAGTTACCCCTGTTTAGAGTCTCCGCTAGTACCTGCTCAATTAAATGCAATTGTATTTGAAAAAGATGGATTTGATCCCCCTGTCCCTGGTTCTCACTATCCAAGTTTAGCCCCCGTCAAGAATTCCACTAGAACCCCTCACCCCATCTGTGATATAAAAAAAGTAAAGTGTGAAAACGGTACCTTCACAAGTCGCTTTCGATTCCCCAAACTTTTGTTGAGCAACGCTGAAAGCCTTAACTTTGAAAAACTCAATGAATTAGACACCCTTTCTAAAATTTATAGATTAGATGTAATCGCTATTACTGAAGTTCAAGCTCAAAATTTGCACATGTTAAAGATTAACAATTTTTCTCAATTTATTAAACTCAGACCAGAAAACCACCCTCTGGGTAAGAAAGGTGGCGGAATTTTGTTCTTTATCCGTAATGATTTATATCCAAGTGAAATCCCAATTCCGTGTCTTAATCCCTTTGATGAAGTTATGTGGGTGTGTGTTCGACCTAAAGTCTTGCCGCGTCCTTTTAATTTAATTGTCCTTTGTTGTTTTTATTACTCCCCTAATCAGAGATCCGCTGACAAAATAAATTTTATCGAAAAATTACATGCAAGTGCTGACTTTGTACTATCAAAATACCCAAATGCAGGAATTTTCCTGATGGGTGACGCAAACGATATAAGACTTGATTCTACATGTAACGCTTTTAATTTAAAACAGGTCGTTAATGTCCCTACTACAAAAGGCAATACTACTCTTGATTTAATTTGTACTAATGTTTCGAAGTTTTACAAACCCGTCTCCACTCTGCCCCCTCTAGGGGGTAGTTACCACTTTAGCCTTTTCCTATCTCCGCTGGCTAAAGTTAAACAGTCGTTTTCTATAACTGAAACCGCTTATAGACCTCTCACTGACTCAGGACTGTTCAATTTTGGCTCCTGGATTACTACGGAAAATTGGTCCAGTGTGTATCAAACAAATGACGTTGACTACATGGCTTTGTCCCTCCAAAATCTATTGAGGAGTAATAATGAATTCCACTTCCCTGAGAAAAAATTTAAAACGTGTTCTACAGATAAGCCTTATGTTACTGAGTCTTTTAAAAAACTTATAAGAAAAAAAATCAATTTTTTCAAAGCAGGTCGCATTACTGAGGCTAATAGTCTAAGGAAGTTCCTAAAGAAAAAATTAAGAAAAGCAGCTTATAATTATTATGATAATAAAGTCAAAGATCTATATTCTAACAAGCCCAAGCAATGGTACAGAATAATTAAAGAAATATGCGGAAAAAGTCCTTCCGAAATTGATTTTCATCTCCCTGAACCCCCTAATAAGACTGCCAACGATCTGAACTTGTACCTTGCTTCCATCGTGCAAAGTCTCCCCCCTTTCACTGGCTCAAGTACAACTATTCCTCCCAATACTTCCTTCCCCTTTATTTCTCCCTCTGATGTTATAAATAAAATTCTTAAGCTTAGAAAATCAAGTATTTGTCCCTTGGACATCCCAGTTGACTTGATTAAAGCCTTTTCGGACAAAATTGCTGAGCCTTTATCAAATATTTTCAACCACATCACAAAATTTGGTAAATTCCCATGTTGCTGGAAACAAGGTTTTATAACACCTGTCCCTAAAAATTCGCCAGTCTGACTTTCGCCAACATTCGTCCCATTACGCTCACTTCTGTTTTTTCCAAACTTTATGAAGGTTTCCTCTGTGACTGGCTTAAGGATGAAATTTGTCCGCGTATTGACACCCGGCAGTTTGGTAACTTAAAGAAAACTTCCACCACCCATTACCTTGTGCACTTAATGCATACCATCGTAAGTAACCTTGATAAACCAAATGTCTGGCTGAACCTTGTCTTAGTTGATTTCCAAAAAGCTTTTGACCTGGTTGACCACACCACCCTAATTCGTTCACTACTGGTTAACTTTAAACTTGATCCTCTGTTAGTAAATATTGTTATATCGTTTCTTTCAAATAGATCCCAAGTTGTTAAATACAAAAATATTTTCTCTAACCCTCTCCCTATATATTGTGGAATTCCTCAAGGAACCTTACTGGGACCAATTTTATTTCTAGTCATGATTAACGATATTGGTAAGGACTTCCCCCAAAGTTGGAAATACGTGGATGACTTGTCGATCCTCGAAGTATGTCACAGGAATATTAAAAGTGACCCCCTTGAAATTCTATCCCAAATTTCGGATGAAGCTAAGAACCTAAATATGAAAGTAAATTCCACTAAATCAAATATAATGACGATAAATTTCTTGAAATCTATTCCCGCCTTCCTTGACCCTATCCCACCAGATATTTCTGTGTCTTCCTTTAAATTACTTGGGGTTACAATTTCCTCTAATTTAAAGTGGGATTTCCACGTGAAAGATATTGTCCGTAGAGCTAATGCGTCCATGTCTCTCCTTAAGCTCTTGAATAAATTTAACATCCCCCCATCCCATTCTTTAAGGATTTATACTTCCTTTGTCCGCCCGCATCTTGAATATGCTTGTCCAGTTTGGCATCGGCATCTCCCGTGATGAATCAGATAAAATTGAATCTATTCAAAAAAGAGCCCTAAAAATAATTTTTAAAGAAACTTTGGTACCATATTCACTCCTTCTAAAAAAGGCCAGGCTGGAAACTCTTGAGCACAGGAGAGGAACGCTGTGCCTCCGTTTTGCAAAAAATGCAATAATAAACCCTCGCACGGAAACCATTTTCCCAAAAAGACACTCCCCATCCAGACACCGCCTGCCACGTACTGTTTCTGAACCCATCCCTATCTTGTCCCCCATCCGTTGTTTAACCTCCAGATATGAAAAAACCTTTGTCCCCTTCATTACTGATCAAATAAACCACTAGTTTTTTTTTTTTGCATTGGCTGTAGCTTAATTTGGTGTACTTATCTTTAAAGTACCGAGGAAAATGTCTATCTACCTTAGCTCTGTCCTAGGATGGATGGTAGACTGTCTATCAGTAAGTGAAATGACATCATTTTTGTGCAAATCTGAAAAAGGGTTATGCCTGCTTTGCCTCTCACTGAGATTATCTGTCTTGGCTTTACTCCAATTAGCCATGGCTCTCAAGTTTTTCATCACTTCCACCAAGTTTATTTTAATTCAGAAGGCTATGGTTACGCTCCAAAAAATTATTAGATTGTGCTCCATCATTTTTTCTATATCGCCACTACTTTCTTGCTAACTGTAAGATCTTATTGCCATCTATAAAGTTTAGCTGCCAGGTAGCGTTAAGTGTTATCCTTCGCACAAATTGGCGTACTTATCTTTAAAGTACCAAGGATAAGGAAGTTTGATTGTTTGAATAGGTTAAGGGGAATTATACAACCATACATATCTTGATAATTTAATAAAATCAAGAATTTAATTTTTACCTGAGGTAAAAAAGAAACGTAATGTAAAAAATGGGAAATTAATCTGTTAAAATATATGCTACTAAACAGCTTGTCAGCGCCTCTACCAAGTTGAAAAAAGGGGAGGCCGAAAAATCAGCATAAAGTAAGCTAAAACCATGCAGAGAGCTTGATAAGGTATGGCTTCCTTTGAAGATATAGTTCTCCAACAGATTGGAGTTTTACGGATGAAAAGTCTTTGCAAATTTCTCTATGCAAAACAAAGAAATTTTTGGAGTTCGAAGGATGAAAACCGTTGCAAATTTCTCCAAACAAATGTTTGGAGTTTAACGGCTGAAAGACTTTTTCAAATTTTACTAATTGGTTTCACTTGTATATTTTCACCACCAACGAAAATGTGGTACTGCCTTAGATACTTTATAATTTTGAAACAATCAAAAGAAAAATTGTAGTTGTCAGGTATAAACAGATGTAAGACGGATCCTAGCAATTTTTTTTTTTATACCCCTGGTACTCTTAATTTGGATACAGAATGTAGAAAAAATTATTATACCCTTGGGTAAGATTGAAAGTTAACTTTTATTCATCTTAATACTTTTATTATAACGTCAAAAATGTTCCAAAAATTCCTGCTCGATAATTTCCGGATAAAATAAGAATAAAGATTCCCAAAAAGTCTCAGTAAAACATCCATAATAAATATGTTTCAATAAATCCGAAGAATTTTGGGATTAAAAATAGGTTGAACTCTTGATACCTTTTATAACATTTTTAAATTTTAACTCTGCTTGCTTTGATTTTAGATGATTACTGTTCAGTGGCTTTGTATTCGTTGGACACCCTCAATTTATATACGTTTTGTTGTTCCAAATTCCTATTCAAAAAATGAAAATATAGAAAAACGGGTGTAAAATTTTAAACAAAGGCAGTGGACAAAAACAATAAAAAACAATAATAAAAACAAGTTACATATATTCTATCGGCTGTAAAACCATCTGTTAAAACACTCCAGCAGCTGCTTCATATTGTATCTATACATAAAAACTAATATATAAAAATGGTGAAGACCCGCCAGCGGCAATATCCTAAGATCCCTGTAAACTTCTTGAACCGATTCTCTTTCTGATTTTCCTGATAATACTCTAATAGACTTGCTTTAAATTATTCTCACAGGATTAACAACTGAAGAAAATGTACCCAAGCATACAGAAGAACAATACAAAATATAAAGATGGATTAATGGAAATAGAGAAGCCTAAATATACTGTAAGATTGAATCTGGGAAAGACAGGTTTACTCTCTTTATTCACAGGATCAATAATCATTTTCGATTGTTGGAGGGCCTACGACACAGCTGAGCTAGAGAAATTAGGGATCCAACATTTGACTGTGAACCACACTGAGAATTTTGTCGACCCAGAAACTGGTGCAACTACCCAACAAGTAGAAAGAATGCGGGGTTCCACGAAGTGGAGGAATAAACAGCACCGAGGTACAGCTCGCCACTATTTGAAATCACATATAGTGGAGTACATGTGGTGGGCGGCAGGGACTGCAGAAGGCAGAGCTCCTTTCCACGCGATTTTAAGTGACATATATGCATCCTGGGTATCCTGATGTCAATAATTTTCTGCTGTAGTTCCCATAATTTTGTTAATAAAGTATTACATTTTCACCATATTTAGGTATATTTCATTAGGATTAACCATTAAGCAAACCAGTTTTTCAACAGACTTTACGTAGCGTAATGCTTGAGTGTGTTTCGTTTAATTAACAAGTACCAAATCTCGCACTTTAAGTGAGGAATCCCAGGAATGTGAACCCCATAAAAATAACTTTCATCTGTGACTCTTATTTCAGACCATCAATTAGAGCCAAGCGACCTCAGCCCAAAGCATGCCATTTTAGATAAGGGGTCTCACATCGGGGCCGGTTTTGCGATAGAAACATTCTGGATCCCAAAAATGTACTAGCCTAAATTCCATGGAATGTCTTAATCAGACCCTGATGTCATAGATTTGTTTTTCTGCTTTATTTTCAAATTTGTTACAGGTTTTCGTATTTAAAAAACTTTTAGCTGACCAAAATTGTATTTTCAGATTTTTCCATGATAAGATACAGTTTCTTTGCTCCAACTGACGAGGCCATTAATAGAACTCTATCTGAAGATGTTATGGATAAGCTGAAAGCAAGTGAAGTCCTTAGAAAGCAATTCCTAATAGATCATACGGCATCTGGTCGTCTTTATAGCACAGATTTAGTAGATGGCGCTGAAATCGAAATGATCAGTGGGAAAAAAGTTCAGATTTCTAAAGAAAATGGTAAGTGTTTCTGAAATTTCCCGACTGACTCGCCGAGCTGTACTGCGGGTTTTCTTTTAGGAAGGAGGTTTAAGTTATTGGGAGAAGAATTTTTTCAGGTATAGAAATTTAGAAATTTGAA
Source organism: Artemia sinica (assembly GCA_027921565.1). NCBI lineage: Eukaryota > Metazoa > Arthropoda > Branchiopoda > Anostraca > Artemiidae > Artemia > Artemia sinica. Next base: position 54,302,455 of record CM051271.1, read on the forward strand.
AAAGAAAAAAAAAACTTTTTTCTTTTCTTCTCTTTTTAAAATTTTATTCCTATGTTTAAGGGGTTACTCCAAGCAAGCGAAAGCTTAAGGAGTTTTTTTTTTCAACCCCGTATATAAGTAAAATAGGCATTTTTAGCAATGAAATAATAGGCAAGCTCTTACTTGAATGTCAATTTTCAGATAATGTATCTAAGGCAGAAGGGTGTAAACCTTGAATCCCCCCCCCCACCCTTGGAGGAAGAGATCTTAGATGTCTTTCAGAGGAATTATTTAATTCATCTAATGTCTCTAGTTTTAGGTACTCGTTATACTGACCTTGTACCTTAGTTATACTGACCTTATGACCTTAGTCGTTATTCCTCCAATAATGGGGTTCGAAATGATTTCTAAATGAAACCTCTGGATATAGTAATTATTTACTATTATCTTATACTTTTTTCCTTTGTTTCTTGATAGCTGTGGCAGATTCCGTTCTATAGCTAAAATATTTAAAAAGATTACAATAATAAAAAAAATAAGTATAAATGAAAAAAGATAAAGTAAAAATAAAGTATAAATAAAAAAAATTATGCTACTAATAAGAGTTCAAAATAATTTTTTTCCTACTGAATTGCTCCCTTTGCTATTAAGCTTTGAAACCTAGATTAGGCTGGTAATGAATTAACTTCTTCTACTGTAGTTAACCATTAAATCAATTATAATAATATTTGGCTTTTGGTTATTTTGTCTAAAGTGGGTATCCTGAACATGTGTGCACAAATCTCTGAGTTTATAATATATTATATTGATATATTATTTATGACCACAAAAATATATGACGACAATTTTAAAAATGATTTAATAAGGGTATCAGCACCATCACTTAATAATTACATACATAAACAGGTACCTGCACACAAATTTATCCGGGGGAGGAAGTGTTTGTAACTCCCCCTCCCTCCCTGCCAAAAAAGTGATGACAGGTGAATTAGTTTGAATATCCTCCCCATCCCGTGCCTCCTTCATTTCAAATTCCTTCATTTCAAATAAAACTTTACTCAACTTTAATAACGATCTTACAAAAATTATTAATATTCTTATTATTATTTCTTTTGTTTTAAATTAAAAAAAAATTAAATGTTTTAAAAAAATATTTGTTTTTTATTCTTAATATTATTTTTTTTTAATTAAAAAAAATTTAAATATTTTTTTTACAAATATTTCTTTTTTTATTCTTATTATTATTCCTTTTTTTTAAGTAGCTGGAAGTGTCACAATGCTCATAATTCTTGATCATGGTTCTGCTGTGCCTACTTTTTTTCGATCGTATTATAGCAGCTACCCCTTTGAAAATCTGGCTTTCCTCTGCCTCTTTTGAAGCTTCTAGTTCCGCTGCTCTTGACAAGGAAATTTCTTATATCGACAGCGTGGGAACCTCCTCTATTATAGCTCCGTCTCTCTCCCTCATTCTCCCTACCTACGTTACTATGATAACTACGGGCTCTTCCTCTGTCTAATTATCCGTTTCTTCTGCCTCTATCTGGGAGATTATCCGCTTTGGTATCGTAGGAATCTACCTCGAACTCAGTATTACTTTGAGTGTAACTTGCACTGCCTCCGCCCATCTCATAACTACTTTCTCTCCGTTTGCAAGTCTCGTCATCTGACGGCACAAAGTGTCTATTGATTTATCTTGTCACTTAAAAGTTATTAGTTTGCAGGTTTTATAGATGCTTATAATGCAAAAGTTTTTGGGTTGAATTAGTAAAAATCAATTCTAACCTTCCTTTCTGCCCTCTCCCACCAAGTTGCCGTGCTATTCCTGAGACAGTGCAAATATGCTGTCTTCTTAACCTCGTACATAGCATCTTTTGATTTACCCTACCACTAACGCTGGAATGAATTCTAATTATCATACGGGTTTATAATTCCAAAACATTTAAGTGGGTCGGAGGCATAACATTTTTGGTCACTCCTCTTTCTCAACACAAATTTTGAAGCCCCTGTCCCTCCCCTTTTCCTCCTTCTACACTACCTGAAAGTTGCAATTCTATTTTTCGACCTGTTCCCGAGATATCACAGATATTATATTTTATTAAGTTGGATGCACCCAGTATCTTCGGATTTAGTTCTATCCTCTATCTCAAGTCGCAGTTTGATGTTTACTGTATACTCCCCCCAACACCCCCTGAGACTTACAGTCTGATCCCCAAAGTCATACCCAGGATATTATTTATCTCGCTTCTTAATCCTTGAATAGATTTTAGGTACCAGAAATGCTTTTTTTGCAAAAACGTTTAAAGGGAATGAAGAAAGATCAGTTTTATACCCCTCCCTGCTCCACTTGGGGCCTTAGCAACCCCTGAAAGTTCCTACTTGATGCACCTTAGCATTTTAGTCATATTAAAAATACGCTATTTTGGTAATCTTGTTCTTAACTGTGATTTATGATGAATCATATCAATCCTTTATGTAATTTATGTTTGATATCGATAAATAAACATAAATTATACTTTTCTCTGCGAAAAGGCACGCTGAGTTCCTTAAACTTAGCAAATTGGTCCTATACTTAATTTGGTAATAAATATAACAATTGGTCCTATCCTTCTGAAACCCTTTTTTTTATGATTGAAAGGCCAAAAACGAGCTCCCAAAGCCAAATTCTCTCTCTCTCTCTTTCTCTCTCTCTCTCTCTCTCTCTCTCTCTCTCTCTCTCTCTCTCTCTCTCTGCTTCTCTCTCTCGAGACTAGTTCATTTAAACTCTACTAATAAGCTTGGTCACTGAATGGCAGATAAAGAAGTCCTTAAACCTGATCCTCCCATTCTCCCTCTTTTTGAAATCTTCTAGCAAAAATTCAAGCATTTAAACTCTTATTTGGCCCTTTTCGGACCCCATTTTTCATCTGGGATGGGGGCATGCCCCAAGCAGTTTTATTGTAGTCTACATTAATTTTCTCTTGGCCTGAGGATTTGCAGCTGTAAAATTCAAACTCATCAAGGAAAAAGAATTATTTGGCACATTTCCGGGCCAAATGTGCCTCATCTTCTCTCTCTCCTCTCTCTCTCTCCTCTCTCTCTCTCTCTCTCCCTTTCCCTCTCCCTCCCTTTCTAGCTCTCTATTATCCCATTTAACTTTTAATAACAACTGTGGCCCATGTCCCATTAAAATTAAACCAAAGGTTTTGTTCCGTCTTAGTTCTATCGCGTTGAAAATCTTCAATAGGATCAGAAAACGTTAAGGATAGAGCAAGAACAAAAAAAATCATTGTTTTAAGGTCTCACTGTTTCTCATTTATTGCTTCTTTGTCTCTACTTGCTGTCTTTTCTCTTCTTGTTTTCCCCAGAAAAGAACAGGAAACAAAATGAAGCATTTATTTTTCTCAAAATAATTGTTGTTTATTTGTGTCTTTCACCTTCCAATGTTTCCCTTTCTGTCGTCTAAAACACAAATATATTACTTAGAGATAAAAAAAAAAAAACTCCATTAAACGTATCTCGATTTTGGACATTCGCCAAAATCATTCCCCAAAATTCGCGATATCTTTTTAAAAGTATAAGTTAAATAAACTAAACTGAATTTGAATGAAATATACTTTATGCATCCGATTAAATATATTTAGATTAAAAAATATATTTAGATCCGATTTCCGATTAAATATATTTAGATTAAAAAATTTTCAAAATCTAAGAGGGAACAAAAAAATGTAGCGGTCAACTTCCCTCTCTCCTAATTGACGCCACTAGAATAGCCTGTCAGAATTGGACGGATCGAAGTTAATAATGGCTGCCAAAATTAAGCCTGTGAGGTGTCCATCCTCCTGAATGTATGAAGCCCTAACCAAGGGACAAGGAAAGATCCCTTGATGAATATTTCGAGGCGGGGGAAAGAATCCCTTTTTATAGTAAAGGATCTGGAGACCAACTACTTCTTGTGTGGCAAGTGGTGGTTTATCCTCCCTTTTTTAGGGACCCGTGTTGCCTTCCCAAGCCGATCTGAAGCTAATAAGACGGGTTCTTGGAATGGTTGAAAACCATGGTGGGTGCCTTAACACCACCGAGGCAGTGGCGTGAATTCACGGAAATGGTGGGGAGGGGATATGTAAGGGAAAAATTTGGTTTGTTCGATTTCATTTCGACGAAAACGCAAAGAAAGTCATTTTTAAATGAAAATGCCAAAAGGAAGGGTTTTTTGAGAAAAATCTAGGTAGGCAATTGCCCAGCGGATATGGTAACATGTATTTTTTTTGTGTGGGGAGGGGGGTTGGAGGTAGTGGCCCTAGTGGCTTGAGTTTCGACTCAGTTTTCTGTATAAGTCTATGAAGATAATTTTTAATTTGAATAAAAATACAAAAAAATTCAATGAAAATGTCATGCTTCTTCGTCCAATTAATACGTTCCTTAAATTGTTTTGTAACAATTTTGTTAGCTAACATTTTGTTTCCAAGAACTAACAGGATTGATTCTTTGTTAACTTGTGGATGATAAGGAAAGCCCTATGAGCAGTGGGGGTCCTATTCAAAAAAGCGTAAGGAATTTTTTATTTTCTTCTTAAAATGAAGATACAAAAAAAGAATTTTGAAATTAAGGATGAGGGAGTATTTTTATCTTCTTCAATGGAAATACCAGAAGAGTTTTTTTTTTCAAAGTCCAGAAAGGTGATTTATCCCTTCCTCCAATTGACCCCCTGATTAAGGGGCTCCCGAGAAAAGCTTAAAACGTTTTATAGCACACGTTAAATTATGAATATATGAGATAAGTGCTTTCGTTTTGGGAGGGACGATATCTCTTTTAGATTTATGATGTCGTGGTGTTCAAACCTTCAAAGAGGCTAATACATAATTTCAATTTGTGGAAAGGATATGGGTTCAAAATTCTTTTAAAATGTGCTGAATTGGCAGGATGTTTCTGTTTTGATTGGTACAGGGTTGGGTAAATCTTTTTAACTAACTGAAGGTATAATTAAAGGATGTGACGCATCATGATTAATAATTTGTATGCAAGGAAGTTTAGATTATTTTGTAAATTTAATTTAGCTTGTATTGGCATAACCTAATTTTTCTTAGATTATTTTTTAATCTAAATATATTTAATCGGATGCATAAAGTATATTTCATTCAAATTCAGTTTAGTTTATTTAACTTATACTTTTAAAAAGATATCGCGAATTTTGGGGAATGATTTTGGCGAATGTCCAAAATCGAGATACGTTTAATGGAGTTTTTTTTTATCTCTAAGTAATATATTTGTGTTTTAGACGACGGAAAGGGAAACATTGGAAGGTGAAAGACACAAATAAACAACAATTATTTTGAGAAAAATAAATGCTTCGTTTTGTTTTCTGTTCTTTTCTGGGGAAAACAAGAAGAGAAAAGACAGCAAGTAGAGACAAAGAAGCAATAAATGAGAAACAGTGAGACCTTAAAACAATGATTTTTTTTGTTCTTGCTCTATCCTTAACGTTTTCTGATCCCATTGAAGATTTACAACGCGATAGAACTAAGACGGAACAAAACCTTTGGTTTAATTTTAATGGGACATGGGCCACAGTTGTTATTAAAAGTTAAATGGGTAATAGAGAGCTAGAAAGGGAGGGAGAGGGAAAGGGAGAGAGAGAGAGAGAGAGAGAGAGAGAGAAGATGAAGCACATTTGGCCCGGATATGTGCCAAATAATTCTTTTTCCTTGATGAGTTTGAATTTTACAGCTGCAAATCCTCAGGCCAAGAGAAAATTAATGTAGACTACAATAAAACTGTTTGGGGCATGCCCCCATCCCAGATGAAAAATGGGGTCCGAAAAGGGCCAAATAAGAGTTTAAATGCTTGAATTTTTGCTAGAAGATTTCAAAAAGAGGGAGAATGGGAGGATCAGGTTTAAGGACTTCTTTATCTGCCATTCAGTGACCAAGCTTATTAGTAGAGTTTAAATGAACTAGTCTCGAGAGAGAGAAGCAGAGAGAGAGAGAGAGAGAGAGAGAGAGAGAGAGAGAGAGAGAGAGAGAGAGAGAGAGAGAGAGAGAGAGAGAGAGAGAGAGAGAGAGAGAGGAGAGAGAGAGAGAGAGGAGAGAGAGAGAGAGAGAGAGAGAGAGAAGAGAGAGAGAGAGAGAGAGAGAGAGAGAGAGAGAGAGAGAGAGAATTCGGCTTTGGGAGCTCGTTTTTGGCCTTTCAATCATAAAAAATAAAAAGGGTTTCAGAAGGATAGGACCAATTGTTATATTTATTACCAAATTAAGTATAGGACCAATTTGCTAAGTTTAAGGAACTCGGCGTGCCTTTCGCAGAGAAAAGTATAATTTATGTTTATTTATCGATATCAAACATAAATTACATAAAGGATTGATATGATTCATCATAAATCACAGTTAAGAACGAGATTACCAAAATAGCGTATTTTTAATATGACTAAAATGCTAAGGTGCATCAAGTAGGAACTTTCAGGGGTTGCTAAGGCCCCAAGTGGAGCAGGGAGGGGTATAAAACTGATCTTTCTTCATTCCCTTTAAACGTTTTTGCAAAAAAAGCATTTCTGGTACCTAAAATCTATTCAAGGATTAAGAAGCGAGATAAATAATATCCTGGGTATGACTTTGGTGATCAGACTGTAAGTCTCAGGGGGTGTTGGGGGGAGTATACAGTAAACATCAAACTGCGACTTGAGATAGAGGATAGAACTAAATCCGAAGATACTGGGTGCATCCAACTTAATAAAACATAATATCTGTGATATCTCGGGAACAGGTCGAAAAATAGAATTGCAACTTTCAGGTAGTGTAGAAGGAGGAAAAGGGGAGGGACAGGGGGCTTCAAAATTTGTGTTGAGAAAGAGGAGTGACCAAAAATGTTATGCCTCCGACCCACTTAAATGTTTTGGAATTATAAACCCGTATGATAATTAGAATTCATTCCAGCGTTAGTGGTAAGGTAAATCAAAAGATGCTATGTACGAGGTTAAGAAGACAGCATATTTGCACTGTCTCAGGAATAGCACGGCAACTTGGTGGGAGAGGGCAGAAAGGAAGGTTAGAATTGATTTTTACTAATTCAACCCAAAAACTTTTGCATTATAAGCATCTATAAAACCTGCAAACTAATAACTTTTAAGTGACAAGATAAATCAATAGACACTTTGTGCCGTCAGATGACGAGACTATTTATTTTATTTAGTTGAATAGGACAATGAAAAGGAGGGCCAATTTGACAGCTGGATAGTAAGTTTTGAATTTTGTTTTTCTTTTGCAAGTCTATTTTTTTTAAAATGTCTGAATATATAAGGGACATGTCCGTTATAAAATCGAAACGTGGTATCTATGCAGACAGGATGATTTTTGAGTATCTCTACTGCTTCGGTAATCTATTCTAAGGCGTAGGAAATTGCATAAAGACGATTGTGCATCTGTTATAATCTACGGAAGTAATAAATCTTTCTGTAATTTTGGTTTGAGTTTGATTTTCTTTTAAGATTAAATGCATAATAATTAAATATATTATTGATTAAATAAGTTGATCCCTTTGCCAGAAATCCTTGTCGTTCAAAATTTACTGTATTTTGTTTCATTTTTGCATGCAATTTAATGGCTCTATTTCTTTGAGAGTTTTTTTCCTAAAAGTATTTAAAAACAAATTTACTCCCACGAAAAAAATGTCCTGAAATATATTTCCTGTCACCCATCCACCACTTCTAATTTGGCGTCTGGCTCCCCCCCCCCCATGGAAAATTTTATGCAGGCACCCTTGCCCCCACTGCACCGAAGATAACGATGTGTTAAAACAGCTCAATGATAACTTTCATGCCTAAGGAATTGAATATCTTTTGTTCGCTATTCAAATTGGTTTAAAGCTCTTTTGTTGAGAAAAAGAACGTTTAACTAAAGTTGAAAATATTTTTACCCTGCCTGAGGGTTCTAAGACTTTTATTGCAAATTTATGTTTGAAAATTATTGCAAAAATCTAAAGTAGTTACTAGCTTCTTTTAGTTATTTTATCACACGTTTTTTTTATTATTGTAATAAGCCTATTACAAACACCACATTCATCACTTGCCTGTTGTCTAAAATTGGTGAGGCTACTAGTCGGGCAAAAAAAAGGGCTTCAAGCTGAAGCACGTACATATGGGGAGGGGGAGCATTAGGTCGGTGCCTCTTCAAATATCGAAGTTTATATAATTTTTAAATAATTCAAAACATTTTCATACAATTACCTATTCTTCCTTGATTTTTTTTTATGGAATTCAGCACCATCAAAATGTCCCACCCCCCCAGGAGCAAATTCTATGTAATGGTTTACTAGAATGAATTTAATTGTATTTAATTTTATGTGTATCTAGTTAACTATTGGGATATTTAGCCACCAATATTATACCGGTAGGCCCCGATGCCACCAGTGTTATAGTGGTAAGCTACAATGCCACCAGTATTGGTGTGGTAATGTACGGGTGTCACTACTTATTGGAGGGGAAAGTCCCGGCCCCAAATTATAATGTGATGCCCGCGTGTACCACACCGGTTCTGCAAATATCGGGTTTGGTACTACCCTATTTACAGTATACCCTGTCCCAGGGTATCATAAAGTGATCGAGTGGTCAAATGGCCACTTTCTAAAGCCAAGTGTACCCGCCCTGGGTTACCACTAAAAATCTCTAACTCTCTCCTAGGAGGTAACAAACACCCCTGTCAATATAATAATGACGGTATCTCGTAACTCTATTTCTACCCTGCCTGGGTTCCGGGAAACTAGCACAAAGTTTGTAGAAAATACCTTCCTTGTATTCTTCCAAACGGTCACATATAATAACAAAAACTTCCCCGAACGGGGTCTAAATGCAGACTAACTCAAAAATAATATTCTGTACACAAACTTTGCATGGGAATGGACCTTCGCTTGGCCCAGCCAATCCTCTCAATCCCCATTCAAAACCCATTCTACTTTTTCGTAGCTTTATCTTTCAATGACTCAAACCAGGAGGTCCAAAATAAAATTTACTTCAAAGCCTACTTATTGCAAAACAACTATAGCTTAGCAACGAGACTTTAAATTGCCATTGAAAATTATAGTATAGGCAAATCTAATCAAATGTAATTACGGAACGAAAACAGGTCATTTATCTGAGAAACAAGAAACAGGGATAGAACCCCAACACCTCCCTCGTAAGATAAATGACTGCCCACGCGCTACCTTGGTCCACCCTTACAAACATAAACACATAACTTCAACTTTACAAAATCCATTTGCCTTCTCTCTTCCACCAGTGTCTGTGCTACTACTTCCACCGCTTGGCTCTGGATCGGTCGTCATCAACACGTCTCTACCGTAGAACCACCATGGTCTAGATCGTATAGCATCCGCATTAAGTTTTGAAAGTTGAATTTCCCAAGATTCGTAGAAAATGACTGTGCGCAGCACAATCAAAAACAAAAATTTTCTCGCTCTCACGAATTTACATTTGAGAGGAGCAGAGAATCCGTTTCTGGCACATTTAATGATGCCAGCCATCATGAAAAATTGGCTGCACTAGCCTCTTAATTTCCATCTGTGGAAACAATCCCACATCTCAATAAAAAAATAAATTGCCCCTTGGTATAATTTCAAATAATTTAAGGCCTAAAATGCAAAGGCCTGTGAAAACGATAAGGATACTGGGAATGAAGTAAAATTTTGAGCGAACCATGAATCGCCTTTTTTCTGGGTTCCCTCTCCTGGGATAATCAAATGCAGAATATGCGTTGATGCTAATTGAAGATGAAACTTAGATACATCTCCCACTGAATACAATTTTCTGGAAATAATTGTCGGTTCCCATGAAGAGTAAAAACTATGAATAGGTTTACTGGACAAAGGTTTGGGTGAAATGCGAAGTGACTGGGAGAGAGTATCCCCCAAGGACTCCAGATCAGAAAGGCAAAATCTCGGTAAAGGGATCACAACTTGTCCACCAGTTGTGCATTGAGGAAAAGGGATATCTTTCGCGACTTCACGTAGGGGATCTTCCCCAAGGGATTTCTCCCCCTCATAAAGGATCGACATATCTTTTGAATTGATAGTGCTAATCTCAGATTCCTTCCTAAGTTTTTCCAATCCGACTCGACATTCAATATCTCCCAACTTTCCCCAAACCCGTTGTAGGTCATTCATCTCTATTTTGTAACCATCTTGTTTTATTCCCCATGGGTCTTGGACCTCTTTCCCCCCCCCCTAACTTCAGGCTGAATCTCCAAATTTTGTCTCTTTTTTGCACTTATTTGTTTTTTTCACTTTTCTCAATTTTTTCATTCGCGCAAAATAATAAATCATCGTTAAATTTGATTTGGACTCTAGTGTCCACCATCTTTGACTGCATTACTTCATTGTAGCTCCGTTTAATATCTCTTTCCTCTCTTTTAGTTCTCTTTACTTTTACCGCAGAAACAAATATTTCGTTATCAAATGGGAACTGAATTCCGACATTTGGTTTTTCATATTGTACTAAAATTTCCCGAACTTTGCGAGGAAAAGCGCGTACAATAAATTTCGTCTCATTTTTCTCTGGAACAATCAGTGTTTCAGTTTGGCAATTTTTTTTCAGCGTCTCGCACTCGTTAAAGGTGTTCTTAATTTTTCCATATTCTGGAAATTTTCCCAAAAATCGTTTTTGCGCGTCTTATATTCAATACTATGTGGTCTGTTTACTTCCGCATCCCATTTTTGTGGATTATCTACATTTTGAACACGAGTATCAAGTATTTCGTTTTCCGACAGGGCGGCACTGACTCCAAATTTGTTTTATGGGCCGGTCCACCTCCCCCCGTAGTCAATGAAGTTGTATATTTTCTCGTTACAGCATTTACTGTCTGATAATTCTCCGATAACCTCTCACTCATTGGCTTTCCCTCACGGGCTTTACAAGCTTTAGTAAGGGTGTCCATACGAGCCTGATGATATATTTTATTGGCTTGTCTATCTTTTTCAATTTTGTCCATACGGGCCTGACGAAGTATTTCATTGGCCTGACTATCTTTTTCAATTTGATCTATCTCATCCTGTAATTTTTTCATATACTCTAGGTGCTTTCTTTCGTCCACCTCTTGTCTTTGTTTCCTTTCTTTCTCTCTTTCTTTTCTATCATTCTCCTCTTTTTGCTCTTTGACTATTCTTTCTTCCTCATCTCTCTGCTTTCTAGCTATCCTCTCTTTCTCTGATTCTTTTTTATATCTCTCTCTTTCTTTCATAAAATTTAATATATATTGTCTCATATCTACATGACTACTTTTTCGCGAGCCCCTGCTGGATCTCGATTGAACACTGCTCCTTCTACTGGGACTACTTTGATTCCGTCTATCATTAATTCTTCTTAATTCATTTTCTAAAGCTGTTCGTTCTCTATGCATATTATCTCTTTCTTTATAGGCTACTCTAGCCCTATCATCCTCCTTTCTATTCTTTCTAATTTCATCTTTCTCAGCCTGCAATTTTTCCTCATATTCTCGGCGCTCTCTCTCAAAGTCCTCCTTATTAGCCTTTCTTTCTATTTTCTACTTTTTATATGGGCTTCACTCGCCCTTCTCGGTCTTGAGTTAATCTCATCTCTGTCCGGAATTATTTCAAAATTCTTTTAACTTCAAAATACCTCTTCAGTCTAAATGAAAATTCTTTTATCCATGTAACTTCCAGTCTCTCGTGAAAAATTCCTGAGCGTGAATTAGCCTTATATTTGTGCACACTAATTAGTTGCGCGATATGTTGATTCGTAAATTTTTTTATTATTATCTAACAAGGCACAGCCCATTATAGATCTTCATAATTCTATTAATTTATTCCGTATTTTTTCTCTTTATATGTAATCACAATAGGCTACTCTGTAGGCTAAATTAACTTGTCTCTTCGAAAACGCGGAATTCTTTTACTATCAGGTTTACTGATAGGACCTTTTCTTTCTGCCACCAATGTAAAGGTGGTAAGCTATCAGTGTTATACCGTTAGGCCACGATACCACCAGTGTTGTAGTGGTAAGCTACAATGCCACCAGTATTGGCGTGGTAATGCACGGGTGTCACCACTTATTGGAGGAGAAAGCCCCGGCCCCAAATTATAATGTGAAGCCCGCGTCTACCGCACCGGTTCTGCGAATATCAGGTTTGGTACTACTCTATTTACAGTATACCCTGTCCCAGGGTATGATAACGTGATCGAGTGGTCAAATGGCCACTTTCTAAAGCCAAGTGTACCCGCCCTGGGTTACCACTAAAAATCTCTAACTCTCTCCTTGGCGGTAACGAACCCCCCTGTCAATATAATAATGACGGTATCTCGTAACTCTATTCCTACCCTGCCTGGGTTCCGGGAAACTAGTACACAGTTCGTAGAAAATACCTTACTTGTATTCTTCCAAACGGTCACATATAATAACAAAAATATGCTTCCCGAATGGGATCTAAATGCAGACTAACTCAAAAGTAATATTCTGTTCACAAACTTTGCATAGGGGTGGACCTTCGCTTGGCCCAGCCAGTCCTCTCAATCCCCATTCAAAACCCATTATGGCTTTTTCTTAGCTTTATCTTTCAATGACTCAAACCAGGAAGTCCAAAATAGAATTTACTTCAAAGCTTACTTATTTCAAAACAACTACAGCTTAGTAACGAGACTTTAAATTGCCATTGAAAATTATACTATAGGCAAATCTAAGCAAATGTAATTACGGAACAAAACTGGTCATTTATCTGAGAAGAAAAGAAACAGGGGTAGAACCCCAACATTAACCTTAAACAATTCTTAATGTACCACTCTTACATAATTAACATTTATCCGAATGAACATAAGTTTTTAATAAAACCATTCTGGTTTAGTTGTGTGTACTCTACGCCCAAATAAAGACACATTATTTTGCCTGATTTAGCTACATAACATCATTTTTGTCCATTTTTGTCACGTAAATCCTGAAAAAGGATGCACTTGGGAAGAGTTCAAAATCTTATTCTCACATTTCTGCAACAATACAAACCTAAATCTCTCCCTTTGTTTTTGTGCATTATTATGCAAAAACAACGAGTGATGTGAACTCTCGAGAGCCTTTGTGAGCAAAGGCCTGCAATGGATTTCTTGCTCGGTTGAATGGTAATCCTGATATTAGATTTCATAAGGAAATCTCATTGGAGTAGAATATTTATTATGAGATCAACTTTTCGAGAATTTTGTCAGATATGGCTAGTCCATTCGCAAGATGGGGCAACTTCAGACATAATCACCAAGCACATCAAATAAAAACTTTACTGGATACATCTTCCACCGAAAACCTTTCCTGGAAACTTTCTACATTTTCATGAATTAAAACCCTGTTTTTTTCAAAATAATGGAGTTCTAGAAAAATACCACATTTTTCAGTGTAGCCACGGCAAACTGTTGAAAAAAAAGCCAAACTGTTTAGGTGAAATTTCAGAACACCTTTTGCCTGTAAATATTCAAAATTGGACAAAATGTGACTCCCAGAGACAACTGCACCCTCAAAGAAAGCTAAGCCTTCTAAATCTGTTTGGTGCCATGTTATTTTGTTTTGCTGATTTCTCAGCCACGTTTTTTCCTTAAACTTCATCTTAGGTCTTAGAGTTCATCTCAGGTTTATTACTTTGTCCACTGCTCTGTTTAAATGTTATGCCCATTCTCACTATATTTTCATTTGTTGGTTTATTCATACAAGAAAACCCTGATTTTCTGAAAATGTCCTTGGGGTTGTTCCCAAAAAGAGGCTGTTTTGTTGTTCCGAAATGAAAGTGGGTAGGACCACCTTCTTAGATTCTATAACCACCCTTATATTCGAAGAAATATCTTTTTTGGCATTTTTTTTGAGCATATAAAAAATAACAAAGTTGCATACCCCCTAGATTTTGAAAAATTACTTTTTTGTATCTGCATTAAAAAAAAAAAAAAAAAAATTCACCTTCCTACATTTTCACGAATTAAAACCCTGTTTTTTTCAAAATAATGGAGTTCTAGAAAAATACCACATTTTTCAGTGTAGCCACGGCAAACTGTTGAAATAAAAAAGCCAAACTATTTAGGTGAAATTTCAGAACACCTTTTGCCTGTAAATATTCAAAATTGGACAAAATGTGACTCCCAGAGACAACTGCACCCTCAAAGAAAGCTAAGCCTTCTTAATCTTTTTGGTGCCATGTTATTTTGTTTTGCTGGTTTCTCAGCCACGTTTTTTTCTTAAATTTCATCTTAGGTCTTAGAGTTCGTCTCAGGTTTATTACTTTGTCCACTGCTCTGTTTAAATGTTATGCCCATTCTCACTATATTTTCATTTGTTGGTTTATTCATACAAGAAAACCCTGATTTTCTGAAAATGTCCTTGGGGTTGTTCCCAAAAAGAGGCTGTTTTGTTGTTCCGAAATGAAAGTGGGTAGGACCACCTTCTTAGATTCTATAACCACCCTTATATTCGAAGAAATATCTTTTTTGGCATTTTTTTTTAGCATATAAAAAATAACAAAGTTGCATACCCCCTAGATTTTGAAAAATTACTTTTTTGTATCTGCATTAAAAATGAAAAAAAAAAATATTTTCACCTTCCTACATTTTCATGAATTAAAACCCTGTTTTTTTTTCTTCAAAATAATGGAGTTCTAGAAAAATACCACATTTTTTCAGTGTTGCCACGGCAAACTGTTGAAATAAAAAAGAAAAACTATTTAGGTGAAATTTCAGAACACCTTTTGCCTGTAAATATTCAAAATTGGACAAAACGTGACTCCCAGAGACAACTGCACCCTCAAAGAAAGCTAAGCCTTCTTAATCTTTTTGGTGCCATGTTATTTTGTTTTGCTGATTTCTCAGCCACGTTTTTTCCTTAAATTTGGTGCCATTAAACTGCCAATGAAAAATAAACTCCCGATTTTCCTTATTTTTTACGATACATAGTTTTTTGTAAGTTTCCATTTAACCAATTCAAATAATCAGATTTCATTTTTGCTGCCCTTGGTACTTTATGGTGTAGTGTGTAAGCCCTATGGCTTATGGTTTATATGGTTATAGACATATATGGTTGTGTAATTTTCCATTTAAACAGTTCAAACAATCAGATTAAATTTTTAATGCCCCTAGCACTTTATGGTGTACAGTGTAAGGCATATTTGGTTTATATGGTTACAGACATATATGGCTGGGTAATTTTCCATTTAACCAATTGAAGCAATCATATTTCATCTTTAATGCCCTTGGTACTTTATGGTGTACGGTATAAGCCATATGGTTTATGGTTTATATGGTTACAGACATATGTGGTTATGCAATTTTCCATTTAAACAGTTCCAGCAATCAGATTCAATTTCTAATACCCTTGGTACTTTTTGATGTACGGTGTAAGCCATATGGTATATGGTTTATATGGTTACAGACATATATGGTTGTCTAAATTTCCATTTAAACAGTTCAATCAATCAGATACCTTATGGTGTACGGTGTAAACCATATGGTATATGGTTTAGATGGTTACAGACATAAATGGTTGTCTAATTTTCCATTCAAACACTTCAAACAATCAGATTTAATTTTTAATGCCCTTGGTGCTTTATGGTATATGATGTAAGCCATATGGTGTATGGTTTAGATGGTTAAAAACATATATATGTCCCATTTAACCATTTCAAACAATCAGATTTCATTTTTCTGGCACTTTAAAATATTACTTCCCGTCATTATATTAAGACCAGTAGGAAACAAAAGGTCCACTTTTTACCTTGGTTCCCTATTAAAGTTTACCTTGACTTTCAAGGAAGAAACCAAATAATTTATTATAAACTCAGAAACTCTTGACCTGACTTACAGCGCATGGCATCGGAATCTGAAGGATTCGTCGAAGCTCAGGACAAACTCTAGAAGCTTTGCCAGATAATTTCTTGCCGCTATTGGAAAGCGGTTATGAAACAATCTGAAGTGCAAAGACAATCTAAGGAGAGATTTGAAAGCAAATACTTGGGATGACTGTAACACCTTTATAGGTATGCTATTGCATCTTATGTCTTTCTTATTTAGAATGGCGAGGTAAAAGTAATATCAGAATTCGTATATTGGTTGTCTTCCGTGCAGAAAATTACGGATAGGATCGTGTTTTTCTGTCAATTTTAACTAGTCATTATTTCAGGGGCTCTTAAATAGGGTCCTCTATACCCTTTTGGTTGGTGCAAAAATGCAGGGTATGGGTCTAGACCTCTTGGCATTAGTATTCATTTATTCTGAAATGCTTGGTATACAACTAGCACACAGAATGGGTTAGTCATGAAAAATAATTAAAAATGAAATGGAATTAAAAAAGAAGAAAAAACAAATGAATTTGAAACTGTTTAACAACAAAAAAAATAATATACATTTTGGACTATTGGCTCTTTTGTTACTTTTTTTTTATTGATTATTCATTATTTTTGTTTTTTACCATTATTTGTTATTATTTTTTTCTTTTTTACAATGATTGAAGGGTTTGTCAATTGCTTGTTCATATGCCACTATATAATTATGAATTGTTAATTTACAAGACAACTTGTGCTAAGAAAAGCACATTTAAAACTTAAATGCAATCATCCAATACTCGCCCTCCCTCTCTGTAGGAATGAATGAAATATGGGGAGTATAATATACAATGCCAAATACTTGACGGGGGAAGCAGGGGCTTGACGAATGCATGTTTGAAGCCGGGTAAAAAAAAGTTTATTCTTCCCATTTTCAGGGGTCCTTATCCCAGCCTAAATTTTTGTGTGTCATGGATCTCTCAGCCAAGACGTTTAGCCCCAGGATCCCGTTCAGAAAAAGTTTTTGCTCTTTTTGTGCCCCATTGTTTGTCGATTTTTTTTTTTTTTTTTGATTGGGGTCCCTTTGGCTCAAGAACACAAGTGTAGACCCAATTGGGAAAAAATTACTTACTTGCTTTTTGGGCCCCATTTTGGTAGACCTGTGCCGAAGACCTTATTTTTTTTTTTAGTGAATTAGGGTCTCCTAGGCCAAAGAACCACAAATGTATAATTCAAATCAATCAAATAAAAATTCTTACTGGACATTTTTTGGGTGCCAAAGGGGATACCCTTTCCCCTCCCAAGAAAATTGAGGTCCCCCTGTATAGAGGAAAAATCACTTATTGTTTCAAGCCAAACGTTCAAATTACGTTTTCAGTACGCTAAAACTTACAGTTTCTAATGAATCAAACACCCTCTTAAGTTTATACGAGTACTCATTCCCTATGAAGTGGCTGGGGGAAAAAAAATGTATGGGAGACACTTTGCTCCTAATTAATTCGAAGCTAGTGTGTTGACTCTATAAATTAATTATAAATTCTTGGACAGATTTTACGAAAAGTCCTGCCTATTCCCATTACTGGATTTCCGTTGAATCCATTTGAAGATTAAGTTACATTCGCGGTGGTGGTTCTGGCCTCTCCCGTGCCCGGGGAAAAATTTCGATTAGCCCCCCCTGTCTCCCAGTATTTTCAGGCAAAACCTTGGCAAAACTTTTATTTATCAATAAATTTTTTCCTTTATTTAAATCTGGCTTTTTTTTTACTTTAGCCTCTGCACAATTATTAATTATCTTGTATTAATTATCTCGCTAGGAATGGTGATGAAGATATGGGAAAAAGGAAAATTTTGGATTCAATTTGCTTGTACTTACTGCCAACTACGCTTTTTACTGTATTTTAGTAAAAGTAGAGTTTCATAAATTACAAAATGATTATAACTGTTATAAATTTTAAAGTTTTAAAAGCTTTCAAATTTATCAATTTGAAAGCTTTCAAAACTTCAAAGTCTATGAAACGTTGCGCCCTTAAAATTTCTGCACCCAGGCAAAGGCTCCCTCTGTCCCCCCTAATACTGCTTCTGTACGTTCCCCTCTTAAGTTTTACCGCATGCCAATACAGTATTATCAAATGCCTGGTAGAATAGAACAAAGCCACGGAAGATAAAATAGTGCCACGCAAGGCACCTTTTTCAAGAGAAAAGTTTCCGAATGCTCTGACTAATTTTTCAAAACAAAAATGTGCCGCTGAATAGGAGCCATACCACCTAATAAACGGCCCCAAATCATACATATCTGCCAATCTCACAACACTGCACCAGCATATCTAGAGATGGCACGAAATTTTCTACTTTCTTAGCATAGGTGTAAAAAAAAATACAAAAATAAAAAAATAAAAAGATGCAGGAGCTTACTGCAAATATGAATCCCTTACATGGATATCGGACATGTCCAGAATTTAAAGTTTAGAAGGTCAAAAATTTACCTGTCTGTTCTCCGTGAACAGCCAA
This sequence comes from Artemia sinica, assembly GCA_027921565.1. NCBI lineage: Eukaryota > Metazoa > Arthropoda > Branchiopoda > Anostraca > Artemiidae > Artemia > Artemia sinica. Next base: position 54,320,694 of record CM051271.1, read on the forward strand.
AATTACTACTACTACTAATAATAATAACTCACCGTAGCACCAAACCGCTTGAGGCCAAATTATAAACGGTAGTAAATAGTTTGCTAGTTACACATTATACTTACGATACAAAGTAAGAAGGTTAAGAAAAATAAGTGTAATTCGCAGATGGAGAGGTCAAAAGTAAAAAAAGTCTAAAGATACTAATTGCTTTCTAATTTACTTGTAACTATTCAGTTCATACTTTTTTTGAAAGTCCTTAACATAAATATTTTCGTCTATTGGTATTTCTGTTATCTTGGGTCGGCAAGTTTATGTGCAAATCAAAAACGTAACCATGAAACCCCTTATCAGAATAGGTAAACGAATCGTCTTTTCGCCTTACCAAGAAGAGACAAATGTTTATTGCAAACCTAATAATACAGAGTAATAACACGCATAATAATACTAAAAGCCACACTAGCCTTAATGTATTCACTGTTTATCAAAAAGTTTCTTTATGTGCCATGCCCACTCGAAAAATTTCCCCAGCCTTTCAAAATCATCAAAATTTCTAATTATCATTTTTCTTTTAAGCCAATATACTCCTCGAAAATATGCTAAAAATATCTTCTTCTTCGAATCCATCGAAACCTTGCATTCGCCCATAAGAAATAAGACCTTCCTCTCTCCATGCATAAGACAATGGTAGGGACCATTTTTAATTCTATAATTCTCAATATTAAATAAAAAAAACAAGTTTTTTAAACTGAAAGTAAGGAGCGACATTAAAACTTAAAACGAACAGAAATTATTCCGTATATGAAAGGGGCTGTCCCCTCCTCAACGCCTCGCTCTTTACGCTAAAGTTTTTTATTGTTTTAAAAAATAAAGTTGTGAGACAGAGTCAAACTTTAGCGTAAAGAGCGAGGCGTTGAGGAGGGGACAGCCCCTTTCATATACGGAATAATTTCTGTTCGTTTTAAGTTTTAATGTCGCTCCTTACTTTCAGTTTAAAAAACTTGTTTTTTTTATTTAATTTCTGATCGTTTTTTAGTTAATGCAGCTTTTATTTGCATAAAAATTTTACTTTTCTTTTGCTAAATGGATGTCTTTACAAATTAACTTACGTAACTAACTTCTATATTCGTATATTTTTCTTCTGGCAAAAAATACAAAGTTGCAGATTTTTGCAGATATGAGCTTGAAACCTATGTAGTAGGGTTTTCTGATACGCTGAATTCTGACGGTGTGATTTTCATTAAAATTCTTTCACTTGTAGGGGATGTTTCCCCCCTCTTTAAAAAATCGAGTAAATTTTCTCAGGCCTGTAGCCTTTGATGAGTAATACTAAACTTAATAAAATTTATATATTTAGGATCAGCATTATAAACACATTCTTTTGATACATTTATTGACATCAAAATTCCGTTTTTAAAAGTTTCGATTACTATTGAGCCGTATCGCTTGTTTTTTTATTGTTTTTTTATTACGTATATTTTATTACGTATATGAAGGGGTTCTCCCCTTAGTCAATACCACGCTCTTTACGTTAAAAGTAAAAAAAAATTTGATTCACAAACCCCTGAATCACAAAGGGCGTTTAATTAGAATAGATAGCTCTTTTGAAAGCACTAAAAAAAACTGTAGCGTAAAGAGCGAGGTATTGACTTGGGGGAGAACCCCCTCACATACGTTATAGTTTCTGTTCGTTTTAAGTTCTAATATTCCTTCTTACATTTCAGTTGAAAAAACTTGTTTTTTTTCATTTAATTTCTGATCGTCTAATGATCGATTTAATTTCTAATGCTTGGAAATCCGGCGCCCCCTTCATAGAAATGTCTCTTACCCCAAAGAAACATCCTCCACGGAAATATTCTCCAGAGTAACCCCCTCCTCTAGCCCCCCCCCCCCAGAAAAAATCCTTCCTGAAAATGGTTGTATACTTCCCAATAACCAATAAATAATGCTGGCAAGTCCGGCGCCCCCTTCATGGCAATTTCCCTTCCCCCATGAAAACTTCCATCATGAACAGATCCTCCAACATAACCACCGACCCACCCTTCCCTCCCGCTACCAGAAAAAAAACCTCCTGAAAACTTCTGTATACTTCCCAATAACCAATACTATATGTTAACATTGGGTAAAGTTCATAACTTTTAGCCCTCCCTCTGGGAACTTCGGGGGATTAAGTCACCCTAAAAGACATATTTATCATATTTTCGACCATGCTGAACAAAATGGCTATCTCAAAATTTTGATCGGGTGACTTTGGGAAAAAAATAAGCGTGGGAGGGGGCATAGTTGCCCTCCATTTTTTTTGGTCACTTAAAAAGGGAACTAGAACTTTTAATTTTCGTTCCAATGAGCCCTCCCACGATATTCTAGGACCACTGGGTCGATACGATCACCCCTGGGAAAAAAAAAACAAAAAACAAACAAATAAACACGCATCCGTGATCTTTCTTCTGGCAAAAAATGTAAAATTCCACATTTTTGTAGATAGGAGCTTGAAAACTCTACAGTAGGGTTCTCTGATACGCTGAATATGACGGTGTGATTTTCATTAAGGTTCTATAACTTTTAGGGGGTCTTTCCCCCTTTTTTTGAAAATCAGCCAAATTTTCTCAGGCGCGTAACTTTTGATGGGCACTAAACTTGATGAAAGTTATATATTTGAAATCAGCATTGAAATCTGATTCTTTTGATATATCTATTGGTATCAAAAACCCGTTTTCTAGAGTTTCGGTTACCATTGAGCCGGGTCGCTCCTTACTTACAGTTCGTTACCACGAACTGTTTGATATATCTTCCCCTCGACCATACACAAAAATTACCACAAACTGATTTTACCCGTCTTATATTTTCACTACTCATCCCTACTTTAAAATTAAAGAAAAAATCAAGTTTTTTTTAACTTAAAGTAAGAAGCAACATTAAAACTCAAAACGAACAGAAATTATTCCATATATGAAGGGTTGCCCCTCTTCCGTAACCTTCTCTTTACATTAAAGCTGTTAGCACTTTTAGAAAAGCTTCCTTTTAGCCGTTCTTAAAAAACTGCGACAAACAGTCGAACTTTACCTTAAAGAGCAAAGTATTGAGTAGGGGGTATCCCTTCATATAGGGAATAATTTCTGTTCGTTTTGAGTTTTAATGTTGCTTCTTACTTGAAGTTAAAAAACTTGTTTTTTTATATTTAATTTCTGTTATTTTTTCAAATAATGCAGGTAAATTTCGCTCAGCCTCTATGAAATATACCCCTTCCCCTTACAGGAAACTCCTTCGTGAAAATTTGATCCAATTTAAAGTACACCCCCCCCAAGTTCCCTCCAGAAAGTTCCATCCTAGCTGAAATTCCTTCTACACCGTAAAATTTCTTGCGGACAATTCAGGCAAAAAGATTATCCTTATCATACTTTCATTCGAAAAAAGACTTTGATCTCTAATTGGTTTCTCGATCACTCCGGAAATGCCCCCTTCTGTATAATTTTTTTTCCGGAAATTAAAATACACGGAAAATAGAATGCAGATAATTCCCCCGGAACATCTTCACATGCAAAATATAGTTGGCAAAGATAATGCAAGATAATTAACAAGAATTCCAGAAAAATTAATCCTACCCCAGGAATTTCCTTCCCCAAGGAAGATTCTGCCAATGAAAATCCACCACAAGCACAACACCCCCCCCCCACAAAAAATATGTCTGTATGCTTCCCAACAACAAATACTATACGTAAACTATGGGCAAATATCATAACTTACAGGCCTCTCCATAAGGACTGTGGGGGTCATTTCACCAATAAAAAAATAGTTATTTGATTTTTCAACTATAGTGAACAAGATGGCTATCTAAAAATTTTGATCAGATAGCTTTGGGAATAAATAGGCGTGGGAGGGGAGCCAGTTGCCCTCCAATCTTTTGTAACTTAAAAGGCCACTAGAACTTTTATTTTCCATTTAAATGCACCCTCTTCCAATCTAATCTTCTAGGACCGTTATTTCAGTAAGATCCCCCTGGGGAAAAAAATAAACACGCATCCGTAATCTGTCTTCTGGCAAAAATAGCAAAATTCCACATTTTTGTATATAGGAGCTTTAACCTTCTGCAGTGGGGTTCTTGGGTACGCTGAATCTGATGGTAAGATTTTAATCAAGATCCCTAGAATTTAAAAGGGCGTTTCCTCCCTATTTCGAAAATCTTGAAAATATTCTCAAGCTTTTGATGGGTAAAACTAGACTTGATGAATCTTATATATTTGGAATCAACATAATAAGCTAATTCGTTCAATGCATCTATTGATATCGAATTCCATATTTTCGGTTTCGGTTACTATTGAGCCGAGTCACTCCTTACTTACAGTTCGTTACCCCGAACTGTTTTATAAAATTCCTTTCCTCAAGCCTGCTTACCCAGCCCAAACAGCCCAAGAGCGCCGAGGATGATTTCAGATTCTGATACCCTTGATTTTCCTGCTACATTATTGCATCCTTTACTCTTTTTGCAACTAGCCCTACTTCAAACTTTCATATAAATACTTGTTTAAACCCCATCTATCAATAATCAATTCAATCTGGCCAGGCCTAGCACTATTCCTGCCATCTACTAGCATATTATCATAAGCATTCCTTACGAGCCTGCTACTAGTAGGCTAATGGCGGATCTAGAGCGAAACCTTGGAGGGGGGGCAATATGACACGGGCGCCAACAATTGACAAAATTGACAAACTTTATTTAAAAAAAAGAGCAAAATAAGAGAAAAACGGAATAAGAGCACCTGAAAAATTCTGTGGATCCAACGCATGGGATTTACCCCTGGGTAATAGAGAGGCTTATAATCCTTTTCTCACTATCTTACTATCTGTTCTAAGCCTCCAACTATTAACTGTAGCAAATCTCAGTCTCCCTTCATTAATACACGATTAAACTTATCACTAACCCCCAACAACCGTTGAAAATACAAGAGCTGGAAACCGTCATTCCATACCCTACATTTCCGTTCATTAAGATATTATGGGAGCTAGCTTCGTCTGAAATATCCTTTTCTAATTCTTAAGGTCTGTCAAGGATGCTCTCAGAACACTTCTCTTTAAAACTATCCCATTTTTGTAAAATTTCAAAAATATAACCTATTTTTGCTGCTACTATTCACTAGGTAAGCCTACTATATGTAGAAAACAATGCGTTTACAAAGCAAGGTGGTAGTATAATAACATAATAAATTTTTATTCTCATTTTGGTATTTAATGCCCTTGTCATTAACCATTAATTTATCCATGGTAGGCATGAACCAATCATTTTTTTGGGGAGGGGGGATAATAGAAAATAAATTTTATTTTTATAATTTGAATAAGAAATACCCGGAAATTCAAAAAAGAGGCTTTTGGGAGCCTGGCTCGAGGCCCTTCCCCCTGCATTCTTTCCTGTCCCCTGCTACTACTCCCGACGATTTTGTTGCTAATATTTATTGCTATTTGTATACAAGATAGCGTAAAAAGATTGTTTAAGTAGTATTTTAAGTATTTTTGAGTTTAACGTGTTTTAAGTATTAAAATAGGGAACTTCGACTTAACGCAACATAGAAATCTAAAATGGTCAGTGTGACAAACGAGACAAAAAGCATGAAAAAATCAGTTTCCAGGGGCAATGTTATAGCGTTGTCTAAGTAAATACCCCTTGCCTTCCACGTTTCTTATCTTTTTCCTTTTTTCGCCTGCCACTCCGCATGGTACATGTGGCCGTAAAGCTTCAGAAGTTGCTCAATCTAATATAATGGAAAGTTCTAGTGTCCTTTTTAAGAGTAGAAATCGATTGGAAGGTACCCAGCCTCATCCTGCACACTTTTCTACTACCTGTCCCCCCCCCTTCTATAGCCTTCATGGTAAAAATCAAAATTTTGACATTGCTATTTTTCCCAGAAATGCCGAAAGGTCAAATAAGCATGCCACTGGGATTGATGTCACCCCGAAACACTCAGGGGCCCTAAATTGTGCAAATTACCAATTTTTAACGAATATGTTTTTAGTAGAAAGGCCAGCCATTCTTGGGCCTTGATTGTCCAATCAGCTTAAAACTCTCATGGATTGTTCACTAGATCAAGGATTCCCAGAGTTTCTCGATAGGATACTCCGGAAACCACAAGCGTACCTGAGTAAATCAAAGACGCTATGTGCATCCGCCTCTTTAAATTACCTGCGCTATCTCGGGAATGGCTTGGGGGATCAAGCTGGAGCGCCCATCAAGTGTTGGGAGGGGGCCAAGTGACTTCTGATTTAGACTTGGGGAAGGGGGAAGTGGTAAATTGAAAGACACTATGCGTATTCAATTCATCAAAATGGTATGTATGCAATATCTGGAGAATAGCTAGGGGATTGAAGTTGAAACTTTCAGGTATTATTAGAGGAAGAAAGAGAAAAGGGGAGGGGATTCAAATTTTACACTATGCCCAATGGCTAAATATTTGTTGTTTCCAATTTGACAAAATAAGCTCTTATGGGGTCTATAACCTAAACATGGTTAAGTAGCGAGGTAAATCCAAAAAAAATATATGTAATCATGTTATTGAAATAACATATCAAGAGTATATAGAGAACTGTTTTTACTATCAGTTTGAAGCATCCAGACAGTACGGAGGGGGAGAGAGTGGGTGAATTTAAATAACATTTTTAGGAAGATGGAGGAATCAAAAGACCCTATGTGCATGCAGGTTATCAAAGTGCCATATTTGCACTATCTTGGAAACGTCTCAGGGGACGGAATTGAAATTTCTGGTAGTGCAATCAGGGGATTAAAAAGACTCCAAATTATGTGTCGATGGGAAGGGTGAGGGGTTATATTTTTTTCGTCAGTCGAAGTAAGGTAATAGGATAGTAATAAAGATATAGGTAGTGATAAAGATAGGAATAAAGATAATACAATAAAAAAACAAAGCATCTAAGTAATAAGGAAATATGCTAGCGAAGTTGCAATATTTTGAGGATAAACGTGTTCGAAGACTATACTGGCTATGCATGAGGTTTGATAAAAAAAAAAACACAGAAAATTACAAAAATAACTAAGAAAGTCAATACAACGAGGGCGATTTTCATACAGTTCAAAAAACGGGGCGGAAGGCAAAACAGATATTTTGGCAAGGACCTCCGCCAAGCCGTCCTCAGTGCTAAAAAAAGAACAAACTCAACAGAAAGGAAATATCCTTTTTGAAGTGAACGCTAATAAAGCAGAAAAAATTCTGAAACAAAAAACCACACTAGAAATAAATGAAAGACTATTCAAAATTATGTTAGACTATTCCAAAAAGCCTCAGGAATACCATTCAATGTTAGACTATTCAAAACAAACAAACGTTTTTTTTCTTTTTTGTTTGCTGAGCATTAAGGACGGCTTCGCTGAGATCTTTGCCGAAATATCTGTTTTTTTTCGCTTAGTTTTTTTTTAATCGGCTGAAATTCACCCTCATAAATACTATTAGGCTTGTATGACCATGTTCACAAATAGGGCATCCGTATCAAACAGTTAGTGGTAACGAACTGTAAGTAAGGAGCGACCCGGCTCAATGGTAACCGAAAGTCTAAAAAACGGAATTTTGATACCAATAGATGCATCAAAAGAATCAGATTTAATTGTGATTTCAAATATATAAGCTTCATCAAGTTTAATCTTATTCATCAAAAGTTATGCGCCTGAGAAAATTTGGCTTATTTTCGAAAAAAGGGGAAAAGACCCCCTAAAAGTTATAGAACCTTAACTAAAATCACACCATCATATTCAGCGTATCAGAGAACCCTACTGTAAAGGTTTCAAGCTCCTATCTACAAAAATGTGGAATTTTTCATTTTTTGCCAGAAGAAAGATCACGGATGCGTGTTTATTTGTTTTTTTGTTTTTTTTTTCTTTTTCCCAGGGTAATCGCATTGACCCAGTGGCCCTAGAATATCGTGAGAGGGCTCATTCGAACGGAAATTAAAAGTTCTAGTGCCATTTCTAAGTGACCAAAAAATTGGAGGGTAACTTGGCCCCCTCCCACGCTCATTTTTTCCCGAAGTCAAAGCTGTATTAATTCAAAAACGTTCAGAAATTAACTAAAAAAAACAAGTTTTTTTAACTGAAAGTAAGGAGCGACATTAAAACTTAAAACGAACAGAAATTATTCCGTATATGAAAGGGGCTTTCCCCTCCTCAACACCTCGCTCTTTACGCTAAAGTTTGACTCTGTCTCACAACTTTATTTTTTAAAACAATAAAAACTTTAGCGTAAAGAGCGAGGTGTTGAGGAGGGGAAAGCCCCTTTCATATACGGAACAATTTCTGTTAGTTTTAAGTTTTAATGTCGCTCCTTACTTTCAGTTAAAAAAAACTTGTTTTTTTATTTAATTTCTACCTGGGACCCTGTCTATTTTCTCCTGTAACTGTAAGTAAAATTTCATCTGAGTCACTAGTATCTCCGTCTGTCGGTTCTACAGGGGCATATACTACTATAACTGATACCCTGAACTTTCTAGTCATAAAATGAGCAATTAGTATTCTATTATTAATACCTTCCCAGCCTAAACAAGACTTAGCAGCTTCCTTATTCATCATGAGCCCTACTTCCTGTCTATGTACCCCATCCTCCCTGCCTGAGTAAACAAATTCTATATAACCTAATTTCATGCTTCCTACCCCTGGGATATGAGTTTCTGAAATTCCTAATAAATCCAGTTCGAATCGTCTGAATTCGTCAGTCAAAATGTCGATACAATAGTCATTTTTTAATTTCGTAGCATTCCAAGTTCCAATTTTCATTTTCTTTTAATCATTGAAATTATTTTCGCCTCAGGAAAAGCAATGATCCAGGATACCAGTGCAGGACGGGGATCACATATCTTCTCAAGTCTACACCGAAGTGCTTAAGCCGGCTTAGAACCAGACAGCAAGTAGTCCCTGGGACCTCCATGAATGGAGGCTTTGTGCAATCCTGGGCCCATATTGGTCACAACATGGTTTTCAGCATTTGGCGATGCTCTTCTATCAACAAGAGTCGAAATCCTGCACAGACAGTCTCAAGCCTATTACCTCCGACTCATTATATATTCATGCCTAGAAATTATTATGCTACTACGGGGAGGCCACCCATAATAGATAAATTAGCTAGGAAGAGGTTTTTCAGCCCAAAGACGCCCACCAAAACATACCAAGCTCAGAAAAATTGTCCATTAGTCAGAATCCCGTGTGAGTGCTGTGTCATTTACTAGGCTATAATTTCCTCGAGGGGCGCCACTCCTCAAGTGGGAATAGAGTTGACCGCAAGGTCCCCAGTCTTGCAGGTACCCCAAAAAGGTCGAGGCAGCCCTTTGCAGAGGCCGTTGTCCATAGATCTGGATCTTACGCCCTGCCGCAGTTGTCTTCCTATAGAGGATCCTCCCGCGATGGTGTTCTGCATCACCATGCAATTTAACCCATTACTAGGAGAAGGTTTGCAACTCATGGGACTTGTGAACAAACCAGTGGGCTAGAGCGTTCCCCTATCGCCACCTGGGGACACGCTGAATGGCCTGGGGGAGGCCAGGAACATAAAAATGAAATTAATTAAAAATATTATGTTTCCTTTAAGCATGGAAAATGGTATCACATATGCTCTGGTGAATGTCGAAAAGAGAGGAAAAAAACAACCCAATTATTAAAAACTAATCCATATCTCTAGTGAATGAAACAAAGAGAGCGGAATAAGCAGCACATCACGTTCTTTTAATATTTTTAACATTTGATGCTGCAGAAATATTGCGATCAGGTATTGGTGAAGAATTCTGCAATCAAGTCATATCCGAAATTTGCACTATGTGGAAAAATATTAAGATAGTCCATGGAAAGCCTCATCACAGTCAAAGCATCTTCTTTTTTGCCTAGCGAACAAATGGCAAATACAGAAACCGAAGATCGGCTTACAGAAATTCTCATTAGCTTTTGAGACCGAAGATCAGCTTGAAGAAATAGGTTATACTTCTGAAAAAAAAAATTAAGTGGTGTTCTAACCGAAAACCATTATCCAAAGAATAATTTTGAAGTGGACTTGCAAATTACCACGTTTCAATTGTAAATTACAAATATCGTTGCAAATTACCATGTCAAATCTGGCTGAAAAACGCAAGTTAATCAAACAGTTCGTGGTAACGAACTGTAAGTAAGGAGCGACCCGGCTCAACGGTAACCGAAACTCTAGAAAACAGGTTTTTGATACCAATAGATACATCAAAAGAATTAGATTTCAATGCTGATTTCAAATATATAACTTTCATCAAGTTTATTCCTACCTATCAAAAGTTACGCGCCTGAGAAAATTTGGCTGATTTTCGAAAAAAGGGGGAAAGACCCCTAAAAATTATAGAACCTTGATGAAAATCACACCATTTTATTCAGCGTATCAGAGAACCCTACTGTAGAGGTTTCAAGCTCCTATCTACAAAAATGTGGAATTTTGCATTTTTTGCCAGAAGAAAGATCACGGATGCGTGTTTATTTGTTTTTTTTTTGTTTTTTTTCCCCAAGGGTGATCGTATCGAACCAGTGGTCCTAAAATATCGTGAGAGGACTCATTGGATCGGAAATTAAAAGTTATAGTGCCCTTTTAAAGTGACAAAAAAATGGAGGGCAACTAGGCCCCCTCCCACGCTCATTTTTTCTCCAAAGACACCTGAAAATTTTGAGATAGCCATTTTGTTCAGCATGGTTGAAAATATGATAAATATGTCCTTTAGGATGACTTAATCCCCCGAAGTCCCCGGAGGGAGATCTGAAAGTTATGAACTCTACCCAATGTTAACATATAGTATTGGCTATTGGGAAGTATACAGACGTTTTCAGGGGGGATTTTTTCGGGTAGGAGGGGGGTTCAGGGGCTATATGGGAGGATCTTTCCATGAAGGAAGTTTTCATGGGGGAAGGGACATTACTATGAAGGGGGTGCCAGATTTTCCAGCCTTATTAAAGTAAAACATCAGAAATTAAATAAAAAAAACAAGTTTTTCAACTGAAAGTAAGGAGCAACATCAATACTTCAAACGAACAGAAAATATTACGTATATGATTGGGTTCACCCCCTAGTCAGTACCTCGCTCTTTAAGCCAAATATTTGTTAGTACTTTCATAAGACCTATTTATTCTAAATAACGGCCTTTGTGATTAAGGGGTCATTTCTAAAGAATTGGAACAAAATTCGAACTTTAGCTTAAAGAGCGAGGTATTGACTAGTAGGCAAGCCCCCTAATATACGTAATAAAAATATATGAATATAGAAGTTCGTTACGTAAGTTAATTCGTAAGTTACGTATATTTATTACTAATAAAAACGATCGTAAATAAAATTAAACAAGTTTCGAGAAAGCCATTTAACCAAATAAAAGTAAAATTAATATGCAAATATTGTTTTAATAATTCATGTGCGGTGAGCCAAAATCAGAACCTGCATCAATTCAAAAACGTTCAAAAATTAAATAAAAAAAAACAAGTTTTTTTAACTGAAAGTAAGGAACGACGTTAAAACTTAAAACGAACAGAAATTATTCCGTATATGAAAGGGGCTGTCCCCTCCTCAACGCCTCGCTCTTTACGCTAAAGTTTGACTTTCTCACAACTCTTATTTTTTTAAAACAATAAAAACTTTAGCGTAAAGAGCGAGGCGTTGAGGAGGGGACAGCCCCTTTCATATACGGAATAATTTCTGTTCGTTTTAATTTTTAACGTCGTTCCTTACTTTCAGTTAAAAAAAACTTGCTTTTTTTATTTAATTATCTCAGGACCGGCTTGGGAGATCGATTTAAAACTTTTTAGAGGTGTGACTTTAAACTTTAGCTTGGGGGGACAGAGGGAAATCTAAAGACCCTTTTCACGTCCAGGCTTTAAAAGTATCTTATTTCCCTGTATTAGGTATTGTGGGAGGAGGGAAAAGAGACTTCAAAATTTGTCTTGTGGGGTGTGGCTAAAAATGTTTTATTTCCAATTGACCTCTATCTTCAATTCAAATTTGTTCACGTCTAAATAGCAATATAAATCAGAAGATACATTGTGGCACAACGTTACAAATAGTGTATCTACGCTATTTTGGGAATAGATTGGGGCAGAAAGCAAAAGTATCTTTTGCGCTTAACTGAGAGTATTTTCTCTTTTAGCATTTTATAAGATTGAGAAACTAAAAATTGCTGAAACTTTCAGTAACGAATATTATTATACATTAAGCGTTCAGCGTACTCTCATTAGTTCTTTCCTGTAATATTGATCATTATGATGATATTTCCACGAAGGAATCACTTAATAGAATTGTAGCATGGCTGAGGGTAAATAAACTAAAGATCAACATGGCTAAGTCTAACTTTATAATTTTCTCGCTATCAACAAACTTTTACCAATGGATCAAGGAATTAGATATGTCCAATAGCGTTATAAAATGGACTGAATCTTTTAAATACCTTGGGACTGTAATAGATAAAACTCTATCTTTTAAGCAACATGTAACTTTAACTAGCAAAATTCTGGCAAGAAAACTTTGCCAAAGTTTTGACACATAAAAATACCACTGTTTTTATGATCATTATTAAATTGCTGAACGACCCCAACATTGTTTTTCAGATCTGTTCTCCGGATAAATTTATAGTTTGTAACTCAAATTGTACTTTGAATTGCCTTAGCTTGCGGGTAAATACCAGATGCGTAGATTGTTTTCAGTACAGGGAGATAGAGCAAGCTTCTGCCCCCTCCCCATCACCATTACTGCCAAAGCATAAGTAAAAAAAAACTTCAGATGGTGCATCCAAGGACAACCATCTCCCTTACCTCCCCACTAGCCACGCAACTGTTAAGTACCGACTTAATACTAAGTAAATACTTGATATTCTTCTGTTGTACTGTTTCAATCATGACCAGTCTTCTGGAAAATCTTGTCTTCCAAAACGACATAATCCCTATTTGCATATTTGATCAGTTCCATCAGAGCAAAATGATACATTACTTCCTAGATCCTTATCTCATTCCAGACATTTCTTCTTAGTTTCCACTGTTTTCCATTATAATCCCTAATTTCTATCTGAGAATACCAGGGAACCACAAGATGTGAATATAGAACGTGATCCGAATTGAAAGTGCATTTTGCACTGGATGTGATGGATCGTTATTCTGTGGAATCGAGATACTCTTAAAGGAGATAGAAAGGCCGGAATGTTAAAGAGTTTGAATCATCATGGTATCCATGGTAATCCTTATGCAGAATTACATTGTGGACTCCACTGTGGATTCTTGTGCATTTGCTCCCTAGACTTAAAACAATTCATTTTGGTATTTTTACTGAAAAAATTTGGCCCCTCCCTAGATCTTCAAATTGTCTTTTTTTGTATATTCATTTCAAAAATGAAAAATATTTGCCCCCACCCCAACATTTTCGTCAATTGGTGTCCCTGAATTGCGTATTATGTCGATAATTTTTTATTTAATACAAAAAGTTAATGATATTAAATTGCATGGTGTCTTCTGGGGAAGATGGCCAATGTGTGGACTGATCTCAGAATGGTACTGTTTATAAAGAGTCAGTACGGGTGGCCACTCTCGTCCACCTGATGCACATGTCCTACTTCTAACACAACATATTTATTCACGCCACGCGTGGGTCTTCTTACTCGTGTGATGTCCACGCCACCTGCTGTACACGATTTTTGAAAGTGGGCATCCCTTGAGTAATAGTCTCTTTAAATTTCTCAATTGAGAGAGAGAGAGATTTATTCTAAACAAACAAACAATTTAACATAAGTTTAGCGGCCACCCCGAGAAATAAAAACTTGTCCAAGGGGGTGGCAAAAATACACTAACATAACTGAACAATAAAAAAACAAAAAAAAAACCTATCTATATCACAGTCCCTAAACAGCCCCACAAACCTTACACCTTAACATTTTCATTAAATTTACTATCATATTCATAATCATCACCCCTAGGAGTCATAAATATATACCAATATCATTATTAAAAAAGAAAAAAAAAACAACAAAAAAACACTAAAATTCATACTTACTAAAAAGCATCCCTTTAATTACAATCTTAAACGAAGACATATCACCTATATTTTTTATATTTTGATCAAGATGGTTCCAACTTCTGATCCCCGTGTGAAGCAAAGAAATATCGTTCGGGCCGAAACAACCAGCGGAATATTAATCTCTACAGATGACCTAGTATCATAATCATGGACGGAAGATCTCAGGTTTGCCAAGCTATCATAACACGGGAGGTATATACCCTTTTGAATCCTAAAAAATGATTAGAAGTGTATATAACCCCCGTAATCCGGAAGCTGGCAGTATCTTTACACACTCATACGCGTTTCGTACCGAATCCCGGGGTTGTAGGCTATCTAGCAGCCGAACAGCGTTGTTTTGTAGAACTCGCATTGACCGAACAATAGAAGGAAATGTTCCAAGCCAAACGTTACTACAATACAATATATATGGATGGATGAGGGAATAATAAAGAAGGCGCATAACAAAAGGAGGACAAAAAAATTTTAAGTTTCCTCATTATACCCAGGTTACGAGACACAGTTTTACAAACATAATGTACATGGCGCTTGAATGATAAAACTTCATCAATATAAACCCCCAGGTACTTATAAGAACACACCCGCTTTAAAGCTCCATACTGTGTTACAATATCCTGAATCCATGGATAAAAATCTGGTGAACGGGAAAAAATAACAGAATTAGTCTTACCCAGATTAATCTTTAACCTATTTACCCTCAATCAGGAATACAACCTTTCAATAGCATGTTTCATCGATGTCTGAAGTAATTCTTCTGTCTTCGCGGTACTAATAGCAACTGTGTCATCAGTAAATAATGATACCGTCTCATTGCTGGGACTTTTGGCCATATCACTAACATCAAAACAACAACTTGGGATACAATTAGGCATATCATTAATATACAATAAAAAAAGAATCGGACCAAGAACTGACCCCTGCGGGACACCACTAGTCACTGGGCAGGGGCCTGATTGTATACAAGTCATCTCTACAAACTGGTACCGGTTACTAAGGAAACTCCTTATATGGTCAAACGCTTTACCTCAGATCCAATAGACCCCGCATTTTTCCAGGAGTAGGCCTTGGTCAACTGTATCAAAAGCCTTCTGTAGGTCTAGAAACAATGCACCTACCTTAAATCCTTCATATACTAGTCAAAAATATCAATGCATCCTCTGTCTTCCTATCTTTTCTGAAACCGAACTGATTATTATTCAACAAATTAAACTTCTCTAAAAAATGGGTCAACCGATTACTAAAACATTTTTCAATAAGACGAGAAATAACTGGCAAGATTGATATTGGGCGATAATTACCTAAATCATTTCTATCACCACCTTTATAAACCGGCGTCACTCTTGCTTTTTTTAAACAATCTGGAAACCTTCCTTGACGGAAGGAATAATTAACAGTGATGTCAAAACACCAGATATACAAGGGAAAATGCAATTTAGAATTTTTAGGCTCACTAGGTCACTACCGGACGAACTATTTTTCATACTATAGATAATATCCCTCAACTCATCTAATGTAATCATCTTTAGATGTAGTGATACATTTGCAGGAGACGGTAGAGTAGATCCAAAGGGTGGGTCTTCTGGAGACGAGGAAATCATATCGGCTATTTGCAGGCCTACTGAAAAAAATGATTTAGAAACTTATTACATATCCCAGTACCATCTGCAATTATAACCTCATTAACAGTCACTTCAGTTGGTAGAATATTAGACCGCTGACCTATAACATTACGGATTATTTGCTAAGTTTTCAACGGGTTAATTAAAAAAATATTCTCAATAATAAAAAAAAAACAACAAACAAATGCAGCTAAAAATTCTACAGCTCCTTTTCCACGGACCTCCCCCCCCCCCGAAAAATATCGTCGAAAAATATTTCTCCGTGGAAAATTCTCCCCATTATTTTTTTCCTGTGAATATATATATATATATATATATATATATATATATATATATATATATATATATATATATATATATATATATATATATATATATATATATATATATATATATATATATATATATATATATAATATATATATATATATATATATATATATATATATATATATATATATAATATATATATATATATATATATATATATATATATATATATATATATATATATATAATAATAATAATAACATTTATTCACCCACCATCTACAAAAACAGATTATAGTGGAGCACTACAAAAAGAAAAAAGAAAAGAAAAAGAAACCAGCTTCAAAAAGATAAAGATACAACACTCATTGTAATTCACGACACTCAAATAAATACAGGTGAGAAACGTCGTCTATCCAATTTAACTTTTAGCACTGAATTATTTCGAATTCTAGACCATTGTTTGGATGGCTCTTTAAGACCATATTTTTCAAGGCGGGAATTCCTATAACGCTTTGGTATGTACAGTAAAAATTTTGCAAATTTATAGTAGCAATTGTTTAGTTTTAATAATTGTTTCCGCAATCGTTATACCAAGATATCTCAGCTCCGATACCGTAGGGACAACATGATTTCCGAGAGTGACAGCATCACTTTGCGGTGCATTAAAGAACAAAAATTCACACTTATCAATATTGATAGAGAGCCCAATAGATTTAAAGTCACTTAGGAGTCGATTAAAGTTCTCTTGTAAGTCTGCTTTGGATCTACTGAGCAGAAGGACGTCGTCAGCGTATGCCAAGTAAGATAGGTCAGTGCCATGCAATAGGAGAGAGGGCGAGATACGGTCCAGGATCTTAGAGATGGCATGTTTGAAAAACAAGAGGACTAAGAACGCTGCCTTGCCTCACATCTCTGCTGATTTTTACAGGATCAGAAATTGTACCTTTCCACTTGGCCAACACAGTCGAATTTTCGTACCAAAATTTCAGAGTGCTCACTATGCTCAAACTCTTTCCATTACGCAGTAGAGCATTCATTGCTTGCATGTGATTGACGCAATCGAACGCCTTCGATATATCAATGGTGCACATATACAGAGGCGACTTTTTTCTTTCCGAGTCCATAAGTACGTTAGCCAAAAGGCGGTGAGCCTCCGGGCACCCAAGACCTCTCTAGAATCCAAGCTGATTGTCCCCAAAGTGTCCAGTATCAAGCTCAGAGAAGATCGCATTTTCGAACACTTTGCTCAAGATGCACGAGACGGTTATGGGTCTATAAGATTTGCATTTGTTTGGATCTTTTCCTTTTTTGGCGACAGATGAAATGACCCCTTTCAGGAAAGAGTCTGGAACGAAACCCCTGGTGATGCACATCTGGAAGATAAGCTGAAGATCTAAATAGAAGCATTCAGGTAAGTGATTGAGGTGTTTTATTGAAAGACCGTCACTGTCCATCCCATTCTTTGCTTTGGAAAGTACTTTTCTGACACCTAAATTGATCTTCTCAGGGGAAATGGGAACAACGCAATGCTGCCCTGAGAAACGTGCAAGCCAGCAAGAAACTTCTGTTTCATATTGATTGGTTATAGTAAGATTCTCATCTCCATACATTGAAGTATAGTAAGAGTTCCAATCATGTAGTGTTAGAGAAGCACTAGATGGACGATCGTCTGGTCTGATTAGGCTCAGCCTTGTCTGATCTGATATAGCTGATAGGATTAGTCTGGTGTGGTATATATGTATATATATATATATATATATATATATATATATATATATATATATATATATATATATATATATATTATATATATATATATATATATATATATATATATATATATATATATATATATATATATATATATATATATATATATATATATGTTTAGTAAAAAAAAAGTTTTTTTTTAATAAAGAAAAAGTTTTTTTTTTCAACTGAAAGTAAGGAGTAACATTAATACCTAAGGCGAACTGAATTATTCCGTATATGAGGGGGCTGCATCTTCCTCAACCCTCTCTCCCTACCCTAAAGTCTTAAAGTTCTTTAAAATACTTCTCAGTCAAATTTAGCCACCCTTGTGTTTGAGTAGTCTTTCTTAAAGAATTGCGACAAAACGTCAAGCTTTAGCGTAAAGAGCGACAGTTAAGTAAGAAGCAGGCCCATCATGCACATATTAGTTTCTGTTCGTTTTAAGTTTTAATGTTTCTCCTTACTGTCAGATGCAACAACTTATTTAATTTCTGACAGTTTTTCAAATCATTAGTTCTTTAACATTGATTTAATTTCTATCCATTATAGGGTTCCTTTCTTCATTAGAAGAAAGGATGTTGCTTTACTTTTTTACTTTTTCATATCCCTGTAGATTAAGTTAAAACTGGTATATTCACATTCTTCCTTTTAATCTGTTGGTTAATTTGTCGCAAGAAATCCATTTCTAATTTGGCTCATTGCTGCAATGCAACGATCGATCTGACAACGCCGACTCTAGTCTGGAAATAAATAAAGTATTATGTGGAAATAATATTGTACCTTAGTTCCCTTTTCCATCAAGTACAGAGTTCATTAATGGAAGATGTGTAGTTGGCCTCATGGAATTAACATGCTTACTCACAATTGTACTTTATGCCCCTTTAATTAATTTTATATTTTATGTTTATATATTAAATTTATATTTATGCCCCTTTAATTAATACAATAGCAAATTTTGTTCTTTATGATCAGGTGTAGAAGAGAACACGCAATTAGAGAGACCAAGACGAATTATCAATTTCTACAGTGGTACAATTTCACAAACTGTTAGAGGGGACATAAAGCATATTTTTTGAAATTTATGGGGGGGGGGGGTTCAAATTATTTTTCAGTTTGTTGGGTAGCAACAAATTTAGTGTGCAAATAACCCTCCATTTTCTAATTGTCGCTGCTGTACTTCAGAACTTGTTCACCAACTTGTTCATCACTTGTTCACAAGCCTTCATTAACACCTGACACCCCTTATGTTACTCTGAGGGCATCGCTTGCGCTTTGCTAAAAAAATAGGAATGTTTTCAATAATAATAACTTGTAAATTTTGAGGATTGATTGCATGTTTTCCTGCAATCTGTGAAGTCAAATTGTTTATGGTAGTCTTGCCGTTAAGAAAGGAGCGACATCTGTGACTATCAGCCAAAACTCTAAAAACGGAAATTTGGTATAAGGTACATCAAAAGGATCTGCTTCTTATATTGAATTAAATTAAAAAAATAAGTTTTTTTTAACTGAAAGTAAGGAGCAACATTAAAACTTCAAACGAACAGAAATTATTCCGTATATGAAAGGGGCTGTCCCCTCCTCAACGCCTTGCTCTTTACTCTAAAGTTTTTTATTGTTTAAAAAGATAGAGTTGTGAGAAAGCGTCAAAATTTAGCGTAAAGAGCAAGGCGCTGAGGAGGGGACAGCCACTCTCATATACGGAATAATGTCTTCCCCCATGCGCCCCCTTCATAGCAATGTCCCTTCCCCCATGAAAACTTCCTTTATGGAAAGATCCTCCCATATAACCCCCGACCTCCCCCCCGCTACCAGAAAAAGTCCCCCTGAAAACGTCTGTATACTTCCCAATAACCAATACTATATGTAAACATTGGGTAAAGTTCATAACTTTCAGCCCTCCCCCCGGGGACTTTGGGGGATTAAGTCATCCTAAAAGACATATTTATTATATTTTCGACCATGTTGAACAAAATGGCTATCTCAAAATTTTGATCGGGTGATTTTGGGAAAACAACGAGCGAGGGAGGGGGCTTAGTTGCCCTCCATATTTTTGGTCACTTAAAAGAGCACTAGAACTTTTAATTTCCTTTTGAATGAGCCCTCCCATGATATTCTGTGACCACTGGGTCGATACGATCACCTTTGGAAAAAAAAGAAGCAAAAACAAATAGAAACACATCCGTGATCTTTCTTCTTGCAAAAAATACAAAATTCCATATTTTTGCAGATAGGAGCTTGAGACCTCTACAGTAGGGTTCTCTGGTACGCTGAATCTGATGGTGTGATTTTCATTAAGGTTCTATATCTTTTAGGGGGTGTTTTCCCCTTCCTTCGTAAGTCAGGCAAGTTTTCTCAGGCGTGTAACTTTTGATGGGTAGGACTAAACTTGATGAAACTTATATATTTGAAATCAGCATAAAAATTTGATTCTTTCGATGTATCTATTGGTATTAAAATCCGTTTTTTACAGTTTCTATTACTATTGAGCCGGGTCGCTCCTTACTTACAGTTCGTTACCACGAACTGTTTGACCAAAATGTGTAAAATTTTTGACTTTGAAGTAGCACAGGGCGTATCCAGGCTTTTTTTCGTTTTTTTTCCGGGCGGTGTTTCACAAAAATATCTTTGCAAACGCATCAAAATTTGTTTATCTTCATATTTATTAATTTTTTACCTTTTGGACAAAAATGTTAGAGGAAAGGGAGGTTCAGACTCGGTAGCCCCTACCCTGGATACGGCTTGTACAGTAGCCCTTCAAAAGCATTATCACAAGAAGGTTTGCATAATCATTGGCAGCGCAATAGCACCACCTAAGTAAAGAGCGATTTGGGCATAATGTATTACTTTTTTTTCACCAAGGCACTTCGTATAGAAGGAGCTGTCGTAGAATCTTCGGAAAAAAGGGATTTGATTTGAAATGGGAAGTTCTATCCCCTTTTTGATAGTCAAAAGTGATTGGAGGGTAAACAACCCCCTTTCCTCACCCATCAATTCCCCAAACACATCCAATCAAAATGTTGAGATTGCCATTTTTTCAGCATAGTTGAAAGGTCCAGTAATTCTGTCCCTGAGGATGTCATCTTCCCTCAGACTTTGGGCAAGGACTGTAAGTTTTGCAATCTGCCTATTGTTTGCATTTAGTATTTGCTATTGAGAAAGGTGGACAGGGGGACATCTTTGACCTTTGGTGTCCAAAATGAGGAAGGGCGTTCAGGTGAACCTTTCAGAGAATGTGTAGTGGAAAATTCAGCTAAATCAAAACAAGTTATATGCACAGAGGTTGCCAAAAGGGCGTAATTCAGGAATGACTAAAAGTATTAATTTGGAATTTTCAGGAAATGATAGCCGGATGATAAATTGGTGGACTATTAGTGGGCATGCAGCCCCCCTCCTCACAGGTCCATTAAATCTCCAAACACATCCAATCAAATTATTGGGGTATCCAATTTGTTCATCATAGTTGAAAGTCCCGGTAATTATGTTTCCAGGGATGTTAGGGACGACAAACCCCCACAGTCCCCAGAGCAAGGGTTGTAATTTACGCACCTTGCCCATTGTCTATATATAGTATTTGTTAAAACGAAAGTGGGCCTGTTTGACCTTTGGTGTTCAAAAGGACCAAGTGCAATATTGTGAAGCTTTCTAGAATTTATAGGGGAGTACTTTATTAAGTCAAAACGTGTTATTTGCAAGCATGTTGTAACAAGGAGGAAACTCAGGAATGACGGAGGGTATTAAGTTGAAACTTTAAATGATTGATGAGGGGGATGATCAATCGACCAAGGGCATGTTGAGGGGGATGTTTTACCAACCATAAAAAAACAATATATACATGTTGCCATTGTTGCTACTATTGCGATTGCTGTGACTACTACTTCTGCTCAGGTTAAGATATTCAGGAGAAAATTTCAGGAAACGCCTAGTAGATTTTGAAGAAAATAAAAGTTAGTATGAGCATTAAAGGTTGCCAAAAGGATGTATGAGCATGATAATCGGATGATAAATTGACCAAAAAGGCTACATTTGCCCAGTATTACTGCTGCTACTACTACCACTACAACAACAACAGCAAATACTACTATTACTACCATTGCTACTACTGCGACTACTGCATATGCAGTAAGCACTATCAATGCTGAGGATATTGAAGTGTAAATTTAACCAAATGCTGAGCTGAAATTTGAAGTATATCCGAACGCACTATGTGTATAAATGCTACAAAATGATATAACAGCAATATCTTCGGAAAGGCTTACTGGATCAAGCTGAAACTTCCAGGGAATCATGAAGAGGATATTCAAATGACAAAAGGCGACATGTGTATACTCTTACTGCTACTACTACTAATAACACAACACTGCTTCTGCTTCTACTACTACCGCTACTACTATGATGCAAGTACTAATCAGGTTAAGAGTAAAAAGGTGAAAATAGAGCGAATATTGAAGGTAATTTGAACTAAGTCAAAACAATCTATGTGCAAGAATATTTTCAAAAGGTTGTGTATCAAGATTAGATTAGAGTATTAAGTTGGAACTTACATGGAATGCTGAAAGAGGGAGATAAATTAAAAAAAGGCAATATGTGCACGGCACTACTACCACTACTACTACTGCTGCTACTATTGCAATCACAACTTCTTTTGCAACTGCTATTAATGCTGAGAGTATTAAGATAAAAATTGCAGAATTTTTGAAGGGGAAGTTGAACTAAATTCAAATACATTGTGAACATACAGGTTACCAAAATGGCATATCAGCAATATCTTACCAACGACTAATTGTTTTAAGATAAAATTTCCAGGACTTGAGGTGGGGGATATTCAACTGACCAAAGAAACTTGTTAATACTACTGCTGCTGCTAGTACTAGTGCTATTACTATTAATACTACTACTAGTCCTACAACTAGTACTGCTAGTACTCCTACTACTACTTCTACTGCGACCACTATTACACCTATGGCTAAGGGTATGAAGGCAAAATTTTCAGGGAATATTTAGGGGAAAAGTTGAACCTAATCGTATCACGTCGTCTGCATGCGGGTTGTCAAAAGAACGCATCAACAATATCTTAGGAACGGCTTGGCGTGGAAAGTTGAGACATACAGGGTTTGTTGTGGTTTTGATGAGCTAACCAAAAGGCAATATTTACATCTTGCTACTGTTACTTCTACTTCTACTGCTATTATTACTTCTGCTGTTACTACTACTGCTACCACAGCTAATTCTGCTGCTACTACTATTGACACTGCTTCTACTGCTATTACTACTAAGCTAAGAGTATTAAGTTGAACATTTTGGGGAATGTTGAAACACTGTTGAACTAAATTAAAGCACACTATGTCCATACAGGTTATCAAGAGGTCGTTTCAGCAATGCCTCGGGAACACTTTATGGTATTAAGTTGAAACTTTCAGCGTGTGTTGAGGGAGATGGTGAAAAAGTCTAAGGTGCTATGTGCATGCTACTACTAATGCTGCTTCTACCGCTACAGCTATTTCTAGTACGGAATCTAACAGTATTAAGGTGAAGCTTTCAGGAAACTTTAGGCGGAAGCTGAACTAAATCAAACAAACTATGAGCATGTAGACTGTTAAAAGTGTTTAACGGCGCTATCTCAGGGACGGCGAAAATTATAAAGTTCAAACTTCCAGGGTATATTGTGACAGAATTTTGAAGTAATCACAAGGCACTATGTGTACGCTACTAATATTAATGTTACATTTGCAGTACCTAATGATGCTAAGGGTCTACTGTTAGGGAAAATTTCAATTAAGCAAAAAAAAAACTATAAGTATGTAACTCTTCAAAAGAGAATATAAGCAAAATCATAGGCAGCGCAGCACTATCATAGAAACTTTTGAAGAAGCTCATTCGATTGGAAAACAAAAATTCTAGAGCCCTTTTGAAGGATCAAAAGTGATTGGTGGGCAAGCAACCCCCTCACTCCTCCTCACAGGCCCATTAGTTCTCCAAACACATACAATCAAATTACTGTGATAGCCAGTTTGTTCGGCATAGTTGAAAGGTCAGGTAAGTATGTTTCCAGGGATGTTGGGGACGACAAACCCCACAGCCCCCAAAGCAAGGGTTGTAAGTTATGCACCTTGCCTATTGTTTATATATAGTATTTGTTAAAAGGAACACCTGTTTGACCTTTGGTGTTCAAAAAGACTAAGTGCATGGGAATGAAGCTTTCTAGAATTTTTAGGGGAGTACTGGACTAAGTCAAAACGTGTTATTTGCAAGCAGGTTGTAAAAAGGAGGAAACTCGGGAATTACAGAGGGTATTAAGTTGGAACTTTAAAGGATGAATCGACCAAGGGAATGTTGAGGGGGATGTTATACCAACCAGAAAACAATATATACATGTTACCACCGTTGCTACTATTACGATTGCTATGACTACCACTTCTACTCAGGTTAAGGATATTAAGGTGAAAATTTAAGGAAACGGTTAGTGGATGTTGAAGCAAATCAAACTTACTATGAGCATTAAAGGTTGCCAAAAGGATGTCCAAAAGCAATTTCATTGAAAACAATAAGTTTAACCTTTCATGGTGCTGTGAGAGGATGTTGAACTACCAAATGGCACTCTGTGCATACTGCTACTACTACTTCTGCTGCTATTACTATTATTGCCACTACTACTGAGGCAAAGGGTAGGAAATTAAAACTCTCAGGGAATGTTTATGGATATGCTGAACTAAATAAAATCACAATTATTCAAACAGGTTGTCTAAAGGGCACATCAGCAGTATCATAGGCAGCGCAATAGCGCTGCCTAAGTAAAGAACGATACTGGCACAATGTATTGTTTATTTTTTCTTGGTCTTAGACCAGGAAGCTTCGTATCGAAGTAGTTGTCGTAGAAACTTCGAAAAGGGCCCATTCGATTGGAAATTGGAGTGGCTAGTGCCCTTTTTAATAGTCAAAAATGATTAGAGGGCAACTAGCCTCCCACACCCATCCTTCCTCCAAACACATCCAATCAAAATTTTGAGATAGCCATTTTGTTCAGCGTAGTTGATTTCAAGATAGAAAATATATTTTTGAGAAGTTCACTCCCCAGCAACCCTCAGGGCAAGGATTTTAAGTTATGCCCTGGGGGCATGCAAGAACGATGTTGGCACAATGTATTATTTATTATTTTTTTTCCTTTAGACCAGGGCACTTCGTATCGAAGAAGTTGTCGTAGAAACTTCGAAAAGGGCTCATTCAATTAGAAATTGTGTGGCTTGTACCCTTTTTAATAGTCGAAAGTGATTGGAAGGCAACTAACACCCCTTCCACGCCCACAATTTCCCGAAACACATCCAATCAAAATTTTGATATAGCCATTTTCTTCAGCGTAGTTGATTTCAAGATAGAAAAAATATTTTTGAGAAGTTCACTCCCCAACAACCCTCAGGGCAAGGGCTTTAAGTTATGCCCTGGGGGCATATAAGGTTTTTATAGAACGTATTGTCGTAGAAACTTCAAAAAGGGCTCATTCGATTCGAAATTGAAATGGCTAGGGCCCTTTTTAATAGTCGAAAGTGATTGGAAGGCAACTAACACCCCTTCCTTGCCCACCATTTCCTCAAACTCATCCAATCAATATTGTTATACGCAGGTTAAAGTTCAGGAAATTATACCTTTGAGCAGAACACTCCCCCCACAGTCTTCAGGGCAAGGCTTATAAGTTATGCCCTGGGGGTATATAATTTTTTATTGAAATCTTTGTCGTAGAAACTTGAAAAAGGGCTAATTCGATTGGAAATTCAAAGGTCTAGTGCCCTTTTTAATAGTCAAAAGTGATTTGAGGGCAACTAACCCCCCTCTCAAGCCTACTTTTTCCCCAAACACATCCAATCAAAATTTTTAGATAGCCATTTGGATCAGCGTAGTTGATTTCCAGATAGAAATTATGTTTTTGAGGAGGACACTCCCCCACAGCCCTCAAGGCAAGGATTGCAAGTTATGCCCTGGGGGCATATAAGGTTTTTATAGAAAGTGTTGTCGTAGAAACTTCAAAAAAGGCTCATTCGATTGGAAATCCATAGGGCTAGTGTCCTTTTTAATAGTCGAAAGTGACTGGAGGGCACAAACCCCCCTCTAACGCCCAGCTTCTCCCCAAACACATCCAATACAAATTTTAAGATAGCCATTTTGTTCAACGTAGTTGAAAGTTCTAGAAATTAGGTCTTTGAGGATGACAGCCCCCTCACAGAACTCAGGGCAAGGGTTGTAAGTTATGCCCTTGGGGTTATAAGGTTTTTATAGAACGCGTTGTCGTAGAAACTTGAAAAAGGGCTAATTCGATTCGAAATTGAAATGGCTAGGGCCCTTTCTAATAGTCGAAAGTGATTGGAAGGCAACTAACACCCCTTCCTTGCCCACCATTTCCTCAAACTCATCCAATCAATATTGTTATACGCAGGTTAAAGTTCAGGAAATTATACCTTTGAGCAGAACACTCCCCCCACAGTCTTCAGGGCAAGGCTTATAAGTTATGCCCTGGGGGTATATAATTTTTTATTGAAATCTTTGTCGTAGAAACTTGAAAAGGGCTATTCGATGGAATCAAAGATCTAGTGCCCTTTTAATAGTCAAAGTGATTGAGGGCAACTAACCCCCCTCTCAAGCCTACTTTTTCCCCAAACACATCCAATCAAAATTTTTAGATAGCCATTTGGATAAGCGTAGTTGATTTCCAGATAGAAATTATGTTTTTGAGGAGGACACTCCCCCACAGCCCTCAAGGCAAGGATTGCAAGTTATGCCCTGGGGGCATATAAGGTTTTTATAGAAAGTGTTGTCGTAGAAACTTCAAAAAAGGCTCATTCGATTGGAAATCCATAGGGCTAGTGTCCTTTTTAATAGTCGAAAGTGACTGGAGGGCACAAACCCCCTCTAACGCCCACCTTCTCCCCAAACACATCCAATACAAATTTTAAGATAGCCATTTTGTTCAACGTAGTTGAAAGTTCTAGAAATTAGGTCTTTGAGGATGACAGCCCCCCCCACAGAACTCAGGGCAAGGGTTGTAAGTTATGCCCTTGGGGCTTATAAGGTTTTTATAGAACGCGTTGTCGTAGAAACTTCAAAAAGGGCTCATTCGATTGGAAATTAAAATGGCTAGTGCCCTTTTTAATAGTCGAAAGGGATTGGAAGGCAACAGACACCCCTTCCACGCCCACCATTTCCCCAAAAACATCCGATCATAATTTTGAGATAGCCATTTTTTTGTTCCACGCAGTTTAAAGTTCAGAAAATTATACCTTTGATTAGAACAATCCCCCCACAGTCTTCAAGGCAATGGTTTTAAGTTATGCCCTGGGGGCTAAGTTTTTATTGTAATATTTGTTGTGAAAAACCTGAAAAAGGGCTCATTTGATTGGAAATTTAAAGGGTTAGTGCCCTTTTTAATAGTCTCAAAAGTGATTTGAGGGTAACTAACCCCCCTCTCAGGCCCACCTTTTCCCCAAACACATCGAATCAAAATTTTTAGATAGCCATTTTATTCAACGTAGTTGAAAGTTTTGGAAATTAGGTCCTTAAGGATGACAACCCCTCCAACCCTAAAGCCCTCAGGGCAAGGGTTGTAAGTTATGCCCTGGGGGCATATAAGATTTATATAAAAAGTTGTTGTAGAAATTTCAAAAAGGGCTTATTTGATTGGAAATTGAAATTGCCCTTTTTGATAGTCGAAAGTGAGTGGAGAGTAATTAACCCCCCTCTCACTCCCACCATTTCCCCAGACACATTCAATCAAAGTTTAGAGATAGCCATTTTGTTCAACGTCATTGAAATTTCTAGAAATTATTTATTTAAGGATGACAAACCCTCCAGATCCCCCAGGGCAAAGGTTGTAAGTTATGCCTTGGGGGCATATAAGATTTTTATAGATAAAGTTGTCGTAAAAACTTAAAAAGGGACTCATTCAATTGGAAATAGAGAGGGCTAGTGCCCTTTTTAATAGTTGAAAGTGACTGGAGAGTAACTAACGCCCCTCTCACGCCCACCATTTTCCCAAACACATCCAATCAAAATCTTCAGATAGCCATTTTGTTCAGTGTTGCAGAAAGTTCTTGAAATTAGGTCTTTAAGGATGACAACCTTCCCCCCAGCCCTCAGGCAGGGGCGGATCCAGGATTTTTTTTAGGGGGAGCTCAAAATAGGTTGATCCGAAAAAAAATTTAAGGGGGGGGGGTGAAAAATAGGTTGATTCGATAAACTTGCGTTAGGAGCAAGTTTAATTTACGCAAACTTGAGCTAATTAAGTAAATTACACTACTTTAGACTACGCTAGGGGGCGCCCCCTGGATCCACCACTGCCCTCAGGGCAAATGATGTAAGTTATGCCCTTGGGGCATATAAGGTTTTCATTGAAAGCATTGTCGTAGAAACTTCAAAATGGCTCAGTTGATGGGAAATTGAAAGGGCTAGTGCGTTTTTAATGGTTGAAAGTGACTGGAGAGCGACTATCGCCCTTTTCACGCCCACAATTTTCCCAGACACATCCAATTTTGAGATAGCCATTTTGTTTAACATAGGTTAAAGTTCTGGAAATTAGGTCTTAGAAGATGACAACCACCCTCACAGCCCTTAGGGTAAGGGTTGTAATTTATGGCCTGGGGGCATATAAGGTGTTTATAGAAATTGTTGTCGTAGAAACTCAAAAAGGGATAATTCGATTGGAAATCGAAAGGCCAAGTTTCCTTTTTAATAGTCGAAAGTGATTGGAAGGCCTGACATTGTTATGGTAAAGATCGATGCGGGTATAATGTATAATTTTGTTGTTGTTGTTGCTTAGACCAGGACACTTAGTATCGAAGGAGTTGTCGTAGGGACTTCGAAAAGGGCTCATTCGAGAAAGGGCTGATACGTTTTTTAATAGTCGAAAGGGATTGGAGGGAAATTCATCCCCTTCCCACGCCCACCCTCCCATTTACTTTTATGTTTAAAAACTAAATGTTGCCTTAAAATTAAATCAAAATGCACTGCGTTAATGCTAATTCCCAAAAAGGCATCTCAGTAGTATCCCAAGAACGACTGAGGGTATTATGTTCAAACTTTCGGGGTTACTTCGGCTCTTAAAATTTAACCAAATCAAAATAGCGTAAGTGTATCCAAGCTATCAAAGAAAGTAAACAGATTTTTTTGCGAATGGTATCAAACTTTTCCATTTCAGGTCAACTAGAGGAGGTATGAAACTAAATTAAACACTACTATTTGTGTCCAGATTTTGAAAAGGGTGTATGTTGTTAAAAATTGCTGAAAATTTTTCTCCAGCATACAAATAGCAGGCCAAACTATAAATTCTTAAAAAAACAAAAAGATTTAAAGTATTATGTTCTTTTTCCCTGAAAAGACTATGTCAATACAGAACGAACAGAAATTAATTAAAAAAACTTTTTCCACAAAGTAAGTTTTTCAAAGAAAAGTAAAGAACTCCATTAAACAAAAATGAGCAAAAATAGAATCAAATAATCTACCAAGCATGAAACTACCACAAATCAGCATCGATAAATAAATGAAACCCAAAACGAACAGAAATTACAATAAATAACCGAGTCAAACCCAAAACGAGCAGAAATTAACATAAGTTGGGCTCAAAACCCCTATGCCTTCCCAAGGCCAGAACATAATTTGCACTTTACTGAAAAAAATGCAAATGAATGTGCATTGTCAGTTTAATATACATATACTGATATTTAGTAATCAAAATGTTAATATCATTTTAATTATTACAGTTATAAAAGTAAAAAGTTCTTTACTTTTCTTTGAAAAACTTATTTTGTGTAAAACGTTTTTTTAATTAATCCCAAAAATGATCTAGGGCATTAAGTTGAAAGTTTCTGGAAATACTTAGGGGGATGTTGAACTAGGTAAAATGCAAAATACGCATGCTTCTACAACTATTAACACTACTGATACTGCTGCTACTGCAGCTACTACTACAACTGCTTCTACTACTACTACTACGATGACTGTTACTAATACTGCTGAAGCTAAGGGTATTATAGTGAAACTTTCAGGAAAGTTGAAGGTGATTGTGAACTAAATTGAAACACGCTTTGTGAATGCAGGTTATTAAAACGCTGTAACAGCTATATGTCAGGAATAGCTTAGAGTATTAAGTTGAATCTTTAAGTACAGGTTAAGGGGATCTTGAACCAACCAAAAGGTACAATATGTGTACTACCCCTATGACTTCTACTAAAACTACTAACTTTACTATTAAAGCTAAGGGTAATAAGGAGACATTTTCAGAAAATATTGGGAGGTATTCTAAATTAAATTGAAATACAATGTATTTGTGTAGGCTGTCAAATGGTCGTATCAGCAATATGTCAAGAATGGCTTCGATGATTAGATTGAACGTTTCACAGTACGCTGACGGATATGTTGAGCTAGTAAAAATGCAGTGTGTACATACTACCACTACTACTAGTAACAGGACTACTACTACAACTGTTAGTATTAATATTACTAAGGTTAATGGTATTAATGTGGGACTTTCAGGGATGTTGACGAGGATGTTGGGCTAAATCAAAACTAATTTTTTGCATGCAGGTTATCAACAGAACATATTATGAATATCTCAGAAACAGTTTAAAGTATTAACTTGAAACCAACAGGGAATGAGGATGGGATGTTTTACTAGGCCAAAAAGGACAATGTGAATACCATTACTGCTAACTACTAATGTTACTGCTACTACCGCTAATACTACTATTGCTCTTATTATTACTTCTGCTAGGGTATAAAGGGTGTAGGGCTTACCATATACCCAATATGCGAATATTGTCTTTTGGTTTGTTCGACATCCCCCACAACAGGCCTTATAAGCTTGAACTTCACGCAACAAGTCATTCTTAATATATTGCTTACACGTCCCTTCAAGGGCACCTGTAGGGGGCCTGGGCACAGGACCCCCTAGAAATTTGAGACTATCAAGTAATTATAAGGAAACCAAAGGAAAGAGAACAGAATAAGGAAAATGTGTGGTGCCTTATTGTTGGCTGCCTGCTAATAGATTTTGACCCATAAAAAGGAAAATATAAGTTCTAATTTGTCACCGAGTGACCCCTTCTCAGTTTTCTACAAATATCTTTTATATATAATTTTGTTGGACTAAAAAAAAAAAAGCTATTCTTCATAATGAATGGCAAGCAAATAACGATCCTCGTCAATAACGAAAGCACAAGAGCCAAACTATTGTTAACATTTAATCAAAGAATCAGCTTTTTATGGTGATTCTAAATATTTATTTATTAGTAATTAGTGCAGTTATTACTGCACAAGAAAGTTCGTATGATTATAAAAAAAACACAAGGAAAACAACTTGATATGGGGCAATTTTGGTAAAAATATGCCATCAACTTTTGCTTGCATTGCAAAATTACCTGTGATCAAACAGTTCGTGGTAACGAACTGTAAGTAAGGAGTGACCCGGCTCAATGGTAACCGAAACTCTAGAAAACGGGATTTTGATACCAATAGATGCATCAAAAGAATCAAATTTTAATGCTGATTTCAAATATATAAGTTACATCAACTTTAGTCCAACCCATCAAGAGTTACGCGCCTGAGAAAATTTGGCTGATTTTTGAAAAAAAGGGGAAATACCCCCTAAAAATTATAGAACCTTGATGAAAATCACACCAACATATTGAGCGTATTAGAGAACCCTACTGTAGAAGTTTCAAGCTCTTATCTTCAAAAATGTGGAATTTTGCATTTTTTGCCAGAAGAAAGATCACGGATGCGTGTCTATTTGTTTTTTTTTTGTTTTTTTTTTCCAGGGGTGATCGTATCGACACAGTGGTCCTAGAATATTGTTGGAGGGCTCGTTGGAATGGAAATTAAAAGTTCTAGTGCACTTTTTAAGTGACCAAAAAAATAGAGGGCAACTAGGCCCCCTCCCATGCTCATTTTTTCACAAAGTCACCCGATCAAAATTTTGAGATAGCCATTTTGTTTAGCATGGTCGAAAATATGATAAATATGTCTTTTAGGATGACTTAATCCCCCGATGTCCCGGGGCGAGGGCTGAAAGTATGAACTTTACCCAATGTTAACATATAGTATTGGTTATTGGGAAGTATACAGACATTTTCAGGGGTATTTTTTATGGTAGGGAGGGCGGGGGGTGGGTGGGTCGGGGTTATGTGGGAGGATCCTTCCACGAAGGAATTTTTCATGGGGAAAGGGACATTGCTAAGAAGGGGGCGCCTGATTTCCCAGAATTATTTAAAAAAAGATCAGAAATTAAATATAAAAAAACAAGTTTTTCAACTGAAAGTAAGGAGCAACATCAAAACTTAAAACGAACAGAAAATATTACGTATATGATTGGGTTCACGCCCTAGTCAATACCTCGGTCTTTAAGCTAAATATTTTTTAGTAATTTCATAAGAGCTATTGTTCTAATTAAGGGCCTTTGTGATTAAGGGGTCATTTTTAAAGAACTGGAACAAAATTCGAACTTTAGCTTAAAGAGCAAGGTATTGACTAGGGGAAAAACCCCTAATATACGTATTAAAAATATATGAATATAGTAGTTCATTACGTAAGTTAATTCGTAATATACGTATATTTATTACTAATAAAAACGTTCGTAAAGAAAATTAAAGAAGTTTCGAGAAAACCATTTAACCAAATAAATGTAAATTAATATGTAAATTTTGTTTTAATTATTCATGTGCGGTGAGCCAAAATCAAAACCTGCATTAATTCAAAAATGTTCAAGAATCAAATTAAAAAAAAAGTTTTTTTTAACTGAAAGTAAGGAACGACGTTAAAACTTAAAACGGACAAAAATTATTCCGTATATGAAATGGGCTGTCCCCTCCTCAACGCCTCGCTCTTTACGCTAAAGGTTGACTTTCTCACAACTCTATTTTTTCAAACAATAACAAACTTAAGCGTAAAGAGCGAGGCGTTGAGGAGGGGACAACCCCTTTATGTAGGAATAATTTCTGTTCGTTTTAAGTTTTAACGTCGTTCCTTACTTTCAGTTAAAAAAACTTGTTTTTTTTATTTAATCTGATATATGAAACCACTATAATCAGGAATGTTTCCCCTGAATGGAATGCTGGGAATTCCTGTATTTTCTCCCTGAACGGATAAGTTTTTTTTTGTTTTATTATCCTTAATTATTTTCCAGGAGTGATTGTATTTATCTAGTTGTCATTTTAAAAAGATTTATTTTTTTTTACAGTTATGAAGTATAAAGGTGTCAAATATATTGTTTTTTTGCATCAAAAATTAAAATAAAAATATTGAATTTAAATTTTTATTTGATTTTATTAATATTAGTTTTAATGTTTAACTTTGAACAAACTACTTTGATTTTGCGTTGCCTTTTACAGATATTGAGTCTAAAATATTTTGGTGTTTGATAAACAAGTTCAAAACTGTCGATAGTATTTAAAATATCCGTCCAACGCTTCAGCAACAGAACTGAATGCTGGGAGTTTGTATTTTAGTTTTTGTAAGCAGGCTAATTTTTTGTGTATTTTTTTTGTAATTACTTACTTTTTTCATTATTATATACTTTAACTTTAATTGACATACTTTTTCCATTGACTTTAGAAAAATATTTGTCTCTAAGCTTCATTCAAGTTTTTTCAACTGAAAGTAAGGAGCAGCATTAAAATTTAAAAGGAACGAGAATTATTACCTATGTGAGGGGTTTCCCTTTCCTCAACACCTCGCTCTTCACGCGCCAGTTTTTCAGCAGTATAAAAAAGTGACTGATTGTTCTAATTAAACAACCCTTGTGTTTCAGGAGTTTTTATTTTAAAGAATTGGGACAAAAGTTAAACTTTAGCGTAAAGATTGAGGTGGCGAGGAGGGGGAAACCCCCTGTATACTTTAAAACGGGTCTTTTTTATTTAATTTCTTATCTTTTTTAAATAATGCCAGGATATCTGGCTCCAGCTCCACGGAAAAATCTCTCTCCCACAGAAATATCCTCTAGACAATTCAATCCTGGTAAGAATTTGCCCCAGACAATTACCTTTAACATCTCCACGCGTAAAATTGAATCGGTAAAGAGAGAGCAAGACATATAAAGACATTTCAAATAGAAATTCTTGCAAATTCACCCAGTGTAAAGTTTCCCGTGGAAAGTTCACCCCTGAAAACTTTTATCTCCATGGAAAATTCTCCTCATGCTAAATCCTCCCAGAAAAAAATTAATCCTCCTCTCCCCAACCAATAAATGTATGTATGCTTCCCAATAACAAATACTATACGAAAACAATGGGCAGATTTTATAACTTAAAAAACTTTCTACAAGGTCTGTAGGGGGTCATTTTATCTCCAAATACATAGTTATTGAGTCTTTCAACTATTCTGAACAAAATAGTTATCTCAAATTTTGATTGGACGATTTTGGAAAAAAGTGGCTTGGGACGGGGCTTAGTTGCCCTCCAATTTCTGGTCATCTAAAAAGGGCACTAGGACTTTTTATTTCCATTAGATTGAGCTCTCCCCTGACCTACTCGGCCAACTGGGTCGATAAGATCACCCCTGGGAAAACAAAAATAAATAAATAAGTAAACACGCATCCGGGATCTTTCTTCTGGCAAAAATAATAAAATTCCATATTTTTACAGACATGAGCTTGAAACCTCTACAGTATGGGCGTAGGCAGCATATTGTCTAGGGGGGGGCAGTCGATAGTGTGATGGAGGGCCTTTTATCAACTGTTTTTCCAACCATCTGTTTTTCAGCCATATCTAATGTAAATTTCAAGGTCTAGGGGGGGAGGCAGCTGCCCCCTGCCCCCCTCTCCCTACGCCCATGCTCTACAGTATGGCTCTTTGATATGCTGAATCTGACGGTGTGATTTGTATTAATGTTCTATGTCTTCTAGAGGGTTTTCCCCTCTTTATTTTAAAATCCGACAAATTTTCTCAGGCTCGTAGCCTTTGATAGATAAGACTAAACTTAATGAGAGTTATATATTTAGAATCAGCAAAACAAGCCAGTTCTTTTGACGTATCTATTAGTATCAAAATTCCGTTTTTTAGAATTTCGGTTACTATTGAGCCGGGTCGCTCCTCACTTACAGTTCGTTATCAGGAACTGTTTGATTACCCACCAAATCCAAAGAGAGATCTTTGAAATTATGATCGTTTTTTATGTGTTGCCAAAAGCATTGCATTTATAAAACTTTACAGTTTCATGAAATGTAATTAAACAAATAGAAAAGGTTTTTCAACTAAAGTAAGGAGCAAGTTTAAAACTTAAAACAAATTGTAATTACCCTGTATATAAGGGGGACTGCCCATTTCTCAACACCTTGCTCTTAATGAAAAGTTATAAGTTTTTTAGTGCTTTGAATTTTTTTCCAATTGCAAATTTTCTTTCGAAATTTGAAATAAAGCCCAACTTCACAGTAAAGAGTTAGGAGGAGACAGTCCCCTTCATATTAAGAATAATCCGCTCAAATAGGTTTCAAATCTGTTCCGTGTTTTCAGCTGAAAAGCTGCTTTTTTCATTTAATTTCTGGTTGTTTTCCAAATCTCACCCAGGCCTAATCAAGATACAATTTGAGGTATCTCTTCCTTAAATCCCTAGCCAATTGCTTTTAAAATGTGTAAATTGATAATTGTACATTGATTAGTACCATCATTTGTTAAAATTTGCAGTTTCAACTTTGGATATAATTTGAATATACTTAAGAAATTGGTGATGAATAGCGATTTCGGTTAAAATTTCTTCTTAATATTACTAATAAAGAATTTCGGTTGGATTAAAAGGAGTATTATTGTTTGTATGGATGGAAATTATGTGAGACCTTAGATCGTTAACATAACTGAAGCCATCATCACATCTGCAATAGTGTTTTCTCATCGATAAATACATTACATACAATTGTTTACATACATTGAAGTACTTAAATAGAAAAAGTACTTAAATATAATTAGAAAAAAAATATTACAGTCTAAAATTGCTGAAAACTAAGTTTCTAGCAGTATTTGCCACCCCAAAATAAATTTCCTGGTGGGGTTAATGATTGCATGCCTTGCCTTTTCCACTTCTGTGCTGGTAGATATGGCAATGTAACATTTAAGCTGCATAGAGGAACATTTTAATTAACTCCTATTCCCCCTATCTCTTTCATCATTTATCCGAAGCCTCGTAAAGAGGCTACCTAAAAATAACCCCCACCTAAAAGATAACTCTCTCCCCCTCATTATAGCTGATACGCAATTACAGATCACAGAAGATAGGCTAATTGCATTACAGATAAAGCAAATCAACTTGGTTGAATCCAGTACTGCCACCGTTTGACATTACTTCTTTTGCAACTGAGAAGCCTAAAATATAGTTATTTATACTTTTAAATCAATCAGCTTCTCAGAGTTTTGATTTGACTGCAAATTCGTCCTCTCCGGGGTGAAGTCATAGTTTGGTGCCATAAAATGGCAGAAAACAAGACTTTACCTTGGCCCAATCTGTATGGTCACTTAAAAAAGAGCTTGAAATTTACGTTTGAATGAGCTCCCTCCCAATTATATTGGGCCTTTCGCTTGATACAATCATTTCCTGGGGAAAAAAAAATAATAAAACAAATTAACATGCGTCGACGATGTTTCTTCTGAAAAAAAAAAATGAAATTCCAGATTTTGAAGATTGGGGCTTGAAACCTCTACGGTAGGGTTCTCTGATATGATGTTTGTAATAAAAGGATTTTTAATAAGATTGTTGGCTTTTTTTGGGTGTGTTTTTAAAAAATCAGGCAAATTTTCTCATATTTTTGGTTTTGATTGGGTAATAATAAACTGAAAGAATTTCATATACTTAGAATCAAACAGTTCGTGGTAGCGAACTGCAAGTAAAGAGCGACCCTGCTCGATAGAAACTGAAACTCTGAAGACGGAATTTTGACACCAATAGATACATCTAAAGAATTGAATTTTTATGATGATTTTAAATATATAAGTTTTGTCAAGTTTAGGCTTTCTCATCAAATAATACAAGCCTGAGAAAATTTGCCTTATTTTTGAAAAAAAGGGGGAAAAACTCCTAAAAGTCATAGAATCTTAATGAAAATCACAGATTTAGCGTAACAGATAACTTTACTGTAAAAGTTTCAAGCCCCTATCTAAAAAAATGTGAAATTTTGTATTTTCTACCGGAAAAAAGATCACGAATGCGTGCTTATTTGTTTGTTTGTTGTTCTTTTTTTCAGTGGTGATTGTTTTGACCCAGTGGTCCTAGAATTTCGTGATAGGTCTCATTCGAGCGGAAATTAAAAGTTTTAGTGCCCTTTTTAAGTGACCAAAAAATTGGAGGGCAACTAAGCCCCTCCCACATCCCCTTTTCTCAAAATCATCTGATCAAAATTTTGTGAAAGCAATTCTGCTCAGCATAGTTGAAAGGCCGAATAACTGATTCAATTTTACGCGTGGATATGTCCAGTATAATTGTCCGGGGTAAATTTTTACCAGGATTGAATTGTCTAGAGAATAAATCCTTGGGGAGAAAGGATTTATCCGTGGAGGAGTGGCTTGATTTCCTGGCATTAATTAAAAAAGATCAGAAATTAAATAAAAAAAAAACAAGTTTTTCAACTGAAAGTAAGGAGTAACATTAAAACTTAAAACCAAAAGAAATTATCACGTATATAAAGGGGGGGGGTTTGCTCCTCCACAGCACCTTGGTCTTTAGGCTAAGGTTTGAGCTCTGTCCAATCCTTTCAGAACGACTCCTGAAACACTATTTTCCTTTAATTAGAATATTAAGAATCTTTTTTTTAAAGTACTAAAAGCTTTAGCATAAAGAGCGAGGTGCGGTGGAGAAGTAGCTTCCCTCATATACGTAACAATATCTGTTTGTTTTAAGTTTTAATGTTGCTCCTTACTTTCAGTTGAAAAAACTTGTTTTTTTTATTTAATCAGCATAAAAAGCTAATACTGCCGGTGTGGCAATTGTCAGGAGAATTCTATTTTTAGTTTTGGTGAATATTTGTCCAAGTCACTTTTTATTTCTAGTTTTTTATCACAGACTGTTTGATAAGATTCGCTTGTGACGATTTTTTTTTTAGCCTGTTCATTTCATTTAGTTGAATAGGACAATAAAAAGAAAGAGGGTCAATTTGACAGCTGGATAGTTAAGTTTAAATTTTGTTTTTTTTTCGCTATTCTATTTTTTTAACGTATGAAATTATAAGGGATTTAAGTTCGAGGGGGAGAATTGTCCTACTATGAAACAGGTACATTTTACGTGGCCATTATATAATCAAAACCTCGTATCTATGCAGCGGGGACGATTTTGAGTGTCTCTACTCCCTCTGTAAATAATTCTAAGGCGCAGGAAATTGCATAAGGACAAGTCTACATCTATTATAATCTACCAAAGCAATAAATTTTTCAAAGCAATAAATTTTGATTTTATTAAGTTTAAATGCATAATAATTAAATGTATTATTGATTAAATAAATTGATTTCTTTGCCAGGAGTCCTTGTCGTTTAAAATCTACTGTATTTTGTTTTATTGTGCATGCAATTTAATTGCTCTTTTTATTTGAGAGTTTTTCCAAAAAGTATTTAAATATAAACTAATTTCTACGAACACATATCCTGAAATATATTCCCTGTCACCCAACCACAACTGCTATTTTGGTGTCTGTCCTCCCCACCTGGAAAGTTTTCTGGTGGCACTCTTGTGCCCTTTTGTCTATTACAGCTACTACTAACGCTAAGGGTATTAAGATAAAAATTTCCGAGAGTGTCGAGGAGGATATTGAACTAAATTAAAACACACTATGAACATGCAGGTAGTCAAAAGAGTACATCTCCAATATCATAACAACGACTGATTGTATTAGGATGAAACTTCCAGGGTTTGATGAGGGGGTGTTCAACTGACGAAAAGGCAATACGTTAGAACTACTGCTTCTACTAGCACTAGTGCTATTACTGTTAGTACTACTACTAGTCCAACAACTAGAACTACTAGTACTTCTATTGAAACTACTATTGTGACCACTATTACAAATATTGCTAAGTGAATTAAGGGCAAATTTTCAGGGAATATTGAGGTGGAAGTTGAACTGAAACAAAACACTCCATCTGCATGCAACACTGATATCTTGCACATTTTGTCATAAAGTGAGCAACTTGAATTACTTTATTCAAACGCTCCAAAGGTAATAAAGACTGAGAAGCTCCTTTTGACATTATGAGCCTTACGCATGCCTATGTACCCCTTACTTCCTACCTGAGTTATAAATCCACGTCACCTAAGTTCTTGTTTTCTCAACATGGGAGAAGAGTTTTTGAAACTCCTGACAAGCCTTTTTCGAAATGTGTGAATTTTTCATTCAAAATGCCTCATCAACTACAGTAGTTTTTCAACGTCATTACGTTCCAAGTCGGAATTTTTATAATATTTAAATCACAGAAATTGTTATGACCTTAACAAAGGTCCTGGGTTCCACCAAGACAGGGCAAGTATTAGGAACTTCTTATCGAGTTTACAAAAGTGTTTAACTGCTACTACTACTGCTAACAACCCACCACAGCACCAAGCCACCTAAGGCTAACACAGCTACTTACGCTCCTCCTCAATCCCTGTTTATTCAAAGCCTCCCTCTTTACACCCTCCCAGGGAGTTACATTTTTTTCAAATATTTCTTTATAAGATCATCCCACCCCAAACGAGGACGACCTGCTTTCCCTTTAGTCTTAGACGGTTGGCTGAAACGGACAATTTTCAGTAATCTGTCATTCTTCATCCATAGAACGTGCTCTAGACATCCCAACCTTTCTTTCATTATAGCCCTAGAATGTGGAATTGAACTACATTTTTCGTACAGCCTATTGTTTGAAATACGGTCAGTTAGCCAGGTACCCAGAACAATCCAAAGGCAATTTCTCTGGAAAACGTTTAGCACATCGTCATCCTCTTTTCGGAGCGCCCATGCTTCAAAGCCATATTTGACCACTGTCATCACTATACCTTCCAATATTCTAATCTTGGTTTGCACACTTTCCTTCCTATTCTTCTAAACTTTTTTTACCTATGAAAAAAAAAAAACCTGAGCTATTCTGCTTTTAACATCTTCACTGCTACCACCGTCTTCACGAATAATACTACCAAGGTAAGTGAAGCTGCCCACCCGATCAATCTTTCTGTTACCCAACGTCACCTTTTCATCTTGTTCCTAGTCTGAGTGACTTAGTCTTCGTAACATTAATTTTCAAACCTATCCTAACACCCTGAACTCGCAAAACCTCTAAAATTTCATTCATTTTGTACACACTTTCATCTAGGGTGCTTAAATCATCAGCATAATCCAAGTCCAGGAGAGATTTTCCTCTCCATTTGATTCCGTGGTCTCCCATTGCCTTTCCTGTGCTCCTTAAGACAAAGTCCATCAAGATGATCCATATAAAAGGAGATTGAACAAAACCCTCCCTAACTCCTGATTTTATACAAAACCAGCTTATAACCTCATTTCCCACCTTAATCGGAGCCGTGTTATCATAGGCAGCGCGCTAGCGCTGCCTATGTAAAGAACGATGTGGGCCCAATGTGTTGTTTTTTGGTTCTCCATACCCGGGCACTTCGTATCGAAGATGTTGTCGTAGAAACTTCGAAAAGGGCGCATGCGATTGGAAATAGGAGTGGCTAGTGCCCTTTTTAATAGTCGAAAGTGATTGGAGGACAACTAGCACCCCCCACGCCTATCATTCCCAGAAACACATCCAATCAAAATTTTGAGATAGCCATTTTGTTCAGCGTCGTTGATTTCCAGATCGAAAATATGTTTTTGAGGAGGACACTCCCCCACAATCCTCAGGGCAAGGGTTTTAAGTTATGCCCTGGGGGTATATAAGGATTTTATAGAAGGCGTTGTCGTAAAAAACTTCAAAACAGGCTCATTCGATTGAAAATTCAAAGAGCTAGTGCCTTTTTTAATAGTCGAAAGTGATTGGAGGGCAACTAGCCCCCTCCCACACCCATCATTCCCCCAAACACATCCAATAAAAGTTTTGAGATAGCAATTTTATTCAGCGTAGTGGATTTCCAGATAGAAAACATATTTTGAGGAGAACACTCCCCCACAACCGTCAGGGCAAGGATTATAAGTTATGCCCTGGGGGCATATAAGGTTTTTATTGAAATCTTTGTCGTAGAAACTTGAAAAAGGGCTCATTCGATTAGAAATTCAAAGGGCTAGTACCCTTTTTCAAAGTCGAAAGTGATTTGAGGGCAACTAACCCCCCTCTCACGCCCACCTTTTCCCCAAAAACATCGAATCAAAATTTTTAGATAGCCATTTTCTTCCACGTAGTTGAAAGTTTTGGAAATTGGGTCTTTAAGGATGATAACCCCTCCCCCTACAACCCTCAGGGTAAGGGTTTTAAGTTATGCCCTGCGGACATATAAAGTTTTATTGAAAGCGTTGTCGTAGAAACATCAAAAGGGCTCATTCAAATGGAAATTGAAAGTGCTAGTGCCTTTTTTAATAGTTGAAAGTGATTGGATAGCGACTAACGCCCCTCTCACACCCACCATTTTCCCAAACACATCGAATTAAAATTCTGAGATATCAATTTTGTTCCACGTAGTTGAAAGTTCTGGAAATTAGGTCTTTTAGGATGATAACCCCCTCAGAGCCCTCAGTGCAAAGGTTGTAAGTTATGCCCTGGGGGCATGTAAAGTTTTATTGAAAGCATTGTCGTAGATACTTCAAAAGAGCTCATTCAATTAGAAATTGAAAGGGCTAGTGCCTTTTCTAATAGTTGAAAGTGATTGGATAGTGACTAACGCCCCTCTCACGCCCAACATTTCCCAAAACACATCCAATCAAAATTTTGAGATATCAATTTTGTTCCACGTAGTTGAAAGTTCTGGAAATTAGGTCTTTTAGGATGATAACCCCCTCAGAGCCCTCAGTGCAAAGGTTGTAAGTTATGCCCTGGGGGCATATAATGTTTATATAGAAAGTTGTTGTATAAATCATAGGCAGCACGATCGCGCTGCCTAAGTAAAGAACGGCGACACTCGAGAACGAGACAAGAAACGGGGACTAGGTAAAGAGGAGGACACTCCCCCACAGTCCTTAGGACAAGGGTTTTAAGTTATGCCCTGGGGACATATAAGAACGATGTTGGCACAATGTATTATTTATTAGTTTTTTTCCTTTAGAGCAGGGCACTTCGTATCGAAGAAGTTGTCGTAGAAACTTCGAAAAGTGCTCATTCAATTGGAAATTGGAGTAGCTTGTGCCCTTTTTAATAGTTGAAAGTGATTGAAGGGTGACTAGCCCCCCCCCCACGCCCATCATTCCCCCAAATACATCCAATCAAAATTTTGAGATAGCCATTTTGTTCAGCGTAGTTGATTTCCAGATAGAAAATATGTTTTTGAGGAGGACACTCCCCCACAGCCCTCACGGCAAGGGTTTTTAGTTAAGCCCTGGGGTCATATACGGTTTTTATAGAATGTGTTGTCGTAGAAAGTTCAAAACAGGCTCATTCGATTGGAAATTCAAAGGGATAGTACCCTTTTTAATAGTCGAAAGTGATTGGAGGGCAACTAGCCCCCCCCACGCCCATCATTCCCCCAAATACACCCAATCAAAATTTTGAGATAGCCATTTTGTTCAGCGTAGTTGACTTCCAGATAGAAAACATATTTTTGAGGAGGACATTCCCCCACAACCGTCAGGGCAAGGATTATAAGTTATGCCCTGGGGGCATATAAGGTTTTTATTGAAATCTTTGTCGTAGAAACTTGAAAAAATGGATCATTCGATTTGAAATTCAAAGGGCTAGTACCCTTTTTAATAGTCGAAAGTGATTTGAAGGCAATT
The DNA here is from genome assembly GCA_027921565.1 of Artemia sinica. NCBI lineage: Eukaryota > Metazoa > Arthropoda > Branchiopoda > Anostraca > Artemiidae > Artemia > Artemia sinica. The sequence goes on from CM051271.1 coordinate 54,363,184, forward strand.
AACCCCCCCCCCCCCCTCACGCCCATCTTTTCTCCAAACACATCCAATCAATATTTTAGATAGCCATTTTATTCAACCTAGTTGAAAGTTTTGAAAATTAGGTCTTTAAGGATGACACCCCCCCCCACAGCTCTCAGGGCAAGGGTTGTAAGTTATGCCCTGGGGGCGTAGAAGGTTTTTATTGAAAGCGTAGAAACTTCAAAAGGGTTGATTCAATTGGAAATTGAAAGGGCTAGTGCCTTTTTTAATAGTTGAAAGTGATTGGAGAGCGACTAACGCCCCTCTCACGCCCACCATTTTCCCAAACACATCCAATCAAAACGTTAAGATATCCATTTTGTTCAACGTAGTTGAAAGTTCTTGAAATTAGGTCTTTTAGGAAGATAACCCCCTCAAAGCCCTCAGTGCAAGGGTTGTGAGTTATGCCCTGGGGGCATATAAAGTTTATATAGAAAGTTGTTATAGAAATTTCAAAAAGGGCTCATTTTATTGGACATTGGAATTGCCCTTTTTAATAGTCGAAAGTGAGTGGAGAGTAATTAACCCCCCTCTTACGCCAACCATTTCCCTAAAAACATTCAGTCAAAGTTTAGAGATAGCCATTTTGTTCAACGTAGTTGAACGTTCTGAAACTTATGTATTTAAGGATGACAAACCCCCCAGAGCCCCAAGGGCAAAGGTTGTAAGTTCTGCCCTTGGGGCATATAAGGTTTTTATAGATAGAGTTGTCGTAAGACTTCAAAAGGGGCTCATTCAATTCAAAATTGAGAGGGATAGTGCCCTTTGTAATAGTCGAAAGTGATTGGAGTGTAACTAACCCTTTTACTCCTCAACGCCTCGCTCTTTACGCTAAAGTTTTTTATTGTTTTAAAAAATAGAGTAGTCAGAAAGAGTCAAACTTCATCGTAAAGAGCGAGGCGTTGAGGAGTGGAAAGCCCCTTTCATATACGGAATAATTTCTGTTCGTTTTAAGTTTTGATGTCGCTTCTTACTTTCAGTTAAAACAAAACTTTTTTTTTTATTTAATACCATACAAGGATAAGAATTTTGTTAAAGCTCTTCTATGAACAGAATTGAACGCTTGCTCATAATCTATAAAACTGAGGACAAAAGTTGTTTGACAACTAAGGCTCTTAGGCACTAAGACAATTAGGACAACTAAGGCACAACTAAGGTTTTATTTGTTTTGACGGTCTTTTTTGAACTGAATAGCTATGAATTCTAGCGATATCGTCTGTCAACTGATTTTAGCCATGTTATCGGCTCGCCCCTGATCGTCGCATAGCTTTTATGGACTTGAATATGAGACAGAGATGGTAGGCTAAAGCTGCTTGTGGGGGAATTTGAATTTTATGGATAGGGGAGTATTGTCAAGTTCGGAAATCCATTTAGTGACCAGGATAGATCCTCCATTCAACCAGAGGTTCTTGAGTCTTGTTGCTGTCTGGTTATAAGCCAGCTTAAACACTTTTAAACACTGATTTTTTTTTACGGAACCTTTTCCACATTTTCCGACTCGATGATTCCAGTGGCATCAATTTGGGGCAAGAATGAGGCAGGGGGTCACGTTTCTTTTCTTTCCCCAGACATTGAAAAATGCCTGTTTTTGTATTTACATTGAAAACATTGAAAAATAGGTAAATTCCCCCTAGATTAAAAAAAAATACTTTTTACCCCCCTTAAATTTTTTATATTTGACCCCCCCCCCCTCTGGATGATTTGTAAAAAAATAAGTAAATTTGTTGAGCCCCAGCGGGAGGTTTACTAGATTTGATTCTCTCAGGTGGTCATCCGATTTCTTGAGAGCTTTACTTTGTTCCCATTTTTTATTTATTCGTTTATTGGTTTCTAAAATTGTGAACTTGTTTGTTTTTGAAATTAGTACCAAATTAAATAATTATAACAGGAAAGATTAAGGTAGCAGTGGCTAAGCCAGAGAAAATTTAGAGACCTTGGACCCACCTTCAAAAATATGAAAATATTAAAGATATCTGCGTTTTTTTTTATATACAAAATGGCCAGTGTAAAGTTGTCAATAAATATTTACCTAAGAACTGAAAGATTCGACTATTTTTTTCTACTTCATTTGTTTTTCATCGAAAACTAGAAAATCAAAAAATATTACACTTCTAAATTTATGCAGTAAGCATCTGAAGTAATATAAATAAGGGAAAAGCCAACTAAATAGCTATATCCAAAAGAAGATTTGAGGGTTTGAAAACCATTCTCAAGAATTGAAAAAATTGAAAAATTTGGGAATTGAGGAATGATTATGCAGTCAAATGTGACAAGTTCTTATCAAAGGAACGATTCACTGAACTATTTTTTTTCTTATTCTATTTCTTCGAAAAAAAAAAATCAAACCGTTTTATAATCCGAAAATAAGTGTCTTAGAAACTGGAAATAGTGATCTTAAAAACTGGAAAAAGACAATCAAATAGCAGTAGTCAAAATTATATTTAAGGCCTTTAGTCCATCCTTAGAAGAGTGTAAAACTTATTAAACCCTTCTTTTATTATTGATTAAGAAAAACTTTCCGAAAAATAAGTTTTTCAAAGAAAAGTAAAGGCCATTTTAAACTTAAGCTCAGCAGATGCAAATGCCTTTCAAAATTGCCCCAGGGCATAACTTACAACGCCTGTCCCCGGACCATGGGGGGTTGTGACGATACCTGAGTTTTCGTTATCTGATTTTTGAGCAATTTTTAACTTAATGGCTATCTCAAAATTTTTATTGGATGCATTTGGGGAAAAGGGGGCGTGGGGGGGGGGGGCTAGTTGCACTCCGATCTCTTTTGACTCTAAAAAACTGAACTAAAACTTACAATTTCCAATCAAATGAGCAATCTCTGAATTTATTACGAGCATCCCTTTAATAAAAAACCATATATTCCCCCAGGGCATAACTTACAACACCTGCCCTCGTGCCCTGGTGGTCTGTGTTGACCCCTGAGTTTTCGTTATATGGTCTTTGAACTATTCTACAACAAGCTATCTTAAAGTTCTCATCAGATGGGTTTGAGGAAAAAAGGGCGTGGAGGGAGGGGGGCTAGGTGCCCTCTATCTCTTTTGACTCTTAAAAAGTGAACTAGAACTTTCAATTTCCAATCACACGATCCCTCTATGAAGTTAATACGAGCATCTCTTCCATAAGCCCCATATATGCCCCAGGGCATAACTTACAACACCTGCCCCCGGGCCCTGGTGGGTTTTGTCGACTGTTGGTAATCTACCCTCTTCTGAAAGAAACACTATTATAATTGTCTGTCAAAAGGAGAGAGATATAGACGGCGTTTAGTATCGCAAATATTCTAAATGCGAGTAGATACAAAAAAAAAATATAATACGAAAATAAAGAAAATATATAATGGACATAAATCAAAGCAGAAGCAACCCATCAAATTCGCTAACAACTCAGAAACCCCAAAAAATTTCCGCATATTGTGAAGTAAAATTTCATAATTAGTGTGTTTACTTCAGGAAAGGGCAAAGACAAGAGTGCTACTACTCTTCTCACTCAACAAGATTTCAAGTGATTTATATTAATGATTATCTATTCATTTTCAGAGTGTGTCCGAGGCTGAAAATGGATTTTCATGGCGACAAATGGCTACAATATTGCTTCTTAGTGCTAATTAATGCTGTGATAACATGTTTCTTTTACTCAAATGCTCAGACAGACAATTTAGTGATACAAACAACACATGGAAAAGTCCGTGGAGCAACAAAGGCAGCGGCAACAGGGAAACTGGTGGATATGTGGGGGAGTATCCCTTTTGCAAAACCTCCGGTTGGCCCACTTCGCTTCAAACACCCCCATCCTGTAGAGCCATGGGATGATATAAGAGACGTGGATAGTCTCCCAAACTCATGTTGGCAGACTATAGATACAACAAATGGAGACTTCATAGGATCAACTATGTGGAATGCAAACACTGATTTGAGTGAAGATTGTTTATATTTAACAGTTACAGTACCTCGTCCGAGACCAAGACATGCTGCAGTGATGGTGTGGCTTTTTGGTGGAGGTTTCAGTACTGGTTCAAGCACACTTGATGTGTATGACCCTCGCATTTTAGCATCAGAAGAAAATGTTATTGTAATCTCAATCCAATATAGACTTGCTGCGCTGGGTTTTCTTTACATGGGCACTGAAGACGCTCCTGGTAACGCTGGAATGTTTGATCAGATTATGGCACTGGAATGGATAAGAAACAATATTCATGCTTTTGGGGGAAATCCTCATAATGTGACACTGTTTGGTGAGTCAGCTGGTGCAGCTGCTATAGCCCTTCAGATACTATCCCCACTAAGTAGAGATATGTTTAGTCAAGCTATTCTTCAAAGCGGAACTCCAACTGCTCCTTGGGCAATTATATCAAAAGAAGAAAGTTTAAGAAGAGGCAAAGAGTTGGCCAGAAACGTGGGATGTACAGATGACCTTGAAGATATTTCAAAGGTAATTGATTGTCTGAGAGAAACCAACGCCTCGAGCTTAGTATATAAAGAACCTGCTCAAGATCATGTAGTTGCGTTTACATTTGTTGTTATTGTAGATGGAACATTAATTGATCAACATCCAACGCAGCTAATTGCTGACAGTAACAACTTAAAAAGAATGAATCTTTTGCTAGGATCAAACGCTGAAGAAGCTAATTTCTTCCTAAGCTACTTCCTTCCTGATATGTTTCCAAACAATGAAAGCGTAACTCTAACAAGAGGTCAGTACTTGGAAGCTGTGGACAAGGTCAACAGGAATCTAAACTGGAATAGGGATCTCAATCTAGCTGGAAGGCAAGCAGTTATTTTTGAATATACAAATTGGCTAAATCAAGATGATCCCAAATATAACCTCGATGCTGTTGATAAAATGGTGGGAGATCGTCAATTTGTATGTGGGGTTAATGAATTTGCACAAAGATTTGCCGAAGTTGGCAACAGTGTCTATATGTATTATTTTACTCACCGTTCCTCGATTCACCCTTGGCCTAGCTGGATGGGTGTACTCCACGCTGATGAAATCAATTTTGTATTTGGTGAGCCTTTGAACCCAGAAAAAGGTTATAACAAAGACGAAGTTGACTTTAGCAGGAAAATAATGAGATATTGGGCAAATTTTGCAAAAACAGGGTAAGTGACATATTTTTATTTTCATTCGTCTTTAGACATATAAATTTTTAAAGGAAAAATTTAAATTTTTTGTTCAAATTTCTAAATTTAAAACACGTGATTTATATGTCAAAAATTCAAAACAACAGTTAAAGATACGTTATGAGAGTTATTTCAAAATCTAGATATAGTCGCGTATTTAATTTTTTTACTTTCTGCCTTTTAATTAATCCTAAAGGAGCTATGTTCCCATCAACATTTTTTTTAGTCGGAATGGCAAATAGAAAGCCAAATAGAAAATTAAGCGCTCTTGTAATTAATAAATTCCTTGCTTTCATTAACATCGTTTCCTTCGTGCTTTTCGAAATTATTCAGTGCAGTTTTGGCTATTATTTTAGTCTTATGTTATTATAAAAAGTTGAATGTTTTAAGGTTATCTTGTTTATTTAAACGATCTTTCATGCTGGCAAGACGAAATAATTGGGAAACTAGAGCAGTTATAGAAAACAAACTTAATCTAAATTTTGCTCCAGCTTTTGCACGGACCCAGTCCGTGCATTTTCATGCCGGTGTTAGTAGAATCTTTAATAATAGTCATTTATGACAAATCAAGAAAGACTATTATTTTAGTTTTTATTTTAATTATTATTTTAATTATTTAGTAAGACTATTATAAACTCGAAAGTAACTGATATTTTTGGTTTACCTCTCTCGAATATGTAGTTTTAGAATTCGATTAGAAACACACAAAAATCTAAAATAGAAAATCGCACAAAAGTTGAAAAGTTGTCTTTATTATGCTTACAAAAAATATATACCCTATTTTTCATCAAAATTGCATTTTTTGCAATAACATGAATAAAAAAGAATTCTGACCGTCTTAGTTCAACCAAATATATTTGAAGGTAGTTTTTGGGTGGTCAATATTAAATTGTAATGAAAGGAAAAGCTTTAGTGAGATGGATGTGCCTGTTTTTTATCGCATAACAAATTAAATCTTGGCGGAATCTTTGACACTGCTGGACGTAAGACCTCTTCAATATTTTCTAGCGATGAACGATAATGGGGTTTGATATGTGTTAAAGTTCAGAAAGTAAATTCAAATAAATATCTAGTGTTAAATGGCAGAGGAACATATAATGCCATTTCTATGATTGTGGAAAATTCAGCTCTAGTTCTGATCCAGATTTAGGCTTTTATGGAAATTGTAGTTTTACGTTTGGATCACTCGAAAGCTCAGCAAATTCCTTTTGAGCTTTAAGAGGCATGTGATCGATCTCAGTTAGATCAATACAAAACGGATTTTTATCGCTTTTAAGTGATCTACAATAATTTTTGCAATAAAAATTTTACAATGATTTCTCTCAATTATAAAATTGTTGACACTGGAAAATATTTCGAACGATTTTTTTATATCATATCTTTCCAAATTTTAATCTTTTTAATAAAACTTTCAATTTTTTCATTAGAAGTAAATATATCGTATTTTTTCTTGAAGAGACAAGTTGAGATCGTTTAATTTCGCTAAGACATCCGACAAATAACACAGCTTGGATGGCTGGCTATAAGTCGTTATGAAGAAAAGCAGCAACTTCACATTTTCGTTCGGTTAAGAATGTTTCAATTTCGTCTTTTAATAATAATAAGCTTCTTAAACTTTGACCTCTTGGTAACCATCTTACTTCTGCCTGTAATAATAAAGTTGTATAGACAGAATCCCTATCCTTACAAAGATTTGAAAATAAGTGATTGTTAAGGGCATGGCTCTTAATAAAATTTATACTCTTAACAGCATTCTGAAGCACATCGTTCAATTATGGTGCTAATTTTTTTGCTGCAAGGGCCTCTCGGTGATAAGGCAGCGAGTAAAAGTTATATGGTCATAATGAGTAGCTTGAAAAAATGATTTAAAAGGACTCTTGCACCATCTGTGCATATTCCACAGCAAATTTTCCATTCTAGACCTTCAGTCTAAAAACTCATCAACTTTACAATATTTGTCTTTTCCTGCAGTATGTTATGAATAATTGACTTCAATATTTAAATATTTGACTTTAAAATCTCTTGCAACCCCACGATTTTGCTACGCAACCTCATTTGGGGTCGCGAGCCGTAGTTTAGGAAGGCCTGGTCTAAATTATTAAATGATGCAGCGCTAACTCTTGGTTTATTCCACGGTCTTTTCCCATTTTCTCGTAGTTAGCTTTATTATCTCGTGTTTTTGTGTCGTTTCATGTTTTACGATAATTTTTGTGTCTATGATGATTTTTGTATCTTTTGACGATTTTTTCTTTTATTTTTGTTTACTCCATTTTTTTAATGTTTGGTAAGAAATAATAAGGTACTTATGCGTTATATAATACACACTCAAGAACTTGCGTCGCGAACATGAGATAATAGTCGGTTTTCACGGTGTTTATAGCAGACAATTAGCTCCGGCTCGGTGGGAACCTACATTATAGCTATATTTTAATTAAATATTTAGTTAGTATTTTGGTTAGGTTAGGTTAGTTTAGGGTACGTATTTAATATAATACGCTTGGGTGTCCCCCCTTCGGTAATTCTTTGTTGTAGTTTCCATAATTTTTTACTAAAGTATTGTATTTTCATCATGTTTCGTTTTATTTTATTAGCATTCACCAAACTTCATTTCTCCAGTGTGTATTATATAACACATAAGTACCAATAATAATTGTTACTATTGAAGCGAAATAACGCTTTTTTCTTATTATTAATGAAACAGCATGACAATTTCATAGATCTAATTACCTTTCAATTTACAATTAAAATCGTTTTAAAACATATTAACGGGTAAAACTTTTCATTTCATCTCTGTCTTACCTCTTTTTCTTAAACATTCAATAAAAGCAAGCCTCAGTATTTTTTGTTCTCTTACACCCTCCACGAAAGAAATCATGGGCGGTAAATAATAATACCAATAAAAATTGTGCTGAAAAGCTATAAAACCTTATAAAAAAAACTTATGCTAACAAAAATACTACTATTAAAAAATAGAGGGGAAAATGAGCAGATACAAAATATATTTTCAAAATTTTACAAAATAGGAGACAGGGTAAAATTTGTGATTTTATTATGTGGATTAATAAGATTACCAAAAGTGACCTTGGTGACGTCAAAGTTCAGACAGATCGAGGAAGATCACCATCCCCCTGCATATTTCAAAATTTTTCAGCATATGAATAATTCAACAATATTTCATTTTGGTATTTCAAAAGTGTTTTAGAATGTCCAAAACAATAAACGAAGCTGAGTCATATAAGGAATTTAAATTTCAACCAAATTATAATGGAAATTTATTGTATATATTTTTAGGTGCATACTTAAAGTTAATAATTAATGAATTTCGAGAATAGTTAAACTCAAACTTTCCCTTACCGATTGTATTAATGTTCAGAAATAAAAATCTTATTATTTGAGCAGTCTCAGTATTTCGTAAAAGTCTTGTTGCCATGGCTCATTTTCTTACCTTTCTGTATGTTGATTAATTAAAAAAAACTTTTTCCACAAAATAAGTTTTTCAAAGAAAAGTGAAGAACTCCATTAAAAAAAAGAGCAAAAATAAAATCAAATAATCTACGAAGCGTGAAACTACCGCAAATCAGCAATGATAAATAAATGAAACCCAAAACGAACAGAAATTCCAATAAATAACCGAGTCAAACTCAAAACGAGCAGAAATTAACATAAGTTGGGCTCAAAACCCCTATGCCTTCCCAAGGCCAGAACATAATTTGCACTTTACTGAAAAAATATAAATGTTCTTACTTTTATAACTTTAATAAATCAAATAATATTAACATTTTTATTACTAAATATCAGTATATGTATTATAAACTGACAATGCACATTCATTTGTATTTTTTCAGTAAAGTGAAAATTATGCTCTTACCTTTCTTTTTCATTTTCTTACCTTTTCTCTTTCTCTTTCATTTACCTTTTCATTTTCTCTTTTTAACTCATTTTCTTGCCTTTCTTTATGTTGATTAAAAACAAAGTTTTCTGAAAATGAAGCTTTCCAAAAAAAGTAAAGAACAATATCAAAACATAAAACTCAGAAAAATAAATTCATATTGCTATTCAAACTTAAAACTAAGTGAAATTGCTATGAATGAATAAATGAACATCGGAAAAAAACATAAATTATAACAAATTATTTCATAAGACATGGAGGTTGTAAGTACTGCTATAGATGAATAAACGAATCCTAATACGAACACTAATTTAAATGAATAACCGAGCCAAACTTAAGGTTAACATAAATTACTATAAGTAAGAGTAGGGCTGTTGCCCCATGAGTCTTCTAAAGGGTGGAGAATCAGTTGAAATTCACTAAAAGTGATTCGCATTTCGAGTAGTGCGTTTTGAATTTGTCTTAACAAAAACACAATGACAAATAATATCAGAGGGCTAATTTAAGTGTAAAAATGAGAGTTACTATAAAAGTATTGTGCTACCCCTCTCTCTACCAAATTCTCTAGAAGTCATTTCTCTAAATTCTGGAATTCTCTAAAGACAAGGCAGAACGTCATATGCTCTTTACTAAAAATAGTTCATATTTTTAAAAGTTTGTTTTATTTTTCAAAATGACAACAACAACAAAAAGAACAGATCACGTTTCATAATTCATGATCATAATTCGCTGATCACGATGATCGCGGATGTTTGTTTATTTGTTTGTTTGTTTTTCCCCAGGGCTGATCATATCGAACAAATGGTAGCCCACTAACAGATCAGGGTAAGATTCATACAAACGGAAACTGATGGTATAGTGCCCTATTGTGTGACCAAAGGATTGAAGGGGAATTCCCCCCCCCCCACAACTTTTCCCCCCAAAGACATCCGATCAAAATTCTGAGATGGCCATTTGTTTTAATATAATTGAAAGGTCCGATAACTATGCCTTTGGGGCAACTAGCCCATTGTTTACATACAGCATTTGTTATTGGGAAACATACGGATATTTTGAAGAATTTTCTGTTGGGGAGGACTTTCCACTGGAAGAATTTTCCGTGAAGAGAAAAGTTTCCGGTAGAATTATCCTTAGGGAGGAAAGTTTCTGGTTTTAAAGAACTTTAAAACTGTAGCGTCGAGAACGAGGGGCTGAGGAGCGGGGTAGCTGCCCTCAACCCCATCTGATCATTTTAAGCTTCACCATTACTCCTTACTTTCAACTGAAAAAAATATTTTTTTTGTTTAATAAGAGAAAAGCACGAATATATAAAATAGTTTACTTTTGAATATTTTCGCCTTCAATAAGGTAAATTTCTAGACATAAACTCATAAGCTCATTTTATGAGAGAACATTTTTTTTTAATGAAAAAAGCTTATGAAAAAGTATTTTTTCTCTTAAACTCAGAAAAAAATATTTTCGGTTGCCCTCCCAACACTCTCACTCTTCCATCAGAAAATGAGTGGTCCGCTTATCCTGGGCGACGATCCTTAGAAGTTTTAAACCAATCAGAAAATAGTTTTCCTGTGATTTTTTTAGGCATTTTCGGAAGAGGTCTTGCCCCCAAACTATTTTTTAGGGATATTAGGACTTGTTTGGCCAGACAATAAAAGTTTCAGTTTGCCCTGAAAAAAGAAGTTTGTTAGTTCTTTTGGGTCCAATCTACATTCAAGCCAATAATACTTTTTTCTCAACTGGGGTTTTCTCAACCCAAGGAATTTCAGACACAAATTTTAAGCTAATAAAAAAAAAAACTTTCTTCAGTTTTTGGGGACCCATGCCCCTAACCTAACTTTTTTGTGCACAGGGGCTCTTTTGACCTAAGGACGTACGAATCTGAGTTTTAATCATTTTAGAAAGCAAAAGTTTTGCGAGGAAAACAATTTCTTTTCTCGAGCGCTGAAGTTCTATTGGACCAAGGGTTGAAGGATATACGTCTTCCAGCTGATCAGAAAAACAAAGTTATTGGTACTTTTCGGGCCCAGTTTTTTGTGGGATTATGTCCAGAAACTAATTTCTTTAAATATTAGTCTTTTCTAGCCTTGGGAACTTTCGGCTAAAAGCTTACAATTTATAAGTGACAGCAACCTTTTCAGCCCATTTTTTGGCCCTCCAACAATCCCCTTCAAACAAAGGTTGTGGTCGCCTTAGCCCAGGCAAAGATCCTTGGAAGTTTAAAGCCAATAGGAAAAAATGTTTAGGGACTTTAAAACTACTTACAGTATTAACCTTCAAGCCGTTCAGAAACAAAAGTTTTATGCCCTATTTTGTGCCCCACTATCTAGGGCTATAACGAAATAAAGGCTAAGATTGTTAGGTTACGTTTTACGGATGATGAATGGTAGATTTCCAAAGATTGCGTCCTTTTGGCCATCCATTTGGGACCAAACGGATAAGCTTTGGGATATTTGCTTCGGGACACGCTGCAATTTTCTATGCAGCTTGTCTCCAAGTCAAGTGGAAGAGGTCATAAAGATAAATTTAAAACAAATAGAAAATTCAGAGGGAGGGATGAAGCTTTGAATAGATTGAGGCAGAGGAGCGGGCACAGTTGTGTTGGTCTCAAGTGGCCTGTGCTGTAATGAAGTAGTAGTAGAATTAGAGCGCGTAAATATGTTAACTGTGGGAAAAGGCATCTAAAATTGAATATTTTGATAAATTGTCAAAATAAATGTCGAATAAATGGAATATACCTTTCGAAGACTTCTGCGTTTGACGCTTTCCGGTAATATTTTAAATTGACAATTTAATTTGTTACTAATTAATTCTTAGAACAAAAATGTATGTCGTTACATGCCCCCAATTGCTGGTAAAAAAAAAAACAAATGAAAACTTATGAATCAAGGTTTCTCAAAATTATTAAAACTAAAATGTCCTTTTACATTTTAACGGCTGTAATTTCTGGAAAAAATTCTCCTTTCCCTCTTAGTTCTTTCTTTTTTGTAGGTTTATATTTCCTTTCCATATTTTCATTATTTTCCGTTCTCTAAAAATAGAATGTATACCGTTACCCAGTATACCCAAATTCCTGGCTTGGTATACAAAGCTGGGTAATCTGGTCTTGGGCATTCGATTGCTTCAATCGTGTTTAAACCAATACTTCCATTTATTTCTAATTATTCTTAGAAATAAAACGTACACTATTACAGACTATTAGTTACCAAGTTACTGGTAACTAATCATTTCATAAGTTTTCACTTCATGGTTCCTCAGGGTAATTAAATATGCGTATAACCTTTTACATTTTGACGGCTGAAATTTCCTTGAACAAGTTTTTTTCCCCTTTTCAATTTATTCTTCCTTCTAGATTTATATATATAATATATATAATATATATATATATATATATAATATATATATATATATATATATATATTATATATATATATTATATATCTATAATATAATATATATATATATATATTTTATGTTCCCGTCATTTTACGTCTCTACAAAGAATGTGTACTGTTACGCCGTTACTCGAATTCTGGGTAGGTATACGATGCCGGGTATACAATAATTGGGTATACGATTTTTGCGTACATATTTTAAACACAACTTTCATTTAATTCTAACTAACTCTTACGCCATAGAATGCGCGCAATTCACTGTAATCCAAACTGTTGGTACACAACCACAACCACACCCAACCACAACCGTAAGCTTTCAAATCATAGTTTCTCAAAATAGCTAGACATGCATATGTTCTTTTACATTTTGATGATTGAAATTTATTAAATTCTTCTTTCCATCTTAATTCCTTCTTCCCTGTAGGTTTATATTTGCTTTTATTTTCTCATCAGTATTATCTCTTTATTTAGAATGGTGCTGTTACACCGTGTATTGCCCAATTCCGGTTTTAATGTAAGCGATGCTGGGTATACGATGATTGGCGTACAAATTGTGTCGCACATGTTTGAAACCCATATTTCACACATTGTATATACCCAAAAGCTGGGTAAGCAACCCCACATAACAAGCTGTCGCAATCAAGTTTATTAGAAGAATTAAATACCACATATACTCCTTTTTCATTTGACGCGATAGAATTCTCTCTGAGTAAAATTAGCCTTTCCCCTCTTAATTCTTTCTATTCTGTAGATTATGTTTCTTTTTATTGTCTCATCAATCTTCATCAACGATAATTGCATGTGGCTAAAATTTATTGCTCACAGCTAGGCATACATTTACAGACTTGTATGCGATAAACCGCATTCCTGGATATTTCCCATGTTTGTAGGATACGCAGAAACTATGTAGCGCGTTAATGAAAAAACAAATTCAAAAATAAAATCTTCAAAATAAAAATAGTTATATATATATATATATATATCTATCTATATAATATATAATATAATATATATATATATATATATATATATATATATATATATATCTATATATATATATATATATATATCTAATATTATATCTATTATAATAATATATATATATATATATATATATAATATATATATATATAATATATATATATATTATATACTATCATTATATGTGACCAATAAATTGTGTATGTGTGTCATTCTCGAAAACGGTTCCAAATTTTTCCGGGAAATTTGGTATCTTAAGATATTCTTGCATAAAAAAAAGATCTACATAGGTGAAAAGTCTGGAAAAGTTTGTTAAAAACCTTAATTTTGGAAAAAAAACTGTGATAATCAAATATCTTTAAATAGACTGTAGTATGAAAAGACATTAAATTGCCTAAAGGACAAAAACTGCTAATTGCAAAAATATTTGTACATATTTTAACAAGGGATGACAACAATTCAAAAACCTTAAAAAATAAAACCAAAAGTTTGAAGCTTAATAGAAATCGTTGTTAGAAATCGGGCTGGCTGTAATAATCAAACATCTTTGAATAGACTCAGTATGAAAAAACGTTTAACTGCGTAAAGAGCAAAAAACTGGTAATGGCAAAAACATTTATATATATTTTAACAAGGGATTACAACAATTCAAAAACCTTGAAAAATAAAACCAAAAGTTTGAAGCTTAGTAGAAATCGTTTTTAGAAATCGGACATGCTGTAATAATCAAATATCTCTGAATAGATTGCTGTATTAAAAGACATTTAATTGAGTAAAGAGCGAAAAAACCGGCAATTACACAAATATTTGTATATATTTTGACAAGGGATTACTACAATTCAAAAACCTTAAAAAAGAAAACCAAACGTTTGAAGCTCAGTAGAAATCATTGTTTTCGGGAAAACTGTCGTTCTGGTATATTCTGACCTAAAAAAAACGATTTAGATAGGTCAGAAGTTTGAGAAAATTCGTTAAGAGCCTTAATTTTGGGAATTTTTTTTGTATAAGTGACATCATTTTTATATACATCAGTATTGCAATGACGTTGTCACACTTATGAGGAAAAATTGAAGATTTTCAGGTATGGAGAAGTACATTAAATTGCTTAAAGTGCCAAAAACTGGTACTTGCAAAAATTATTTGTATGTATTTTGACAAGGGATTACAACAATTTCAAAACCCTGAAATAGAAAACCAGACGTTTGAAGCTTAGTGGAAATCGTTGTCAGAAATCGGATTTGCAGTAATAATCAAATATTTTTGAATAGCTTCAATATGAAAAGACATTAAATTGCCTAAAGAACAAAACCCTGGTAATTCCAAAAATATTTGTATATATTTTAACAAGCGATTAAAACAATTCCAAAACCTTTAAAAAGAAAACCAAAAGTTTGAAGCTTATTAGAAATCGCTGTAAGAAATCGGACTTGCTGTAATAATCAAATATCTCTGAATAGACTGCAGTATGAAAAGACATTGGATTACGGAAAGAGCAATTAACGGGTAATTGCAAAAATATTTGTATATATGTTAACAAGGGATTACGACAATTCAAAAACCTTTAAAAATAAAACCAAAAGTTTGAAGCTTAGTAGAAATCGTTGTTAGAAATTGGATTCGCTCTAATAATCAAATATATTTGAAAAGACTGCAATTTGACAAGACAGCAAATTGTCTGCGGTAAGAAGACAAGCGAAAACTAGAATCCATATAAAGATT
>CM051271.1:54380811-54505811 GCA_027921565.1 Artemia sinica
CCCATCCATTTCACACACAACTTTACTTTACAGCTTTTCGGATACCTCAACACCATGAAATACCTTTCAAAAGGCATTTCAGAGCAACTTTTTTTCTTAATGTCCCTTCTAAACCCATTTTACAAGTTGAAGCACCCATCCTTTTCACCCACAACTTTACATTACAGCTTTTTGGATACCTCAACACCAAGAAATACTTTTCAAAGGGCATTTCAGAGCAGCTTTTTTTCTTAATGTCCCTTTTAAACCATTTTACAAGTTGAAACATCCATCCTTTTCACCCACAACTATACTTTACAGCTTTATGGATACCTCAACACCAAGAAATACTTTTCAAAAGGCTTTTCAGAGCAAGTTCCTTTCTTAATGTCCCTTCTAAACCTATTTTCCAACTTGAAGTACCCATTATTTTCACCCACAACTTTACATTACAGATTTTTGGATACCTCAACACCAAGAAATACCTTTCAAAAGGCATTTCAGAGCAATTTCCTTTCTTAATGTCCATCCTAAACCCATTTTACAACTTGAAGTACCCATCCATTTCACCCACAACTTTACTTTAAAGCTTTTCAGATACCTCAACACCAAGAAATACTTTTCAAAAGGCATTTCAGAGCAATTTCCTTTCTTAATGTCCCTTCTAAACCCATTTTCCAACTTGAAGCATCCATCCTTTTCACCCACAACTTTACTTTACAGCTTTTTGGATACCTCAACACCAAGAAATACCTTTCAAAAGGCATTTCAGAGCAACTTTTTTTCTTAATGTCCCTTCTAAACCCATTTTCCAACTTGAAGTACCCATCCGTTTCACCCCCAACTTTACTTTACAGCTTTTTGGATACCTCAACACCAAGCAATACATTTCAAAGGCATTTCAGAACAAGTTCTTTTCTTAATGTCCTTCCTAAACCCATTTTCCAATTGAAGTACTCATCTTTTCCCCCACAACTTTACTATACTGCCTTTTTGAATACCTCAACACCAAGCAATACTTTTCAAAGACCATTTCAGAACAAGTTCTTTTCATAATGTCCATCCTAAACCCATTTTACAAGTTGAAGCATCCATCCTTTTCACCCACAACTCTATTTTACAGCTTTTTGAATACCTCAACAACAATGAAATACCTTTCAAAAGGCATTTCAGAGCAACTTTTTTTCTTAATGTCCCTTCTAAACCTATTTTCAACTTGAAGTACCCATCCCTTTTCACCCACAACTTTACATTACAGCTTTTTGAATACCTCAACACCAAGAAATACTTTTCAAAAGACATTTCAGAGCAAGTTCCTTTCTTAATGTCCCTTCTAAACCCATTTTACAAGTTGAAGCATCCATCCTTTTCACCCACAACTATACTTTACAGCTTTTTGGATAGCTTAGAGTCTTAGCTTAGAGTTTTTGTTGAAGTTCTAGTTTAGTTTAGTTTTAGTTAATAGTTTAGAGTTTTAGCTTAGAGTCTTAGCTTAGAGTTTTTGTTAGAGTTGAAGTTTAGTTTAGTAATAGTTAAGAGTTTAGAGTTTTAGCTTAGAGTCTAAGCTTAGAGTTTTTTGTTAGAGTTCTAGTTTAGTTTACTTTTAGTTAAGAGTCTGATTTTTTACCTTTGAGTTTCAGTTAGAGTTCTAGTTTAGTTTAGTTTTAGTTAAGAGTTTAGTGTTTTACCTTAGAGTCTTAGCTTAGAGTTTTAGTTAGAGTTCTAGTTTAGTTTAGTTTTAGTTAAGAGTTTAGAATTTTAGCTTAGAGTCTTAGCTTAGAGTTTTTGTTAGAGTTCTAGTTTATTTTAGTTTTAGTTAAGAGTTTAGAGTTTTTAGCTTAGAGTCTTAGCTTAGAGTTTTTGTTGAAGTTCTAGTTTAGTTTAGTTATAGTTAATAGTTTAGAGTTTTAGCTTAGAGTCTTAGCTTAGAGTTTTTGTTAGAGTTGAAGTTTAGTTTAGTAATAGTTAAGAGTTTAGAGTTTTAGCTTAGAGTCTTAGCTTAGAGTTTTTTTGTTAGAGTTGAAGTTTAGTTTACATATAGTTAAGAGTTTGGAGTTTTACCTTAGAGACTTAGCTTAGAGTTTTAGTTTAGTTTAGTTGTAGTTAAGAGTTTAGTGTTTTACCTTAGAGTCTTAGCTTAGAGTTTTAGTTAGAGTTCTAGTTTAGTTTAGTTTAGTTAAGAGTTTAGATATTTTAGCTTAGAGTTTTTTTTGTTAAGGTTGAAGTTTAGTTTAGTAATAGTTAAGAGTTTAGAGTTTTAACTTAGAGTCTTAGCTTAGAGTTTTTGTTAAAGTTGAGTTTAGTTTAGTAATAGTTAAGAGTTTAGAGTTTTAGCTTAGAGTCTTAGCTTAGAGTTTTGTTAGAGTTCTAGTTTAGTTTAGTTTTAGTTAAGAGTTTAGAGTTTTTAGCTTAGAGTCTTAGCTTAGAGTTTTAGTTAGAGTTCTAGTTTAGTTTAGTTTTAGTTAAGAGTTTAGAGTTTTTAGCTTAGAGTCTTAGCTTAGAGTTTTAGTTAGAGTTCTAGTTTAGTTTAGTTACAGTTAAGAGTTTAGAGTTTTAGCTTAGAGTCATAGCTTAGAGTTTTACTTAAAGTTGTAGTTTAGTTAAGTTTAGTTAAGAGTTTCGAGTTTTAGCTTAGAGTCTTACCTTAGAGTTTTTGTTAGAGTTCTAGTTTAGTTTAGTTTTAGTTAAGAGTTTAGAGTTTTACCTTAGAGTCTTAGCTTAGAGTTTTAGTTAGAGTTCTAGTTTAGTTATAGTTAAGAATTTAGAGTTTTAGCTTAGAGTCATAGCTTAGAGTTTTAGTTAGAAGTTCTAGTTTAGTTTAAAGTTTATAGTTAAGAGTTTAGAGTTTTAGCTTAGAGTCATAGCTTAGAGTTTTAGTTAGAGTTCTAGTTTAGTTTACTTATAGTTAAGAGTTTCGAGTTTTTAGCTTAGAGTCTTAGCTTAGAGTTTGTTAGAGTTCTAGTTTAGTTTAATTCTAGTTAAGAGTTTAGAGTTTTAGCTTAGAGTCTTAGCTTATAGTTTGTGTTAGAGTTCTAGTTTAGTTTAGTAATAGTTAAGAGTTTAGAGTTTTAGCTTAGAGTCTTAGCTTAGAGTTTTTGTTAAAGTTGAAGTTTAGTTTAGTAATAGTTAAGAGTTTAGTGTTTTAGCTTAGAGTCTTAGCTTAGAGTTTTTGTTAAGTTGTAGTTTAGTTTAGTATAGTTAGAGTTTAGAGTTTTAGCTTAGAGTCTTAGCTTAGAGTTTTAGTTTAGTTTAGTTTTAGTTAAGAGTTTAGAGTTTTTAGCTTAGAGTCTTAGCTTAGAGTTTTTGTTAGAGTTCTAGTTTAGTTTAGTTTTAGTTAAGAGTTTAGAGTTTTTAGCTTAGAGTCTTAGCTTAGAGTTTTAGTTAGAGTTCTAGCTTAGTTTAGTTACAGTTAAGAGTTTAGAGTTTTAGCTTAGAGTCATAGCTTAGAGTTTTACTTAAAGTTGTAGTTTAGTTAAGTTTTAGTTAAGAGTTTCGAGTTTTAGCTTAGAGTCTTACCTTAGAGTTTTTGTTAGAGTTCTAGTTTAGTTTAGTTTTAGTTAAGAGTTTAGAGTTTTACCTTAGAGTCTTCAGCTTAGAGTTTTAGCTTAGAGTTATAGTTTAGTTATAGTTAAGAGTTTAGAGTTTTAGCTTAGAGTCATAGCTTAGAGTTTTAGTTAGAGTTATAGTTTAGTTAAGTTATAGTTAAGAGTTTAGAGTTTTAGCTTAGAGTCATAGCTTAGAGTTTTTGTTAGAGTTCTAGTTCATTTTAGTTTTAGTTAAGAGTTTAGAGTTTTTAGCTTAGAGTCTTAGCTTATAGTTTGTGTTAGAGTTCTAGTTTAGTTTACTTATAGTTAATAGTCTCGAGTTTTTAGCTTAGAGTCTTAGCTTAGAGTTTTTGTTAGAGTTCTAGTTTAGTTTACTATATAGTTAAGAGTTTGGAGTTTTAGCTTCGAGTCTTAGCTTAGAGTTGTGTTAGAGTTCTAGTTTAGTTTAGTAATAGTTAAGAGTTTAGAGTTTTAGCTTAGAGTCTTAGCTTAGAGTTTTTGTTAGAGTTCTAGTTTAGTTTAGTTATAGTTAAGAGTTTGGTGTTTTACCTTAGAGTACATTAGACTTAGTAGGAGTTTTAGTTAATAGTTTATAGTTTTAGTTTAGAGTTTTAGTTAAGAGTTTAGAGTTTTATCTTAGAGTCTTAGCTTAGAGTTTTGTTGAAGTTCTAGTTTAGTTAAGAGTTTTGAGTTCTACCTTAGAGTCTTAGCTTAGAGTTTTAGTTAGAGTTGAAGTTTAGTTTAGTTATAGTTAAGAGTTTAGAGTTTTAGCTTAGAGTCTTAGCTTAGAGTTTTAGTTAGAGTTCTAGTTTAGTTTAGTTTTAGTTAAGAGTTTAGAGTTTTACCTTAGAGTCTTAGCTTAGAGTTTTATTTAGAGTTCTAGTTTAGTTTAGTTTTAGTTAAGAGTTTAGAGTTTTACCTTAGAGTCTTAGCTTAGAGTTTTAGTTAGGGTTGAAGTTTCGTTTAGTTTAGTTATAGTTAAGAGTTTATAGTTTTAGCTTAGAGTCTTAGCTTAGAGTTTTAGTTAGATTTATTGTTTAGTTTAGTTATAGTTAAGAGTTATAGCTTAGAGGTTTAGCCTAGAATCTTAGCTTAGAGATTTAGTTAGAGTTGAAGTTTAGTCTAAACTAGCATAACCACAAAATTACACAATATTGCATAGAAATACCAAAACCATAGGCTAGATTAGGTTAGGTTAGAGGTTAGGTTTCTCCACGTTTAAGTTAGGTTAGATTAGGTTAGCTTATCATGAGTGCTCATGATAAGCTAACCTAATCTAACTGGTACAAAGTCGATATGGGGGGATTTTCCGGCGAGTATGGTTAGGTTAGGTTAGTAGCTAAGTTAGGCTAGGTTAGCTAGTAAACATCTCTCCATGTTTAAGTTAGGTTAGGTTAGGCTAGATTAAGTTATGTTAGGGTTAAGTTAGGTTAGGTTAGCCTAGGTACGCGCGCGTACGTAGGCTAACCTAACCAAACTTAACCTAACATAACTTAATCTAGCCTAACCTAACCTAACTTAAACATGGAGAGATGTTTACTAGCTAACCTAGCCTAACTTAGCTAACCTAACCTAACCTAACCATACTCGCCGGAAAATCCCCCCATGTCGACTTTGTACCAGTTAGATTAGGTTAGCTTATCATGAGCGCTCATGATAAGCTAACCTAATCTAACCTAACTTAAACGTGGAGAAACCTAACCTCTAACCTAACCTAACCTAATCTAACCTATGGTTTTGGTATTTCTATGCAATATTGTGTAATTTTGTGGTTATGCTAGTTTAGACTAAACTTCAACTCTAACTAAATCTCTAAGCTAAGATTCTAGGCTAAACCTCTAAGCTATAACTCTTAACTATAACTAAACTAAACAATAACTCTAACTAAAACTCTAAGCTAAGACTCTAAGCTAAAACTAAACTCTTAACTATAACTAAACTAAACGAAACTTCACCTAACTAAAACTCTAAGCTAAGACTCTAAGGTAAAACTCTAAACTCTTAACTAAAACTAAACTAAACTAGAACTCTAACTAAAACTCTAAGCTAAGACTCTAAGCTAAAACTCTAAACTCTTAACTAAAACTAAACTAAACTTCAACTCTAAGTAAAGCTCTAAGCTAAGACTCTAAGGTAGAACTCAAAACTCTTAACTAAACTAAACTAGAACTTCAACAAAAACTCTAAGCTAAGACTCTAAGATAAAACTCTAAACTCTTAACTAAAACTAGACTAAACTAGAACTCTAAGTAAAACTCTAAGCTAAGACTCTCAGCTAAAAACTCTAAATTCTTAACTATGACTAAACTAAACTTCAACTTCAACAAAAACTCTAAGCTATGACTCTATGATAAAACTCTAAACTCTTAACTAAACTAAACTAGAACTCTAACAAAAACTCTAAACTACGACTCTAAGCTAAAAACTAAATTCTTAACTATAACTAAACTAAACTTCAACTCTAACTATAACTCTAAGCTAAGACTCTAAGCTAAAACTCTAAACTCCTAACTAAAACTAAACTAAACTAAAACTCTAACAAAAACTCTAAGCTAAGACTCTAAGCTAAAACTATAAACTCTTAACTAATAACTAAACTAGAACTTCAACAAAAACTCTAAGCTAAGACTCTAAGATAAAACTCTAAACTCTTAACTAAAACTAAACTAAACTAGAACTCTAACAAAAACTCTAAGCTAAGACTCTAAGCTAAAATTCTAAACTCTTAACTAAAACTTAACCAAACTATAACTTTAAGTAAAACTCTAAGTTATGACTCTAAGGTAAAACACCAAACTCTTAACTAAAACTAAACTAAACTAGAACTCTAACAAAACTCTAAGCTAAGACTCTAAGCTAAAAAACTCTAAACTCTTAACTAAAACTAAACTAAACTAAAACTCTAAGCTAAGTCTCGAAGGTAAAACTCCAAACGCTTAACTATATCTAAACTAAACTAGAACTCTAACAAAAACTCTAAGCTAAGACTCTAAGCTAAAACTCTAAACTCTTAACTATTACTAAACTAAACTTCAACTCTAACAAAACTCTAAGCTAAGACTCTAAGCTAAAACTCTAAACTATTAAATAAAACTAAACTAAACTAGAACTTCAACAAAACTCTAAGCTAAGACTCTAAGCTAAAAACTCTAAACTCTTAACTAAAACTAAAATAAACTAGAACTCTAACAAAAACTCTAAGCTAAGACTCTAAGCTAAAATTCTAAACTCTTAACTATAACTAAACTAAACTAGAACTCTAACTAAAACTCTAAGCTAAGACTCTAAGGTAAAACACTAAACTCTTAACTAAAAGTAAACTAAACTAGAACTCTAAGCTGAAACTCAAAGGTAAAACATCAAATTCTTAACTAAAATTAAACTAAACTAGAACTCTAACAAAAACTCTAAGCTAAGACTCTAACGTAAAACTCTAAACTCTTAACTAAAACTAAACTAAACTAGAACTCTAACAAAAACTCTAAGCTAAGACTCAGCTAAAACTCGAAACTCTTAACTAAAACTTAACCAAACTATAACTTTAAGTAAAACTCTAAGCTATGACTCTAAGCTAAAACTCTAAATTCTTAACTAACTAAACTAAACTAAACTAAAACTCTAAGCTAAGTCTCTAAGGTAAAACTCCAAACTCTTAACTATAACTAAACTAAACTAGAACTCTAACAAAAACTCTAAGCTAAGACTCTAAGCTAAAACTCGTAAACTCTTAACTAAAACTAAACTAAACTAGAACTCTAACAAAAACTCTAAGCTAAGACTCTAAGCTAAAACTCTAAACTCTTAAGTAAAACTAAACTAAACTAAAACTCTAAGCTAAGACTCTAAGGTAAAACTCTAAACTCTTAACTATAACTAAACTAAACTAGAACTCTAACAAAAACTCTAAGCTAAGACTCTAAGCTAAAACTCTAAACTCTTAACTATAACTAAACTAAACTAGAACTCTAACAAAACTCTAAGCTAAGACTCTAAGCTAAAACTCTAAACTCTTAACTAGAACTAAACTAAACTAAACTTAACAGAAACTCTAAGCTAAGACTCTAAGCTAAAACTCAAACTCTTAACTATATGTAAACTAAACTAGAACTCTAACAAAAACTCTAAGCTAAGACTCTAAGCTAAAACTCTAAACTCTTAACTAAAACTAAACTAAACTAGAACTCTAACTAAAACTCTAAGCTAAGACTCTAAGGTAAAACACTAAACTCTTAACTAAAACTAAACTAAACTAGAACTCTAACTGAAACTCAAAGGATAAAAAATCAAACTCTTAACTAAAATTAAACTAAACTAGAAGTCTAACAAAAAAACTCTAAGCTAAAAAACTCTAAACTCTTAACTAAAACTAAACTAAACTAAAACTCTAAGCTAAGTCTCTAAGGTAAAACTCCAAACTCTTAACTATATGTAAACTAAACTAGAACTCTAACAAAAACTCTAAGCTAAGACTCTAAGCTAATACTCTAAACTATTAACTAAAACTAAACTAAACTAGAACTTCAACAAAAACTCTAAGCTAAGACTCTAAGCTAAAAACTCTAAACTCTTAACTAAAGCTAAAATAAACTAGAACTCTAACAAAAACTCTAAGCTAAGACTCTAAGCTAAAATTCTAAACTCTTAACTAAAACTAAACTAAACTAGAACTCTAACAAAAAAACTCTAAGCTAAGACTCTAAGCTAAAACTCTAAACTCTTAACTATTACTAAACTAAACTTCAACTCTAACAAAAACTCTAAGCTAAGACTCTAAGCTAAAACTCTAAACTATTAACTAAAACTAAACTAAACTAGAACTTCAACAAAAACTCTAAGCTAAGACTCTAAGCTATCCAAAAAGCTGTAAAGTATAGTTGTGGGTGAAAAGGATGGATGCTTCAACTTGTAAAATGGGTTTAGAAGGGACATTAAGAAAGGAACTTGCTCTGAAATGTCTTTTGAAAAGTATTGCTTGGTGTTGAGGTATTCAAAAAGCTGTAATGTAAAGTTATGGGTGAAAAAGGGATGGGTACTTCAAGTTGGAAAATAGGTTTAGAAGGGACATTAAGAAAAAAAGTTGCTCTGAAATGCCTTTTGAAAGGTATTTCATTGGTGTTGAGGTATTCAAAAAGCTGTAAAATAAAGTTGTGGGTGAAAAGGATGGATGCTTCAACTTGTAAAATGGGTTTAAGATGGACATTATGAAAAGAACTTGTTCTGAAATGGTCTTTGAAAAGTATTGCTTGGTGTTGAGGTATTCAAAAAGGCAGTATAGTAAAGTTGTGGGGAAAAGATGAGTACTTCAATTGGAAAATGGGTTTAGGAAGGACATTAAGAAAAGAACTTGTTCTGAAATGCCTTTGAAAAGTATTGCTTGGTGTTGAGGTATCCAAAAAGCTGTAAAGTAAAGTTGGGGGTGAAACGGATAGGTACTTCAAGTTGGAAAATGGGTTTAGAAGGGATATTAAGAAAAAAAGTTGCTCTGAAATGCCTTTTGAAAGGTATTTCTTGGTGTTGAGGTATCCAAAAAGCTGTAATGTAAAGTTGTGGGTGAAAAGAATGGGTACTTCAAGTTGGAAAATAGGTTTAGAAGGGACATTAAGAAAGGAACTTGCTCTGAAAAGCCTTTTGAAAAGTATTTCTTGGTGTTGAGGTATCCATAAAGCTGTAAAGTATAGTTGTGGGTGAAAAGGATGGATGCTTCAACTTGTAAAATGGTTTAGAAGGGACATTAAGCAAAAAAGTTGCTCTGAAATGTCCTTTGAAAAGTATTTCTTGGTATGAGGTATCCAAAAAGCTGTAAGTAAAGTTGGGTGAAAAGGATGGGTGCTTCAACTTGAAAATGGGTTTAGAAGGGACATTAAGAAAAAAGTTGCTCCAAATGCTTTTGAAAGGTATTTCATGGTGTTGAGGTATCCGAAAAGCTGTAAAGTAAAGTTGTGGGTGAAAAGGATGGATGCTTCAAGTTGGAAAATGGGTTTAGAAGGGACATTAAGAAAGCAAATTGCTCTGAAATGCCTTTTGAAAAGTATTTCTTGGTGTTGAGGTATCTGAAAAGCTGTAAAGTAAAGTTGTGGGTGAAATGGATGGGTACTTCAAGTTGTAAAATGGGTTTAGGATGGACATTAAAAAAGGAAATTGCTCTGAAATGCCTTTTGAAAGGTATTTCTTGGTGTTGAGGTATCCAAAAAGCTGTAATGTAAAGTTGTGGGTGAAAAGAATGGGTACTTGAAGTTGGAAAATAGGTTTAGAAGGGACATTAAGAAAGGAACTTGCTCTGAAATGCCTTTTGAAAAGTATTTCTTGGTGTTGAGGTATCCAAAAAGCTGTAAAGTATAGTTGTGGGTGAAAAGGATGGATGCTTCAACTTGTAAAATGGGTTTAGAAGGGACATTAAGAAAAAAAGTTGCTCTGAAATGCCCTTTGAAAAGTATTTCTTGGTGTTGAGGTATCCAAAAAGCTGTAATGTAAAGTTGTGGGTGAAAAGGATGGGTGCTTCAACTTGTAAAATGGGTTTAGAAGGGACATTAAGAAAAAAAGTTGCTCTGAAATGCCTTTTGAAAGGTATTTCATGGTGTTGAGGTATCCGAAAAGCTGTAAAGTAAAGTTGTGTGTGAAATGGATGGGCACTTCAAGTTGTAAAATGGGTTTAGAAGGGACATTAAGAAAGGAAATTGTTCTGAAAAGATATAGTAAAGCCTTAAAAAAGTATTAATAAATGAGGGCACCAGGGGCCCTTTGGGGCGCCGGGGGCCCTTTGGGAGGGGGTGGGGGAACCTTTGGGAGCCCGGGGGAACCTTTGGGGACCGGGGGCTTCCTTCGGGGTTGGGGTAGGGGGATTGGAGTCCTTTGGGGTTGGGGTAGGGGACCTCACGACACTGTTCAAATGGAACTTGTGTATTATAACGACCACACTCAAAACCTCTTCTAAAACATCTTCTAAAATCATTTTTTAAAATGTCTCTAACTGTTTCGCCGAAATAATTCCCTAAAATGTCTAAAACGGTTTCGCTCAAATAACCCCTAAACGTAATTTCAGCGTGTTCCTTTTGTTTTTGGCATCTCTGCGCTGTCACATTTCAAATTACTAAGAAACCCTTTCCCGCGTTCCATCTCTTCATCTCTAAGATCAAAACATTCACCGGAGTTTCTTGGAGAATTGTTTCCGGGGCGAAGTTTATTAATATCTTTGGAGTTCGACCAGAATTGTTTCCAGGGCAATGTTTATTAATATCTGACAGGTGATGTCAAGGTGAATTGCTTCTGGGCGAAGTTTTTTAATGTCTGACAGATGATGTCATGGTTGATTGATTTGTCATGAAAGGGGAATTAATTTGTTGTTTCTAAGGGGAATTATTGATTCACGAAAGGGAAACACGTGATCCTGTTTTCCTATTCCTGGATCTTAACATTCGCCCCGAGCGTGCACTTGGCCAAAACAACAACAACAACAAATAAATCGACCTGGGAAAAAGAAGTCATTGACTCTGTCCCCGTTAGACTCAATAATCCAGAAAACATCCATCAAAGTGAGGAAAATCCTGTTTTTTCACTCTCACTGACAAAAACCATAAAAAAGACATAAAGTGATGTTGACATCCATTAAAACATTAAATAAATTGACCCACACTCATAACCGTCCAAGAAACATCCATAAAAGTGAGAAAAACCCTGTTTTTTTCATTCTCACTGACAACGAACCATAAAAACATGCATAAATTATGTAAAAAAGTTGTAGGTGGCAGCACGGTGTTCTCGTGGGAGTAGCACCCCCCCTTTCTACTCGAACCCTCGGGTACATATTGCCAAACAGAGCGTCAATCCAATGTCCTATCAGGGATCCAAGTTTGAAACCCCCGGAAAATAACCCAGCAAAAAATACACCCCTCAGAAAATAACCCATCCCGTGGAATACCTCATTCCCGTGGAAAATAGCCCCCGCGGAAAGTACCCCACCGCGGCTGATTGGTCTCCAGTCACTTTTGGCTTATAAAAAAAGGACTAACTCTGAATTTATGACGTAATGAGCACCCTCTGAATTTTATGTGATCATGAGGTGGAAGTCGGGATGAGGAAGAGGTAGTCCCCCTCCTATATGGAATAAATTCTGCTCATCTTGGGGTTTAATGTTAATATTTACTTTCATAATAACAGCCAAGGCCAGAAATATTCGCAGAAATCAAGAGGGATTAAATATTAAATTCACATTTTTGATGTATTTTTAAAAAGTTGTTTGTACCCCCACCCCTCTGAAAAATAACCCCTCCCCAAACAACATTCCTGTACATTTTCCTGGGGATTATATATTACTTCTACCTCCACCCTCCATTCGTCTCTCCCTTAAAACTAATTTTGTATTTATCTGAAGGCTCAATGAGAGTTGGGATGCTTTGGCATTAAAATGTACCCTTTGAGGCATATTGATCCCCTCCCCCTTATATACAAACCAATCAGAGAATCCTATTGTAGAGGTTAAAAGCCCTTATATGCAAATGTTTGGAATTGTAATGCAACAGGGAATCTCCTTAAGGCAGGAACATTTCTTCAGACCATTAAAATATTTTGGCTATTTAGGAAGGGAGGAAGATGCCTCAAAGGGTAAATTTAAATGCCAAAACACCCCGACTGTCATTCAGCCTTCAGGTAAATGTAGAATTAGTTATAAGGGAGAGACGAGGGGAGGGTGGAGATAGAAATTGATGTATAATCCCCAGGAACGTATCTAGGACCTTTGTTTGGGGGTTTATTTTTTCGGGTGAGGAGGGGGGGGGGTAAAAAAAGAAGATAGTATCAAAAATGTGAAATTGATATTTAATACCTCTTGATTTCTGGGAATATTTCTAGTCTATGCTGTTATTATGAAAGTAAAGAATAACATTTAACCCCAAAATGAGTAGAGTTTATTCTGTTTAGGAGTGGGACTGTCCCCTTCCTCCTCTCTATCTCCTCCTTTCGTAGAAACTTTGGAGGGTACTCATTCGATGAGAAATTGAGAGTTCTGGTCCTTTTTTTATAAGTTTAAACTGATTGGAGACCAACCAGCTGCGGAGGGGGCTATTTTCCACCGGGGACATTTTCAGGGTGGGGGGCTTCCGCGGGGGGGGGGGGGGGTTTAAACGCCTACCCCTTTGCTACAATAGGATGCAAATCACATGTGTAAAAAAGGGAAATATCGGAAATTAAAACTTAAAACGAACAGAAATTATTCCGTATATGAAAGGGGCTGCCCCCTCCTCAACGTCTCGCTCTTTACGCTAAAGTTTTTTATTGTTTAAAAAAATAGAGTTGTGAGAAAGTCAAACTTTAGCGTAAAGAGCGAGGCGTTGAGGAGGGGACAGCCCCTTTCATATACGGAATAATTTCTGTTCGTTTTAAGTTTTAATGTCGTTCCTTACTTTCAGTTAAAAAAAACTTGTTTTTTTTTATTTAATTTTTGAACGTTTTTGAATTAATGCAGGGTTTGATTTTGGCTCACCGTACATGAATAATTAAAACAAAATTTGAATATTAATTTTACTTTTATTTGGCTAAATGGCTTTCTCGAAACTTGTTTAATTTTGTTTACGAACGTTTTTATTAGTAATAAATATACTTAACTTACGAATTAACTTACGTAACGAACTTCTATATTCATATATTTTTAATACGCATATTAGGGGGTTTGCCCCCTAGTCAATGCCTCGCTCTTTAAGCTAAAGTTCGAATTTTGTTCCAATTCTTTAAAAATGACCCCTTAATCACAAAGGCCGTTATTTAGAATAAATAGCTCTTATGAAAGTACTAAAAAATCTTTGGCTTAAAGAGCGAGGCATTGACTAGGGGGTGTACCCAATCATATACGTAATATTTTCTGTTCGTTTTAAGTTTTGATGCTGCTCCGTACTTTCAGTTGAAAAAATTGTTTTTTTTTATGTTTAATTTCTGATCCTTTTTTAAATAATGCTGGGAAATCCGGCGCCACCTTCATAGCAATGTCCCTTCTCCATGAAAACTTCCTTCATGGAAAGTTCCTCCCACATAACCCCCGAACCCCCCCCCCCCACTACCAGAAAAAATCCCCCTGAAAACGTCTTTATATTTCCCAATAACCAATGCCATATGTTAACATTGGGTAACTTTCAGCCCTCCTCCCAGGGACTTCGGCAGATAAAGTCATCCTAAAGGACATATTTTTTCATATTTTCGACCATGCTGAACAAAATTGCTATCTCAAAATTTTTATCGGGTGACTTTGGGAAAAAAAAATGAGCGTGGGAGGGGGCCTAGTTGCCCTCCTTTTTTTGGTCACTTAAAAAGGGCACTAGAACTTTTAATTTCCGTTCCAATGAGCCCTCCCACGATATTCGATGATTACTTGGTCGATACGATCACCCTGGGAAAAAAAAAACAGATAAACACGCATCAGTGATCTTTCTTCTGGCAAAAAATGCAAAATACCACGTTTTTGTAGATATGAGCTTGAAACCTCTACAGTAGGGTTCTCTGATACGCTGAATATGATGGTGTGATTTTAATTAAGGTTCTATAACTTTTAGGGGGTCTTTCCCCCTTTTTTCAAAAATCAGTCAAATTTTCTCAGGCACGTAACTTTTGGTGGGTAGGACTAAACTTGATGAAACTTATATATTTAAAATCAGCATTAAAATCTGATTCTTTTGATGTATCTATTGGTATCCAAAACCCGTTTTCTAGAGTTTCGGTTACCATTGAGCTGGGTCGCTCCTTACTTACACTTCGTTGCCACTAACTGTTTGAAAGACCTTCATATGCCGTTATACAGTTTTTGGTAGAAACGGACGTCAAATTAAAAGAAAGAAACGTGGATGAAAAATTGGCAAAAAAACAACAAACATATAGCACCAAGCAACTTAAGAAAATGCAGCTTTCTTTTGAATGTGTAGCTGGCTTTGGGATCTAACAGATTGTCATTTTTGAAATTTTACGGACGAAAGTTTTGTCAAATTTGACTAATTAGTTTCACTTATTTTATTTTCGTGCTTTGACGTGGCAACACTGACAAAATGTGATACTGCCCCCAAAAACTTCATAATTTGAAACAACCAAAAAAAACAAACCCTAAAAAAATAGGGATTTCAGAAATTAGTAGAACTAAGATGGATTCAGGGGTCAATTAACTAAAAAAAGTTTTTTCCAACTGAAAGTAAAGAGCAACATTAAAACTTAAACGAACAGAAATTATTAAGTATATGAGGGGGTTTTCCCCCTTGTCAAAACTTTGCTCTTTACGCTAAAGTTCAAATTTTGTTCCAATTATTTTAGAATGACCCCTGTATCACAAAGGGTTTAATTAGAATAGATACCTCTTTTGAAAGTTATAAAAAAAACTTTAGCGTAAAGAGTGAGATATTGACAAGAAGGTGAACCCCCTCATTTACGTAATAATTTCTGTTTGTTTTAAGCCTTAATGTTGCTCCTTACTTTAGGTGAAAAACCTTTTTTTATTTGATTTCTGATAGTTTTTAAAATAATGCTGGGAAATCTGGCACCCCTTTCATGGAAAATTTCCGTCCCCCATGAAAAATTCTTCCATAAAAAGATCCTCCCACGTAACCCTTCCCCCGCCTCAAGAAAAAATCCCCTCTGAAAACGTCTATATACTTCCCAATAACCAATGCTATATGTAAACAATGGGCAAAGTTCACAACTTGCAGCCCTTCCCCCGGGAACTCTGGGGGACTAAGTCATCCTCAAAGACATAGATTATTAAATTCTTCGACTATGTTGAACAAAATGGCTATCTCAAAATTTTGAACAGGTGACTTTGGGAAAAAAAATGAACGTGGGAGGAGGTCTAATCGCCCTCCAATTTTTTGTATCACTTAAAAAGGGCTGTTGAACTTTAAATTTCTGTTCGAATGAGCCCTCTTGTGATATTCTTGAACCATTGGGTCAATATGACCACCCCTGTGAAGAAGAAAAAAAAAATAAAAATAAACAGGCATCCGTAATCTTTCTTTTGGCAAAAATACAAAATTCCACTTTTAATTTCTGTTCGAATGAGCCCTCTCTGACCATTGGGTCAATATTGTCACCCCTGTGAAGAAGAAAAAAATAAATAAAAATAAACTCGCATCCGTAATCTTTCTTTTGGCAAAAATACAAAATTCCGCATTTTTACAGATAGGAGGTTGAAACCTCTGTAGTATGGTTCCCTGATACGCTGAATCTGATGAGGAGATTTTCATTAAGATTCTATGACTTTTAGGGAGTTTTCCTCTTTTTTTTCAAAAATAAGGCAAGTATTCTCAGGCTCTTAGATTTTGATAAGTAAAACTAAACTTTATGAAACTTATATATTTGAAATCAGCATAAAAATTTGGTTCATCTATTGGTATCAAAATTCGGTTTTAAGAATTTTGGTCACTATTGAGATTGGTCACTCCTTACTTACAGTTCGTTACTACGAACTGTTTGAAAAATGTTTCCCTGAATAATCTTTTCCCTCTTTTGCTTTCAAAGATTTAGACCAAAAATGTTTGAACCAAGACAATCCAGAGTGAAATAACCAGCAAAATGCCGCAAGCCAGACTATGCAGAAAGTACGGCTTTGAAACTTGGAGGCTGTGCTAAGAGCCTTTTCATAGTTCTAAACTGATTGTCATCTCGTAATTCTAAATCGATCTTTTTCTGGCCAAAATCAGGCCAAAACTGTTGCTTTGTGCCAAAGAAATAACTGGACTCGGAACTTTGCCAAGACACGGTCTCTTTCGCTACTTAAAAAAGGTCCTTAAGGTTATAATCAATATATTACAACCATAAATCATCATAATTATAATTAGTACCGAATTATAATTAGTTTATTATAATTGTAATTATAATTAGTACAAGGGGACCAAACTTCGGTCAGTGAAAAGAAGGACATTTTTTTAATCTGTTTTGCAGGACAACTTTAACTTCATTTTATTTTATTTACTATAGAAAGTAAAACATTTAGGGTATTATACATTTGGGTATTTGTGACGTTATTCATATCAAATATGTTTTTCCAAAATTAATTGAAGTCCTAAACGTATTCTCCCAAAGATATAGAACGACCTATCTAGATCGTTTTTAAGCACCGGAAAACGAAAAATTATAAAAATTAGTATTTTGTGCCGCAATAAGTAGCATTTAATGTGAAGCAATTAAGAGTCTGACTCACTTAACCCTATCAAACTGGGATTTGGTTTTCTCTAACAGCTATAAATCGACTGATTTGTAAAGAAACAAAATGTGCTTAGAAACTCCTACTTATGTTCAAGACTGTCAACCTTCAGGGGTTTCTAATTTCAGTCAAAAGACGATTTAGGAATAATATTAAAGGGGCTGGGATGGGCAAATGAATTTTCCCATAGTCGTAACCAATTTTTTTGTTCATACCAAAGATGGCAGCATGCAAATTTTCGGAAAAAAAAATCAAAGTACTGTTTTCGAAAAAAATAGACATATATATTTACGATTATTCCTCGTTAATAAAATAAATTAAAGATGCAAGATTAATAAGGGTTGTAAAAATAATCAATCTTTAGTGAAGAGAATACATAACTTCGTAATTTCTCATAAAATGGCACCGTGAGCTCCGTTGAAGCTCCATGAAAGAATTGTCGTCCGGTCGAATTTGCTCGGTCTGAGTAACGGGTTTATGCGCCTTAGGCTACCAATGAGGAATTCTTAGAAAAAAATATTTTTAGTCAAATTCGCTAAACTAAACAATTCCATGGAAGGGTTCCACACTTTCCGCAAGTTGGTGTACATCTGGGAGGGCCACTTTATCTGTCACCGGTTCTGCCACACATGGGGCGCACCACTTGGTATGCGCTTTTTGAAACTGGGCATCCCCTTAGCTTCTGGTTCAATCTTGCAAACAATTTTCAGAGTTGCAAATTCAATACAATGCCGGAAATCCCTACAGAGCCTTAAGAAAGATATAGTTTCCGGATCATGAATCCCTCTGGAATAGAGCCCTATTGCTGTAAAACTTCATCAAAGTCTTAGAAAGTATAGGAGAGAAAGTTAGTCTATGAGCGTTAATGTTACCTTAGAAACAAAAAAGGAATGATTAAGCTAATTGGCGGAAATAGGATAGAAATTTTGGGAGAAGGAGAGAAATGAATATAAGAGGAATAATCAGTTGAAAGATAACGACAGTAAATAAGTAAGAGAATTATAAACTGAAAATTTGTTGTCTTATTAGGATTTCTGCTTCTTTTTTATGGGGAGGGGTGAAAGAGTAGAATAAAAACGATACAAAAAGTGGAAATTTTGTGAACCAGACATCCTGATGATCCCTTCAGGGACAAGCGCAGGGGGTGCGGCTCGCCCTGCTCCCACTCAAAATCCTAAATTTCCCGAAATCTGAGGACACTCTCTATTCAAATTATCAAATAATTTTTTGTATTATTTGACCCGGGGAGTAAAATTCGGTGCACATATCTGACTCCCAGTGCCTAATCAGCTTAAAAATTCTTTTTAGACTAAGTCAAAAATATTTTCATAAAGGTTTTAAATCCGTAAGGAGTGGCAGTCAGTGGATTCGGCTGAAAACAAACTCAGAACCACAGCAAAAGAAATGGAAAGGATTGGATTCGGACAGTAAGGTTATCACTAAAATCCTCGAATTCTTCGGGAACTAAAATCACAATAGTGTTTTGCTAATTTCAGGACCTGATGGTGTCTAAACTCGGGATGACATCTAACTAATAGTATCGATATACACAGTCCAAACCCTAAAAGGAAACCTACAAGCCCTGAGGCATGAATATGTATGCAGTTTCAACGGTACATGCCTTACCACACAGGTTTATGAGGCAACACACGGCCATTCATCTATTACTATGGACGGTAGATGCCTTACCAGACGGGTTTCTGAGGCAAGACCTATTTTCTGAGCCAATCAGAGATGTTTCTACGAACGATACTCCATATATGATAGCTTGATTAGTATAGTAATCGGATTCAAATATAAGGAGTGATTTTCATTGTAGTTCATATTAATAAGATAATTGAATTCAGAGAGAACAGTTTATTATTATTTGAGGCGATATTAGCAAAGAAAATGAGTGGTACGTTTACACTATTGGAGCTTGATGGTTAAGCAGGTAGCAGCAATGATACAAGGGCGAGAGTATCAAACGTGGCAGTTGAAATTACACGATGATGTAGACTAGGCCTTGAATGAGACGATATGAATGCTAGATATGTGATACCATTGAACAAATTTAAATTGGAAGAGCAATTATGCTTTACAGCAAAACTGAACATTGTGCATATAAATAGACTTCAAGCTGCATTAGATACACTAGTGAAATATATCGAGGAAAATAAATTGAATCAGTGATTATTATTGTTGTATTTATATTCAATAAAATTGTTTCTAAATCAAAGATATTTTTCTTTCTATAGTAGGTTAGCGTATATTTTTAAAGTAGAAAAAGATTCCTGGTTAGTCTGAAGTTGGTTGTGAGAGTGTTAGGACTAAAAAAATGGATAGATTTGAGAAGGAGAAAATCATAGCGAATCTTGTGTTTATGGAAAAACTTTGATTCTTGGTGATGATTTTCTGGAGTTATATGTTCAAAGGAGGATATTTTCTCTGGGAATGCTTGTCGATATAATGAAAACTGATTCTACTTCATTAGAGTATTGCATGAAGCTTTTAAGTTGTGGTCCAAAGGCATTTACAAAATTTATTGACATATCAATCACGACAAGGCAAAACGAAATTGTGGATTTGCTTTTAAACACACACTAGCTTAGAAATTTAAGACTATGATTTTTTCACGAGAAAGATATTATTCAAGGAGGATTCACTCCTCTCTCTCTACCCCACTCAATTTTTTGATCACAGCTCAGTTTCATTTTGGCGGTGAGAGTGTCAACACATGAAAAAATGTTCCATACATGTCGACTATGCATGTATACACTGGGCAGCTGGTCATCATGTGAGAATTGTACAATGATTGATGAGTATGATCGAAAGTGCAGATTATGCAACCCGTGTAAATTGCATAGAGGATATGCTGTACAAATTAAAGGTTGTAATTCATGATTTGAAGGGGTGTGTGACTCTCATCCTAGAGTATACCTACGCTCTAATTGCCACTATTATGATTGTAATCAGTGGTAGAATACATATCCTGGTGTGTTTGGAAAGAATCCTAAACATGATTTTAGTTTATTGCTAAGAGATTAGTATCGTCGTGGCTTTAGATTGTTTTGGGAGGAGGAGCCAGGTCTACGATTCAACTGTTGGAACAACGAAAGAATTTGGTTTCTACGTCATCGTTGTGAAGACAATGGCTACTATGATGATAAGCCTAGTGATTTTTATTTGACTGTTACGGAATGTGACTCACCACTTGAGGACACTGTATGTGACATTGCTTCAAATAAGCAAATTGAAACATGCTAATTATACAAAATGAATGAAAATAGTATCATTGACTATACAAAGAGATAATTTAAGAGCGAAGTTACATTATACTGTAGAAAATGTGACCCTGACATTGCAGCACATCAGGATCAGTATGCTGTGAATTCAGATAATCTGCCTACATTAGTTGTTCTCGACAAATACCTATACGGAGTAGAAGAAGAAATATAAAGAGTAGAAAAGTCGTGTTTATCATGTATATAAATTATTTGTATTAACAAACAATTTTACATACATTTTTATAACATTCTATTCGTAGGGCACTAAAATCAATATTAAACACGCTTGAAAGTATATTTTCCACTAGGAAGTCGCTCAGTCAAGGAAAGTCAACGTAAATGCTGAGAAACTGCTTGTATGTATAGCCACGACATCTGAACATGAGAAAGAGTAGTGCATGAAAGCCACAAGTCTTAGTCGTTAAATCTTGTACGCTCCTCTGATTTTGAATAATAGTTTTCCCACTGCTCTCAATAAAGTTGTTGATGTGTGGAGTGTAGAATTTGTATGATAGGCCAAGAGGATCAAAAAATTCAATATTCTTTGCTGTTTGAAAGATACATAGCCAATGACCTGTCTTCAAACTCGTTGGACTGCTACTAACAATGATTAGGGTATTGTTAACACTTGAATTTTTAAATGAAGTCCGATGGTATGCAATAGGACTTGTACTGGGACATGTATAAATCCAAATTAAATACGCTAATTATTTTGTTTGTGTTTATGGTGTAAGGTCTAGTAGAAAACTTCCGTCGGGTCTGATTTCCCAATAGGTATCAAATTGAATCAATGATATTACTGTGATACTTTCAGTCAAAGCATCGGCAAATGTGCACACTAGACGTACATTCCCGGTTCGTACTATGCTCATATCCTGGGTTCCAGACAGATCCAAAACAATTACACCATGATTTTTTGTAAAAATTGAATCAGTTATTCCATTTTCAAATAGTTTTGAATCATGATCTAGGGATTGCATGGTCAATTCATACAGAGTTCTGTAGGATTTTTTTTATCAAATGATAGAGTGTACAATGAAATTCCATTCACTTTGCACACAAGGCTAAATAGACCAAAAAATCAAAATCATGGGGGGATGCAGTCCAGGATCCAACGGCACTGTTACTTTTCACAAAGGCCAAAGCGAGTTTTGATGGGATTTCTCCATTGATAAATGATGAATCGGTATAACTATGAGAGCCAGTGGCAGTGTGACGTTGATTGGTGATTGTATGGGGGACAAGAAGTTTATTGTTGTTACAATTGGCTCTTAGCTTTTCCACTGCCAATGCAACAGAGCTCATAACCTGTTGTTTTCGAACATGAAGAACTACCAAAGTGATAATGACATTTGCATCGGGTACTGCAGCAAGTGTTTTTCTCAAAATAAAATTCGATGAAGCTAGTTGCAACTTTATGTCAATCTTGACATTGGGGGGTAACCATTGGGATATATTGAATATCTCATGATTTAATTTTCCAACTAGATGATACTCCTGGGTCCCTGCAGTAGTTAACTCACCGCCAGTATCAACACCTGATCGATATTCATAGCCCAGTGACTACCCTCTCAACTCCTTATATGCCTTTGGAGTCATCATCATAAATTGTATGTAGCTTGCATAGTTGGATAAACTATTGCTAGTGCTCACCAATGTACCATTAATGAATATATTAATTTGTTTGAACAAGTTGTGTAGGATATAGTTTTCATAGGACAGACCTTTGGCAGCAGTAGGAGTTGTATTGTCTGAATTTTTCTTCACCGCAACATTTAAATCAATAAATGTTGATGACAAATCAATGAAATAGTCTTCATTGGAAAATATCTGAAAGTGTATATTTCCCGAGAGGGGTTGTTGAGGATTAAATTGTTC
This sequence comes from Artemia sinica, assembly GCA_027921565.1. Lineage (NCBI taxonomy): Eukaryota > Metazoa > Arthropoda > Branchiopoda > Anostraca > Artemiidae > Artemia > Artemia sinica. The sequence goes on from CM051271.1 coordinate 54,402,645, forward strand.
ATAGTAGCCATACTTAACGCTGACATCAACATATCCAGCATTGAATAGATTCAATGAGGAGCTGATTGGTGGATGCGATTCTTTGTGGGGGAGATAGGTCATCTTAAGAGAAGAAATCCTTCTTTGATCTAACAATCTTTTTCTTCTTCTTCTTTTTATTGGTCTTCTTCCTGTTATTCCCCAAAGTCGTTGTTGGTGTATTTCGCTTCACACCTGGGTAGAGACTGATGAGTGAATGATGACCTCGCGCCCTTTTTAACCCCTTCCCATTTTGCTGAGATTTTAATTGCTTACCAGCGGCTCTTGCTGAAGATCTAATATTTTCTTTAACACTTTCGTTGAAATTTTTACCTGACCCCCCGTCCTGTAGTGTTGACACATCAAAATTTGATGCAGCAGATACAAGATATTTTCTGGTAAGTGGTAGTCTAGAACAAAATAGCCTAGCAAACCAGCTACCAAGACCATAGCCAGACATTGTAGTACGCCCCTTGGAATAGTCCAATCCATGACCTATTTGACGAGGACTCTGAGCACCAACATATCAGTCAATATCAGGACAGACAAATGGAATTCTTCTATTGTTCATCTTAGGGAGTGATGATGGGCCGAAAATGACATTTAATCACTTCCAAATTTTTTGATATTGCTAGAGGATCACCCAATTCACTTCTTATTTTTAGCTGACAGAGTTCCAGATATGAAGTGTTTACAGTGTATACTGAGGATGCTTTATATTATAGTGATGAACATGTTCGTGGGTTGTTTTTCGTTCAAGAATACGTAGGAGGGGGATATTTGAATTACCAACTCTCGATGTTTCCACAAAGGATGCATAAAGAAATATACAAGAGTCCGAGGTGAAACCAGGTGGATAGTCTGCAAAAATAACATGATTCATCCCCCTAAAACTCCCAGCGTTTTTACCACTGATTATATTGTGTTCAAAACCAACAATATTTCTTAGAGTATCACTGAGAATAACCTTTTCATTGGCAATGGATGAACCAATGTAGATCTTCCCCTCTTCCTTTGAATAGTTGAATGGAAAGGCTCCTTTTTTACGAGCGGAAATTCTTTTATTGATAATAGGACACAAATCTTTCATACAAATGAGTTCCTCATATGGCAATACAACATATGTATATTCAAATGAATTGAACTTTTCATTTTTCTCGATTGCTAACAAATGGCCAATCATCATGTTGATCGCAAACGAGTGGCCAATCGTAGGGTCTAATTTTTATATCATATATGTGATCCTTTCTCAGGATATCATAGGTATTTTTGAGAATACAGTCGACAAGAGCCAGTTAATACACACCATCGAATTTGATGCTGGGGGAGAGTTTCGTCCAAAAAAAAATTGTTTTATTCAAGTCATTGTAGAGAGGGTCGGAGACGTTGGACATAAATGTTACATAAAAGTCATTGGGCATTGTTAATTTCTTCAACACCGATTCAAGAATCAAAATCAGAGTTTTATCCTAGCCACAGAACAAGTAACTGTTTCTTGCCCCTGCGAGTACGAGTCTTTAATATCTTTTCAATTTGATAGATTCCACTATTATTATTAACTTTTTGTAGTTCATAGTCATAAAAGCCGCCGAGAATCTCTTCATATTTGATGTCTCGCAGACGATAAGTTATGGGTTTGGTATCTAGGATTTTTGCCACTTTAAAAAGTTCAGTGGACCACAAGTAATTACCCTTTTCAAAAACATTAGGTGTTCTTATAATTCGAACAGTATCACCAACATTGAATTTTTTCTTCGCAATCGTTTCATTGGAATATTGTTTAAGAAAAGTATCAAATGTATCATGATCAGAATGATGAACTTCCGTACCGTAGTGGTTGAGTTGGACAATGATCGATGGGGTCTTTGATTATAATCAAATGATTTTACCTAAATCATGAATAAAAGCAGGTGTATTTTTCAATGTACAATATCTTGAAATTAAAAGTCGAATAGTTCTTATCAATCGTTCGACCAATGCCGCCTTTATAGGAATATGACTATTATAGAGCATTGCATTATATTTCATTAGTACTTTTTCAACATGTGGATTAACAAATTCACTACCCCGATCTGTTTAATTTTTGTTATATGAATCTTGTTCGAGAATACTTTCTATAGCCTGAGCAACTTCAACACCTCTCTTTGTCCGCAATGGAATGGCGTACGCATAGCGACTAAAAACACTGATTGCAAGTAGAATGTACTTGTACGGTGTATTGTGACGCCCTTGAATCTCATCTAGAGTTAAGAGATCTGTTTGCATTATATGTAGGGGGGAAAAGGCTTTAGTTTTTGATAATGATTAGAACAAAGCCTGTGATTTCTATGCAGCGTTTAACTTGTTTTATTTTGTAGATAGTCTTGTACACTTTTAGTGTCAACACCAGTGACTTTGGAAAGAGTGGTGGAGGAACTTAGACTTCCCACTTCACCAATATTTTCATAAACACGTTTCAGAACTTCAACCATTTTGAACGTAAACATGTAGTGTAAGGTCCACTAACCTTTATATACTAGCGGGTGATGATGGTCGTGACGTTGATTTGATATCAATACGTCTTCGTTTATTTCTAGCTATTAGCGGTGTGCTCCTCCTCCTCATTGTCAAAGCAATGTTTCCACTAGGTGTGCTAGTATTTCCAAGATTGATTTAAAATCTTCCTCTTCTTCTTCATGTTTTAATGTTGTTGATGATGATGGACTATGTTCATTTAATTTTATTAGAATTTGTCTATTGCTAATAAGGCTTTTGGGGAAGTTTAATGTATTTAGAAAGTTGTATAGATGAGTATCAAATGATAAAAGTCCTTTACGATTTTTAACCATATCATAGATTAAATCAAGTAGAGTATAGCTCTTGCCTTGAATTATAATTCGTTTCCCATTGCTATCAAATTGAATATGATCTTGACCACTTTCCATGAGATATCTTATGAGTCGTTTACTTTGTTAACGATATGAATGTGGCATTAGATTTCCAATGCTCGATACAATTGAATCCAATTCATCCTTCTTTTATTGTGTTCCAGGAGCAGCAGTAGAATCCTGAGGAGATGTTTCATTTTTGTGATCAATGACACTTACATTGCCACTGTCTCTCGTAGAATAGGCCTTAAGTTTGTCCACTCGGTGACGTGCATCTTGCAGTAAAATTATTTTTTTTATCATCGTCAATATTATCATTGTCAATGAATTTACTCAGATTGTCCTCAAAATGTTCCACGGGTGAAATAGCGAGTTCTATTGGAGTTAATTTATAGGTTTAACCATCTAGAGTAAACTGTTTACAAGTCCTGCAATTATTGGCAGTAAAAGTGTAAAAAAGCTGCCACCCGCCTGAAGAAGACGGTTCCTTTAAAAAAAATTTCCTTTCTTTTTACAGGCCATTGCACGTACAATGGAACGATGTTGCTTTGCCTGTTGCCTAACTATTTCTGGCAGTTGGACATTGTCCTCGGTTCAATTTAAACAAAGTTCATACATTAGGTTAATGAAATCGTTGTCAATAAAATGTTAGAGTACCTACAACGTTAAAATGTACTACAACAATAAAATGTTATGACTTTCCTAAGTGGGTGTTTAGAAGTGCTTAGAACGGAAAATAAATGTCTATTTTCATGTAGTTTCTTCAGTGTCATGATGGCAACTAATAGCCTTTTTTACTGTTCACGGGGAGATATACTGTAATTTCATTGTCAAAAATATCTGTGACTACACCTAAATCCTCGGCTGTATTTTATTTAAGATCCAATAGGATGTAGCCGTAGGGTTTATTAGTTGCCTGACTCTACGCTGAAAGTAGAAGTTTGGGGGCGCCGGGGTATATTTGTCTATTGAGAGTTATTAGCAAGCTAGAATCACGAACAACTCTGTAGATAATATAGTAGGTACAGTTCAAAGCACGTGTTCGCATACACTTGCTCTGATGAAAGAGATTTTCTAGAACTAGAGTAAAGGAAATCTGTTTTGATGTGAGCGAACAGTTAAAAATTGTAGCATTTCCTGGGACCATTGTTCAATGGATTCAGCTAAATCGTCAATAATCAGCCAAGAGTTTGGTTCAATAACGTCGAAAACATCAAGTCCCTGTATGAATTGTATCTGCACTGATGTAGCAGTAGCTTTTGTTTTATCGTACGACTCCTGCCAAGTACTGTAGCAATAGTAGATTTTTTCGGCTTTTCCATAAACATTTTATCATAATTTTTAATTATTTTAGTTAAGAGTGTGGTTTCGCCTGACATTGATGGACCACACAGAAACGATCTGAATGGTGCTTTAAATTGATACATATTGCTCTTCCCTTCAACAGCTCACCTACAACTATCTGTAGACTATGGATGTCTAATGACTAAATAATTTCCCTATTACTACACTGTTCAAGTATGATAAGAAGAAGAACAAAATGAATAAAGAATCTTATTTTCTTTTATTATTATCATAAAAGCGGTAGCACTTTACAAATAATGAAATTAGAGAAAAGGCCATTTAAATAAAATATAGACAAAAGATTTTTTTATTTATTTATCTATAAGATAAAGATAAACATAAACATATACTAGAAATAGGCACTAGGAAAGAAGCACTTTATATTTAATAAATGCACTTAAGACTTTTTTTATTTATTTATTTATAATAAAAACATAAACAATATTTATTAGAAATAGGGCACTAAGAAAAAATGGGTTCCCCCTTGGGGGTGGCCACTGTGGCGGCTAAAAGTCAAGGTAGCCACTGCGGCGGCCGGAAGTGGGGCAGGCCTGCTGCGGCGGGCCGGGGCCGGGAACATTAAATAACTCTGTATACTGAAAATTAAGAAGAAGAAGTGACTCTGCCTTGCACACACATATTGAAAATTTATTAATTTTGATAAATTCCTCCCCCCCCCTCAAAAACAAATTCCCAAAAACAACCACCTCCCACCATTCACCTTGTACTATTAGAGAATTTAAGTTATTATTTCCCGATCGAGTTGTTTTCTATACTCTACACATTCAACACGGTCTGAAATTAGATAGTTACCGTGTGGTAGTACCTTCATACCATCCTCAAGTACATAAACTTTGTCAGATATGGCCAATATGGCATTTTTCTCAACTCTAACTGTCTAGTTTTTAAATTGTAAAGAGCGAATCGCCATGACTTTCGCTCTTGGTACTAAACTACGTTCCACACAGTTTCTATAAACACTCACATTGAAATTATTTTTTACAAAGTGTGTAGGCACCCCCTTGCAAACTTTTTTAATATCCTTTTTGTGCGTTTCCACACAGTACACCTTCGGCGCAGGAAACACACCACTGGATATCAGATCGCTTCCCGTTTAAGATTTTAACATTAACAATTGATTTGGGGCCTGGCGTTTCACTAGCTCTGGATAAAAGGATTCATTCCAGTTGGGGTAGTCTATTCGTGAGCTAATGTACTCTCCATTTTCCAAATCATTCAACAAATGTTCAGTTTTAACTTTTAACAGGAGTGAACCAGTGTCCCCATAATGCACTTGAACTTTTCCCTCAATCGGTCATTGTACCTTGCATACATTATAATAAAATGACAACATGATTTTTTTTTATATTTCCGTTATTGCACTCAAGCCTGCAATATTTTTATTTAAAATAATGTTTTTTTTCTTGCGATGTAGGAGCACCATATCAGAGTCTATGACAGTAAACGACGTGAAGTTTGGATCCGCAATGATTCGAGCACAATCTTTGGGATTGGTTACAATGTCAAATCGAGTTCTGTTTCGTACGCTTTCGCACATTTTACCTTAGGCTGAGTTCAAAATGAGTTTAAAGATTGCCTTCTCAACATTCGTTTTTGCTTGTGAACGTTTCCTGACAAAGGTGTCAATAAACGTTTTCATGTAGGGCTTTTGGTTAAATTGGAGGGCTCTATGAATATTTGTGACTTTAAAACCATTGGACACCATCCATTTCAATAGCACGTGATGAACAACGATATTTTGTTTCAGGTTGAGGTCGGCAATAAGTTTTTGCTTTGAAGGCACCCAGTGCATACTCCCATCCTCTACTAAAGATAAATTGTAGGGATTCTTAGAGTCTCTACCCACCGGCCTATTTATACACGGGAAAACAAAGTCTTTTACCGAGTCATGGATTTTCATGGGTATTTCACTGACAATTTCAAAAAACCATCCCTGGGCCCCATTCTCCTCCACGGCAGCAATGTTGGGGAAATTTGAAGCATATGGATCGTTAAGCCATTTGTAATTCCTACATGGAAAACAGTAGTGAGATATTGCCGACGGGTAAAGGGAATTCTAACACGGCATTCGTCTCGATGAGTTTGCTTAATTAAGATTGCCAATGAAATATGGACAAATTTCACAGCAAGGGACTTAGATGAGGTTTTGCTGCATAGTTTTATTATTTACTTGTCAATTAGAATGATAACAATCTCGAAAGAGTCTATTGGTCACAATCATAGAAAGAAATAATCTAAGAAATTATCAAAATAATAGTTTCAGAATATCTGCCCCTTCTTGTCTCGTTGTAAAACTAGAGCTTTGAGGATAGTTTTTTAAAAAACGCGCGAATGAAATTTTTGTTTTCTAAGCTCAAGTTATTTCCTTCGAGAAATATACGTTTTGTTTACAACAATGTACAATCAGAAGCTCATATTCGTAAGCAAAGCATATGACTGCTAGAGGGCTACCGTCTCTGATTTGGCCAAGGCTCGAAGAGATAAATCGCTTCCTGGCGAGTTAAATGTTAAACAGAAAATCAACCTGATTAAAATAGGGATTTGCAATGTGAAATTGTAAGTGAGTTATAAACTTAAATAAAAAATATGGGGTTATTACGGATTTTCATTTATGTAGAATGGTAATAGGATTTTGTTTTTTGCATGCTCACTGCATCTTTCCTATCTACACACACAATTATACAAAACTATCCGATAAATGCAATTACGTCAGAAATTGCAGTTAACTTATCAGAAAAGACCCGTCTATTAGTTGACGGGGCGTATGTAATCACAGTTTCCCTAGCCATGTTCAATGATCTGATTTGAGCTATATCAGCGGCGTCAGTCCTGGGATTGAGCTTCGGTCACTTTTGGTCTTGACATTCAGCATCAATTTCCTTGAATAAAAATTAATATTCAATTTTTTCCTCATGTAACTTATAGACATATATGCTTAAACCTCATAAAAAATGACTATTAGGTTCGTATGATATTTATTCAGAATGTAAATGGAGTATATCGTCCTCCCTCTACAAAACCAAAGATCACGCCAAATATTAAGGGAGACGCATTGTTCAGTTTTAGTTTTAAAATGAGATATTTCTCCATTGTACTTAAGAAGAATTTTAGGGCAAATAGCCTATATCTCTACGGGTGTCATAAAAACATATTTTAAATACGATACATAAAGAAAATCACAATTTTGACTATTAGCTTTGTTTGATATTTATTCAGAATTTTAATGGGGGATAGCGCTCCCCCTCCTCAAAAACGAAGCTCACACCAACACATTAACGATATTGTATATATTTAAAGGAGACGCATTTTTCAATTTTAGTCTTAAATGAGATATTTCTGCATTGTACTTAAGAAGCATTTTAGAGCAAATAACCTTTATCTGTACGGGTGTCATAAAACATATTTTAAATACGGCACATAAAACAAAAAACAAACACAATTTTGATTATTATCTTCGTTTGATATTTATTCAGAGTTCTAATGGGGGATAGCGTTCCCCCTTCACAAAACCAAAGCTCACACCAACACTTTAACGATATTGTATATATTTAAACGAGACGCATTTTTCAATTTTAGTCTTAAAATGAGATATTTCTGCATTGAACTTAAGAATCATTTTAGAGCAAATAACCTATATCTGTACGGGTGTCGTAAAACATATTTTAAATACGATACATAAAGCATAAAAATAAACAAAATTTCGACTATTAGCTTCGTTTGATATTTATTAAGAATTGAAATGGGGATAGCGTCCCCCCTTCACAAAACCAAAGCTCACGCCAACACATTAAAACACATACATTAAGTTATTAGATCAAATGGATCCCTCGATATGTACTTCCAATTATAATCCCAAGAAGACCTAATGACTTTCACATCTCAGAATGGATTTAAAGCGGAGGGTTTGCGTTGGGTAATTAAAGGAGTTCGCTTTCTGTGTGAAACCCAGATGATAGATAGTTAATAGGTAACTATAGGAAAAAAGTCTTGAATAAAAAGGAATAATATATATTCACTTACCAAGATTCTTTTAGAATTCTCCATTTGAAAATGAATAAATTTAACAATAAAAGGTTATCTTTTCAAGTTGTTTTTTCAACTGATCTAGAAAACTAATTGCATCTTAATTTATACCGAAAGTACATGATTATAATGCCTCCGGGCCTAAACTAGTATTTATGCAAAGAGACCACCTTTAAATACGCAATATGACGATCTATAGTTTTGGCTGTTGAACCTAGAAAACATGTCTGCCAAGTCTTGTACCCTCTGTATCAATAGATGCCTGTTCGTGGTAAGGCATATTATGCAATCTAGTTTCGTATCTATTATGGTTTTATGGAGTACTGTTAATAGAAACATATCTGATTGGCCCAGAAAATAGGTGTTGCCTCAGAAACCCGTCTGGTAAGGCATGTACCGTCCTTTGTAATAGATGAATGACCGTGTGTTGCCTCATAAACCTGTCTGGTAAGGCATGTACCGTTGAAACTGCGCTCATATTCATGCCTCAGGGCTCGTAGGTTTCCTTGTAGGGTTCGGACTGTGTATATCGATATTACTCTAACTAATTGGATCAAATTTATTGATTTGGTTCCGAGGGGTAGGCAATGTGGAATATTTTTTCCTACATTTTCCTTTGTTAGAGCAACCTTGTATACGGTTTAGCTAATAAAAATGTTTTGGTCTCAACACTTCAAATTTCTGGCTCCTGGGAGGGGAGCGGGAAGTGGAGGCACATCCAAGAACATTTATTACCTGTTTTCTTCCATTTATATTATTCGAATTATTTTTTCCTAGCATAATGGTTTTGCTTATAAGGGTCCCATTGATACCCTTCGATAAATTATCAAGTTGCCTACAATATTTGTGAGGACAGAAAACTGTCATGGGCATCCACAATTTTATATACCTCTAAATTTCAAGCAAGCTGCTGTCCCAACTTTAGATCCATTGATTCGATTAAAAAAACCTAACGAAAGTAAAGAGCAACATTAAAACTTCAAACGAACAGGAATTGACTGACCCTCTTGTTCAAGCCCTCACTTTTCAAGAAAATGTTTTACCATTTCCTCCCCAATACTTTAAGAAAGAATGCTCAAAGACAAGGGTATTTGGAATTGGATAAAGGTATTTTTCACAAAGAATGGAAGACTTTATCGATGCGCATTTGCTTCAAGTATTTTTCCCAAAGAATGGGAGACTTTATCGATGCGCATTTGCTTAAAGTATTTTTCCCAAAAAATGGAAGACTTTATCGATGCGCATTTGCTTCAGAAAATTTCGGTTCACACTTTTTTAAAAGCATACAGTAAATAGATCATTTGAAATTAACCATTAACTACAATTTTAGGACTCATAAATCCTTTAGTAAAGCACCATAAAACTTTAGGACAAAGGCTGGGGCGCTAAAGAAGAGGACACCCACCATCATATACGGAATAATTTCTCTTCGTTTTAAATTGTAATATCAATCTTTACTTTCATTGAGAATATTTTAGATTCAATTTCTGTTAGATTTTAGTGTCCTAAGCATGACAAGAGCGACCACCCCTTCAAACCCACTCTTTACATCAAAGTTTAACTTTTTCAAAGCAACGTTTCGAGAAAAAAAGCTCATTCAGTGAATTTGCTTTTCGGAATAAAGCACAATTGTCTCTCCTAGAAAATATGAAAGAAGCAATTGATCAATCTCAAAATACAGAGTTTCTGAAAGTTATTGGGGCTCCGAATCATCTAACAATAATTTCCAATCTTGTGACCCAGCTTTTTGTTGTCTCTCTTTTTTTTTACAAGTGTTACCAATATGAATGAAAGACTTTTAAAATAAGAAACATGACTTGAATAATTTTCTTATTACTGACATAACTATACCTTAAGTTTTTTTTTTAACAAAGTTATTTTGGGTCTAGCTGTCATTCACCAATATCCGCAATTTGTATAAAATCAAAAAAGTTGAACTGCCATCGACGGATATGAGCGAACAGCATTGGGTTTCAAAATGTACTAAAAAGTGGAAAATAATTTTCGTCTCTTGAGGATCTATAAATATGAGTGAAAACAAGGGGCTCAAAATGAAGGGGGCTTCACACTTTGTTGATATTAAGTTGTTCTAGGATGTAAATGCATAAAGGAAAAACGTAGATGATTTGGGGAAAACGAGCTAAAAATATTGAGCTGTTTTGCTCTCTTTCAGTTATATTTATTGATTCTCGAGAAAAAAATCTTACTTATTAGTTCATTTTGGAAATGAGCTTAGAAGTTTTTTTATTTAATTATATTTTGAAACTAATTAGAATTGTATTTCAAGCGCATCCCTAGGAAATTAGCATTGCATTTCAAGCGCATGCCCTCCCTTTTCCAATAGAATTCAAACACATGCCCTGTTTCTAGGCAAGATTCCCACCCCTGGCAATATTCCCGGCACTCCAGGTGCTCTGACAAAATTAGATTACTTAGGATGTGGCCGGGATAATACAAAAGTTCAAATAATAGGGGGGAGCTCCTCGCACCTGTACAATGCGGTCAGCTGGCAATATTCCGAGCGCATGCCCTGTTTCGTCCCGAGACACACCCCTGTGTATTTCAAGTGCATGCCCTATTTCGTCACAGCGACACATCCCTGTGTATTCCCTTGAGAGCCCTGTGTCTAGGCCAGATTTCAAGCACATGTTACATCACTCGACACACCCTCGCCTTTAAAGGGTCAGATAAGTAGAGCTACCAACCCCTCAGGCCCTCACACCAACGCAATGCAGTCACGAGACTCCCCTCTGGACTCCAATAACGTCAGACGACTTATCCTGTTTCAAACGGTCACGTGTGTTATGCTTGACGCAATTTTTTGTAACCTTGTGACAGGAACCATGGGGAATCCCCGTTTGTAATGTAACGACAGATCATACCTTACGTAATGGCGCTGCACACTTTATGTAAGATCACGTAATGATTGCGAAACCATCACTGTCAGATAATACCCTTTTTGGCATATTATTTTTTCGCCCGAAACATTCAACGCCTTTTTTTATTTCTTTTTTTCTTTAGTTCTTGACCCCACCAGGACTCGAATGGTCAATTTTCTTCCAAAGGATTTGTGCCCTAAGAAACACGACTAACAAGCCATTCCTAGTATTGTGTCCTACTCATTACATTCTAAATTAACCTATTGCGTGTGAGTGAAATTCCCATGTTTCGCTTTCTAGAATGACATATTTCGTGCATCTGCAACATTTGACGCGTATAATTGGCACGCACTCAGGAAACACCTATTACCGATAATTTCAACTCTCCATGAAGTAACGCTTTTTAGGAAGTGATATCAAAGAATATTGTCGATTATTACTAATGTATTTTCGAGGACGGATGGGACTTAAGTCAAGTAAGTCATTTATAAAGACAAAGGGAAAATGCACGCTTAAATTATGTAAACTCTATAATCGTCCTAAACAATACATCTTAAAAGCAAAGACTATGTAAATAAAAGTTTTTATTAATAAACACAAATTTACAAACAATATTAAAAATAGAAAAAAAACAGTTAAAAACACGACAGATAAAAATTAAAACGTGAAAAAAGGCTTTATTCTCTCAGTTTCAAGTCAATAACAGATTTTCGAAACGAACGTGACTCATACGGCATTACTGCCTCTGAAACAGGAGATTCAATATCCGTATAGATTTATGGTAATTCTAAAACATCTAACTTTTAGCCTTTTGGCCTTCCTTTGGCTAGAATGGTAGTTTTGTACTGCAATTCGGTTGAAAACCCCCTATATTGAGGATACACAGTCTTCTTTGGATAAAATAAATGTCTATGTTAATAGTTTATTTTAAATAGTTTATTTACTGCAATTCGGTTGAAAACGCCTATACTGAAGAGAGACAGTCCTCTTTGGCTAAAATAAATGTCTATGTTAACAATTTATTTTATAGGATTAGCAGTACCTCTTAGAAACGAACGTGCCTCATACGGCATTGTCGCCTCTGAAACAGGAGGTTCAATATCCTTATAGATTTATGGTAATTCTAAAACATCTAACTTTTAGCTTTTCAGCCTTCCTTTAACTAGAATCATAGTTTTGCATCGCAATTCGGTTGAAAACCCCTATACCGAAGAGACACAGTCTTCTTTGGCTAATAAATGTCTATGTTAAAAGTATATTTCATAGGATTAGCAGTACCTTTTAGAAACGAACGCACCTCATACGGCATTGTTGCCTCCAAAACAACTCGGTCTGGAGAAATCCCTATAGTTTGGGGAGGGAAGGAGGGCCCTTCTGTGGGGGGGGGCCTTCCGTCGCCAGCTCAGCGCTGCCTTTTTTTCTAGTGATTTCCCAGCTTTTTATACATTTATGTATATTTTTTCGTTGCGCAAAGCGGTGATTTTCAAGTGTTTAATAAGGGCTTATTTACTTGTGTGTGTGTGTGTGTGTGTGTGTGTGTGTGTGTGTGTGTGTGTGTGTGTGTGTGTTTCAGACGCTTTTAATGATGATGACGGGTGTCGTACGGGTGCTAGAGAGTAGTTATAGTGTGGTACTTTGTTGTGAATTGCTTAGAGTATCAAACTCTAGCAAAGAAATGGGTGACTTCTCTATTTTCAATATATACTAATTAATGCGATTCTTTAGCCTGTTTTCGGAGTGGAAAGGTTGAAAATGTCGTAGAAATGGGGTCGGGGAGGGAGTGGTACCACATGGATGATGGAGGGGGGAGGCATAAAGGCTGGTGTCATTGTGAAAACAGTATCACAGCGTTATTACGCTCTGGGTCATAAATATACTTTTAAACGGTTTGGATATCTACTCTTCTCGCAAGATGAGCCACTTATCTTCCAACGTCTCTCATTAGGTGCCATTGCATAAGATGAGCACCGTTATTTACGCTGCACCCACATGTGCCCGTGTTCGGTTACAATTGGGGATTCCCCATGAAGTCCAGGAGTCTAGCTTGTGAGACTAGATAGCGTCATCCATATTAGACCTGATCATGGAAATCCTGGGGATCTTCCAGAAAAACAATGTACCAAAAATGGGTAGGAGTCATGGCAATACTGAAGCAATATTAGAAAACTTGGAAACCCGGGTGGCCTGCCAAAGATGGGAATCTTGTCAGGTGGAAACATGGGTCCCGTAGGAATCTTGCCAGGGATGCTGTGACGTCATAGGGCGGCCGTCGGAATCCGGGGAGTGCATGCTTTTGGAATCCTGTGTTCGTTTCCTAGGGACGTGTTTTAAATCTGACGTTATTTCCTTATTATTGCTACTTTTTAAATTATTTCAAGCAAGACCATTTTTAACCTCCTTTATCGCCTAGTAAAATTCCAGATTCCGTCTCCGGAACGAATAGACACTGACCGAAATCCCTTGCAGCGCACGGGATGGGTGGGAACTAATTTTTTCGAAATAGAATTTCCCCTTTGCACGTTTTGTTATTTTTGCTGAAAAAATGTCCCCTGGGTTGCGTGAGGGCTGAAACAAACCACACGGAGGTGCAGACACTCCCTCGGAGGCAGCCTGCGTGTGGTGCCGTGATGGGAACTTCGGTGACCCGTGGTGGTTCTCGGCAGGGGCGACAACAAGTAAATAAGCACTTATTAAACACTTTAAAATTACCAGTTTGTTCAAGGAAATTTTTTTAAATAAATTTTTAAAACACTGGGAAATGACTAGATAAAAAAGGCATTGCTGAGTTGGCGACGAAAACCCCCTCCCCTCCCCCAACTATAGGGCTTTGTCTCTTCACTATAGGAGTTTTCAACCGAATTGCGGTACAAACTACCATTCTAGACAAAGGAAGGCTGAAAAGCTGAAAGTTAGATGTTTTAAAATTACCATAAATCTATACGGATATTGAATCTCCTGTTTCACATGCGACCCTAAAAATAGACATTTATTTTATCCAAAGAAGACTGTGTATCCTCAGTATAGGGGGGTTTTCAACCGAATTGCAGTACAAAACTACCATTCTAGCCAAAGGAAGGCCGAAAAGCTGAAAGTTAGATGTTTTAGAATTACCATAAATCTATAAGGATATTGAACCTCCTGTTTCAGAGGCGACAATGCCGTATGAGGCACGTTCGTTTCTAAGAGTTACTGCTAATCCTGTAAAATAAATTTTTAACATAGACATTTATTTTAGCCAAAGAGGACTGTGTCTCTTCAGTATAGGGATTTTCAACCGAATTGCAGTAAATAAACTATTTAAAATAAACTATTAACATAGACATTTATTTTACTTAACGAAGACTGTGTATCCTCAGTATAGGGGGGTTTTCAACCGAATTGCAGTACAAAACTACCATTCTAGCCAAAGGAAGGCCGAAAAGCTAAAAGTTAGATGTTTTAAAATTACCATAAATCTATAAGGATATTGAACCTCCTGTTTCAGAGGCGACAATGCCGTATGAGGCACGTTCGTTTCTAAGATGTGTCATTGACTAGAAACTGGGAGAATAAAATCTTTTTCCACGTTTTAATCTTTGTTTGTCTTTTGTTTTTAAACTGTTTTTTTTCTATTTCTTAATATTGTTTGTAAATTTGTTTTTTTAATAAAAAGTTTTATTTACATAGTCTGTGTTTTTAAGATGTATTGTTTAGGACGATTATAGAGTTTACATAATTTTGAGCGTGCATTTTCCCTTTGTCGTTATAAATACATTAGTAATAATCGACAATATTATTTGATATCACTTCTAAAAAAGTGTTACTTCATGGACAGGTGAAATTATCGGTAATAGATGTTTCCTGAGACCTGAGTGCGTGCCAATTATCCGTGTCAAATGTTGCAGGTGCACAAAACATGTCATTCTAGAAAGTGAAACATAGGAATTTCACTCAAACGCAATAGGTTAATTTAGAATGTAATGAGTAGGACAAAATACTGAGAATGGCTTGTTATTCGTGTTACTTAGGGCACAAATCCTTTGGAAGAAAATTGACCATTCGATTCCATTCGGGGTCAACAACTAAAGAAAAAAAGAAAGCAAAAAAAGGTGTCGAATGTTTCAAGCGAAAAAATAATATGCCAAAAAGAGTATTATGTGACAGTGATGATTGCGTAATTATTACGTGACTTTACATAAAGTGTGCACCACCATTATCGTGAGGTGTGAGCTGTCGTTACGTTACAAGCAGGGGTTCCCCATGGGTTCCGGTCACAAGGTTACATAATATTGCGTCAAGCATAATAGACGTAACCGTTTGAAACGGAGTAAGTCGTGTGACGTCATTGGAGTCCAAAGGGGTGTGTCGTGATCGCGTTGCGTAGGTGTGTCGTGATCGCGTTTCCTAGGTGTGATGGCCTGAGGGGCTGGTAGCTCCACTTATCTGACCCTTTAAAGGCGAGGGTGTGTCGCGTGATGTAACATGCGCTTGAAATCTTGCCTAGAAACAGGGCTCTCAAGGGAATACAAAGTAGTTTGTCGCGTGGTGAAACAGGGCATGCGCTTGAAACACACAGGGGTTAGTCGCGTGACGAAACAGTACATATGCTTGGAATCTTGCCGGCTGACCGCATCGTATAGGTGCGAGAAGCCCCCCCCCCATTATTTGAAATTGTGTATTATCCCGACCACATACCAAGCAAGCATATTGTATCATAGCACCTGGAATCCCGGGTATCTTGCTAGGGGTAAGAATCTTGCCTAGAAACAGGGCGTGCACTCGGAATCTTTCCAGCTGACTGCTAGAAACAGGTGCGAGGGGTAAAGAGCTCCACTTGTTATCTCCCTTTCGGAATCCATGCAAGGTATTTAAAACTTTTTTGGAGTCATATCCAAGCTGAATTTCCAAAGCCAAATTTCCGAATCGATATATCTTAAGTCGACATCACCTCTGAGCGACATTAGTTCTTAAAAAACCGAGTCTATCTGATAAAAAACAAAAGAGAGCAATTGGAACTTAAAAGAAACTAAAATCACTACTCCGCAGTTTATAAAAAGTATTTTTAAAAAAACATGTTTCAAATAAACCGGTTCGTGCCATTTCCAAATATTTGTAGAATTCTGAAAACAAGGTCTTTACTGAAAACATAGAACCGAAGCAACAAAACCGGATATGGGACAGAAAAACGTTAATCAGCTTACAGAAAATAAAGAATAGGCCATGAAATCAATCAATTTTACTATATGATGAAAAATCAAGCAGGCTCAGTGTTAAGTAAAGCGCCAGTTTAACATATTTGCAATAGATTAATAGACGTGATAATCATCATTCCTGAATTAGCTACAAATTACAATTTCATCTCAATTTAAACTTCTATTTTTCAAAACGCAGTTATGAGCCTTGGGTTACTACGGGCTGTAGTTTTTGCTTCATGTTCAATATTTGAGTGGATGTACGATTAAACTCTATAACCTGTTTCTTCTTTAGAAATCCAAACAAAAGTCCTGATTCAATTTACACAAGGGATTACTGGCCTCCGTATGACCCAGTAAAGAAAGAGTATATATTTCTGGCACCTAAGAATAATACAATTGGTCGTGGATTACGGGCGAGACAGTGTGCATTTTGGAAAAAATTCCTCCCTCAGCTGATGCAAATCAGTAAGTGTAGCATCTTTTTTCAATTACTTTAAAATAAAGTTTTATCATATGAAAGAAATATACCTAGCTTTGCCTATATATGGATGAAAGCGTGTCAGTGTGGAACGAAGTCCAGCGAACCCAAAATGACCAAGAAATCCAAGAGTGGCAAGCTCATAAGGACCAATCTATGTCTTTGAGGTTTTACTCCCAAGCTAAAGAGCGTTGGGGGAGGGGGTTATTTTAAATTTTGGTTGAATAAAGAGGAATTGAAGAATTTGTTGTTGTTACGAGGGGATAGTTTGAATTTAGGTGAGAGAAGGAAATTTTTGGGAAAGTTTAGGCTGGCGGCTGGCCCCTACTTTTGCTTTATGTGTGGATAAGTGAATGAGAATTTATTTTATTTTGTATCCGAGTGTGAAGAGTTGTCTAAGCTGCGGACTGAATGTTTTGGACGAGTGTTTGGGAGCGAATGCTGGTTAATTGAGCGGATGACTGAGAGGAACGAATGTGGTATTAAATAGTTGTGTAAGTTTCTTCGCTTAGGGATTAAACATAGGGAATCATGATTGAGGGGATAGATTGTTATGGTTTTTAAGAATTGAATTTTCTTATGATTGGTGTTTGTCAGTTCAAATGTTGAACCTTAGTGTGTTTCTTTTTTGTCTTTTAGTTCTTGTGTTTTCTTTTTTTTATTTATACTATTTAAAGTTGTATTTTGCTCCTGAGCTTTGTTTGTAGACTGTATTCAGTGTTGCTATGGCCCATAGCCTTTTTGCTCTCAATCTGATCTTATCAATAGTAAAGCAAAGTGTATAATAAGAGCATGATCACCTCCGGAAGGGGTGATCAAGAATACTTCCAAAGGGGCTCAATTTAATGGAAATCGAAAGCTCTAGTACCTTTTTTAAGGGTCGAAAGAGATCCAAGGGCAACCTTTCTGCCTCCCATGCAATTTTTTCAACCAGACCCTTGATACCCTCCATTATATCTGATCGAAATTTTGAGATTGTCATTTGTTCAAAACTATCGAAACATCCATAAATATGGCTCAGTGGTTAACATGAATTTTTTATTGAATTTAGGTTTCTGATCTCGCTCAAAACTTTCATTCATTTGGTCATGAGGTACAATTACTATTTTATGGGGAAGGGGAGTGTACTTGGGGGCTCAGAAGTGGGATAAAAATATTTTGTTCCTCGTCAGTTTGAAACTTACAGACGTAAGGGCCAGCATATGTTTTTGTTTGATCGGCTTGAAATATACATCCTTAAGTCCGTAGGGTAAGGGGGACTGAATACAAAAGGAAACAAAACGTAAACAAAATATTGGTACCCCGAGATATTGTCCGACAAAGGGTAAAAAAAAGAGCCAACAAATTTTTTTCCGAGCGGGCAAAAATTTAAAATAGACCAAGATAACCCTAATCTACAAAAATTTGCTTAAGTATACGAACACGAAGAACTGGAGTCCCAAAAAATACTAACTCCCCATTGGCTTGAAACTTATATTCTTCAGTCCTTGGGTCATGGAAAACCCAATGGACAAGAAATAATTCAAAAGAATGTTTCCCCCGAAGATGGCGCAACAAAATTGACAAAAAATCGTTTTGTACTATTGACTTAGAAATCACAAGAATCTTTACCTGGGCTAAAGGGACCAAAACTTCCTTGGGGAGGAAGAAGGCTCCAGAAGCCATGGAAATAGGCCAAAAATATGGTGTCCCAATCGTTTGAACTTACAGCCATCAGTCTCTGAGCCTAGGAGAACCTAATGCAAAATAACGGTTTAAAAGCACGCACCCCATTTCTTATGTCAAGGGACCCTGATGCACAAAAAATTAAGAAAAAAAAACACTGATTCATCCGTACAAAGGCCAGGAAAACATATTTTTCTGAACGGCTTGAAATTTACACCCATAAGCTCCTTGGAAAAGAACACCCTTACGCACACAAAATTAGGCTGGAGGCAGGGACCCTACTCCCAACTCGTGCCATAAAATATTTTCCTGATTGGGTTGAAACTTAAATCTATTATTTCTTGGGTCAAGAGGACGCAGAGTCGAAAGAAAAAAAAAGTGTCGGTTGAACTGGATATAGAATCTAAATAAGGGTAAAT
Organism: Artemia sinica; assembly: GCA_027921565.1. Lineage (NCBI taxonomy): Eukaryota > Metazoa > Arthropoda > Branchiopoda > Anostraca > Artemiidae > Artemia > Artemia sinica. Next base: position 54,421,533 of record CM051271.1, read on the forward strand.
ATGGCATTGGTCAAGGTCCTTGGACGGTGCGAAAGCGAATGCACAAGAAAAAGATAAAAAGAAAGTTTGGTTCCTCCGAAGATGGAGCCAGAATCAGAGTCAAAAATATGCTTTTTCCTATTGGCTTGAAACTTTTAAGAATCTTTGCTTCAGCTAAGGGTACCAAACATTTCTAGGGAAGGAATAAGGGGCTAGGAGGCCCAGAAAAGGGCAAAAACGAGGTATCTCTACCAGTTTGAATTTCCGACCGTCAGTCCTGGACCAAATCACAGGCTAATGTAAAAAGAACGGCTAGGAGTACGGTCCCCTTCTTGGATTCAGAAGACCACAATGCACAAGAAAATGAAATATTGGTTACAAGGGAAGGACAATTTTTTTCCCGAAGAGCTTGAAAAATTACACCCATAAGCTCCTAGGCCAAGGAAAGCCTCAGGCACAAAAAAGGCTGGGGGTAGGGACCCCCCAAACTGTTGCCAGAAAATATTTTTCTCAACTTACTTGAAATTTATATCTGAAAGTTTTTTTTTATATCTGAAAGATTTTGGCCCAAGGAGTTCCGGTTTGGAAGAAAAAGTATTAGCCTGAAAAAGGGCACTAAAAGGGACAAGCAAAAGTTTTTTTTTTCTGAAGACTTTGCAACTTAAAATCGTAGGTCCCTGGCCAAGATGACCCCAATGTAAAGGAGAAAGTTTAGTTTAAGGGCAGAGGACGTGTTGAGATTTTGCCCCCCCCTCTACAAAATCAATGGGATTTACTCCAATTGGCTTGAAACTTTCAAAGATTATTGTCTCGGCTACGTGAACTGCGTAAGTTTTGTTTACAGCAGCTAGTTGTAATACTATATAATAAACTTTATATAACCACGGTTTATTTGCACACAGGTTGTATGTTTGCGAAAAATGCACTAGTAGTAAGGCAATGGGCACTATGGGGAGGAGTTTTAATGCCCTTGGTAAAAGCCTGCCAAACACCGTGTGCTATATTGACCTTTCACCCGATGTTTAATGTCCTTGGTAGGATGAGCCTATCAGACACGTTATACTAGTCATATAATATACAATATGGAGCGAACACCATATAAAGTGACCCGAAGACGACATATTTGGGACTAGATATTAGTGAATTGTGTCAATTGTGTATTTTGGACCACTCAATAATGGTCTAACTAGGCAAATATTTTTACATTAATTGAATAAAAGGAGATCTATTAACTGGATTGAATGAAAGTGATAAAGGGTTAAAATTGCTTAGCAGTTAAGGTAAGTCTGAGGGAATGGTAAGCCTCACGCAACGTCACATAAATGTTAAAATATAATTATAATAACCTCATTGGTACAAGTCTGTGGAAATGGTTAGCGGTGACAAGGCAATATTGTGACTTGACCTAGCATCACTTATTGGGTGTGGTTGGTATAATACATAAGTAAAAATTGAGGAGTGCAGGCAATACGAAATATCCTTTAGCATTGGAGTATGCTAAAAAGTCGAAACTAATAAAGTAGTAGGAGCCAAGAAAAGATTTTAATATAGAAATTCAGAACAATCCTTAGAAATCAAGTAGTGAAGTGGTTGTGGATTTGAACCATCAAGAAACACACTCATCAAGGTCCAAAACCGCCAAAGACCCTAACCACCTTTGACCTCAACCTCCAAGGGCCCCCTCCCTCAAACTCCAATACCCCCTCGCCCCAACTTTTTAGCCCCTCCCCCCATTTTTTATTTTTTTAAGTTTAATTTTTTTAATCTTCTTGGACTTTTATTTCTTAATAAATTCTCTGAGGCCACCTGACTCTTATACATGATAATGGTAATAAGCTTACATAAGCTATGGATGTCAGGTATTGTGTTATCTTGGAACGATAATTTCGACAGGACCTGTGCCTGTCATCATCAGGTTCAAATTCTTTTGAACCTGATGATGACAAGCACAGGTCCTGTCGAAATTATCGTTCCAAGATAACACAATACCTGACATCCATAGCTTAGGTAAGCTTATTACCATTATGAAGCTTTTATTTCTTATATTTTTTTAACATGAAAATTTTTTTCAATTTTTTTTATATGTCTTAGAATGACATAAAATATGCTTAAAACCAAAAAAAATCACATTTAATATTTTTGAAATACAAAATGAGAGTGATAAAGATATGTTAGTCATGACTTTTACTATTAGAAAAATAACATTGGTAGCAACATCTTTCTTTTTTTTGACTTGGAATTTCTTGTACTTGGAAAATTTATCATTTTTTTTACATGTCTTAAAATGAAATTAAATACACTTAAAAAAAAAACAAAAATCACATTTATTATTTTCAAAATAAAAATGAAAGTGATATAGATATACTAGTCGTGATTTTTGCTATTAGAAAATTAATGTTTGTAGTAGCACTTTTCTTTTTTTCTAACTTGTAATTTTTTGGAATTGAAAAATTATTCCACTTTTTCTCTTATTTTTTTTCTTATGTGACTGTATTAGTGGTACTCTATGGCTACTGGTTGACACTACATAGTTCATTGTATATTTTTAAACAATATTTTGTACATTGGAAGGAAAAGCAAAAGTCATTTTGGTAGTGAAAAAAAATTCCAAAAAATTCCAAGTCAGAAATAAAGAAAAGTGCTACTACAAACATTATTTTTCTAATAGTAAAAATCACGAGTAACATATCTATATCATTTTTATCTTGTATTTCGAAAATAATAAATGTGAATTTTGTTTTGTTCTAAGTATATTTCATGTTATTTTAAGATATTTAAAAAGAAGTTGAAAAAATTTCGCTAAAAAAAATCCAAGTCAGAAAAAAAGAAATGTGTTACTACAAACATTATTTTTTTAATAGTAAAAGTTACAACTAACACATCTATATCATTCTCATTTTGTATTTTGAAAATTTTAAATGTGAATTTTTTAGGTTTTAAGCATATTTCATGTCATTCTAAGACATGTAAAAACAAGTTGAAAAAATTTTTTGTTAAAAAAAATAAAAAATAAAAAATTATAGTTAAAAAAGGTTCAAAAAAATTAAACTTAAAAAACTATAAAAAAGGTGGGGGGGGGGCTAAAAAGTTGGGGGAAGAGGTATCGGAGGTTTGGGAGGGGGCCCTTGGATGTTGAGGTCCTTGGTGGTTAGGGTCTTTGGTGGTTGGGGACCTTGATGATTGTGGTCCTTGATGGTTCAAATCCATAACCACTTCACTACATGATTTCTGAGGATTTTTCTGAATTTCTTTATTAAAATTCTTTTCTTGGTGCCTACGACTTTATTAGTTTCAACTTTTAGCATACTCCAATACTAAAGAATATTTTATATTGCCTGCACTCCTCAATTGGTACTTGTGTATTATACTGACCACAGCCAAGAAGTGAAGCTAGCTCAAGTCGCAAGATCGCCTTGTCACCGCTAACCGTTTCCACAGACTGGTACCAATGACGTTATTCTAATCATATTCTAACATTTATGTCACGTTGCGTGAGACTTTCCATTCCTTCAGACTTACCTTAACTGGTAAGCAATTTTATTCCTTTACCTCTTTCATTCAATCTAATTAAAAAATCCGCTTTTATTCAATTCATATAAAATATTTTATGTGTCTAGTTAAGACCATTACTGAGTGGTCCAAAATACTTGTTACTCAAAAACTAGTTTTTTTACTTGACACGATTTCACTAATATCTAGTCCCAAATGTGTCGTCTTTGGGTCACTTTATATGGTTTTTGTTCCATATTGTATATTATATGAATAGTATAACGTGTCTGATAGGTTCGCCCTACCAAGGACATTAAATATCGGGTGAGATGTTAAAATAACACATGGTGTTTGGCAGGTTTTTACCAAGGACATTAAAAATCTCCCAGTATTGTCTATTGCCATACTACATGCACTGCCGCGTGTCTATATAATCTTTGATGGTGATAGGTTATTGTTATAGTCATTTCAATAGTTCTGAGTAGATGGTTTATATCAGAATGTTTCCTTGATATGGAAGTTTCCTGGATACGAAAGTTTCTTTGAGGGAAAGAGGAGCCAAAAACTTTCCTTTTCCTGATTAGTTTGAAAGGTGTTATTGTTAGTCATTAAGCCAAAATAATCCTAATATATAAGAAATTGTCTTGAGGGCATAGTTCCCCAAAACCGAGACCCAGAAAACATTACCAGATTTGCTCAAAATGCATGTCCTTAAATCATTGGACCAAGAGAAATCCAGTGTACAAGAGAACATAGAGGAAAATCGTTGGTTCCCCAATTTCAAGGATCGCTACCTGACTAAAAGGATTACAATTTTTGGGGAGGGGTCTGGCAAATTTTACCACAGAAAAAAAAACAATTAGAACCAAAGTCCTAAAATTGGTCTCAATTCCCTCAACCACTGTTAACGTTTTTGTTAGAAAGGTAGGTAGATAGCACCTTGTTACAGAAATACACAAACATACAGTAATTTTCAATCTGTAGGCAAAAATTGGAGGAATAAAGTGGGTTCTTGGCTTTTGCAATCTTCTCCCCCACCCCACTGACAAGTTTTTAGCTGACAGGTAAGTACGTAGCACTTTTTTGTGAACAAGAATAATACAAGGAAATTCAGTCCCTCAATTCTGTGGAGATATAAAGTTGATCCATGCCTTCTCTAACACAACCCTATCGCCAATGTTTCAGCAGAAAAATAGCCAAGTTTTATTTCCGGTTGTTTTGAGCTATTACTATAATTAATACTAATTTTCGTTTGTTTGATAGCGATTTTTTTTTCGTTTTTTGTTTGACTTATATGGACATTAATGCTCATTTTAGGTTTTATATTGTTCTTTATTTCTCATTGAAAACTTTTATTTTATTAAAAACTTTTTAATAACAATGAAATCTTTCAGGGTTTCAAGTGTTCATGTAGTTGCACTAGTTCACGAAAATGGCGGGGGAAGGGACAGGGGAGAATTTATTTTTTAAAATCTAGCGAGAAGAAATTTTATTTTTTCAATTCTTTTCAAAAAAATACCAAAAAAGTTACTTTTCAATGAAAACGCCCAAAAAGGTATTTTCCAAAAAAATAGGGGGGATATCTCTTCTTTGAAGGGCTTCAACTTCCTAGAAGATGAAAACATACAAAAGTTTATATTTCACAAAAAAATCTTACTTACCTATGAAAAAATGAGCTTCTTTTTCCAAACAATGTGCACATCATTTATTTAATTTGGAACTTTTTTTATGCACTGTTTTTTATTTTTTTTAATTTTAATATCTAAGTTTTAGGTAAGCGTTATCATGTGGCTTATTGTAAGAGCCCAAACTGAATTCCATAGCTTATGATTCATTTTGGTTTCTATAATTATCTACTCTACCTTTCAATTACTGGTAAAATACCAATATAACTTCTTAACGATACAAAAATAAAACATTGAACTTAGAATGTTCAATGGATTTGAAGTGTTATTGTAAACCTCACTTGAAAAGAGTTTCAAACACTTAGCGGATAAATCCTATTTTGTAAGACTAACGGTCAAAAATTGATTAATTAAATTTGCCACAGATATTAATTTGGAAAATAAAAATATTTAAAAGCTTAAAAGATGTTTTCAAACTTTATATTTAGTGTCATTTATTTGTTCGTTTTAATTATTTTATGTTTTTTAATTATATTTATTTTATTTATTTAAAAACTTATTTTATGTCATTGAAATTAAATACCTATATACTCTGAACAAACTATCATATTTTCGAAAACAGTTGTTACTTTTAATGTTAGCTTACCTCTAATCTTATACTACTTTCATTTTAACGTTTTTCCGGAAATTTTCAAACTTATGTTATTTGCAGCTGAGTGTTCATCAAGCAGTGCTATTTATAGTAATGCTCAAGGTTACAAACTTGGGGGACTCCTTCTACCACTTTTAGCCGTCATTCCTTCATTTTCGTTCCGTCTGTAGATAAGGTGCTTCAATTTAGTACTTTCCAAGTAACAAGAAAATTGGAGTTTAAGTTACGGTGAGTCGATAATTTTCTAACTTCTTCTTGGTTTTTCTCTTAGAAAGTCTAACAAAATATCGATAGAAAGTTCTATACCAACCAGGTGCTTCTAAAGCACCTGGTTTTTTCTTAAAATGTGTTAGGTTGGAATCTCCTGTTTGGCCAGAATTGCGTGCCTTTCTTGTTCTATTACACAGTTGTAATTTTTTTAATTTTCAATCTCCAGTAGGGCAGGGGCAAAGAAAATGCTTTGTCCTTCTGAATATTGCTGTCTTTGCAATACTTTTGCAAAGCTTTTGCAATGCATTTTTGCAAAGCTGGGTAGACTCTGGCTGAGCTTACAGATTGCGAATATTGCAATGCTTTGTCTTTGTTCCTTCTGAGATCCGTCCTAGCCAAGTGGATTGGTGCGCTGGATTAAGCATCCTTTGTCCTAGAGGAGGAGGGTTCGAATCCTAGTGTACTCAATTATTTGGTTTGAGACGAGGGTCAGTGGCGTGACTCTGCAAGTTCAGCCAGAGTCTACCCAGCTTTGAATGGGTACCTGGAGAAATCTGGGGAAGGTAAACAGGAAGGGTGTGTGAAAGCACAGGATGGTTGGCCCCCAACCCCCCATTGCACTTCCTGGCTGAAGGGCCAAGAAATGGAGATCAGCACCGCCGGTAGGGACTATAAAGTCCAATGCCGTATTTTTTTTTACCTTTTTTACCTTTACCAACTGAATATTACGAGCATATTTGATTATATAAAGACGCACCAAATGACGAACAGAATGGATATAGTCAACGAGTAGGAAAATTTTTGTTTCAAATGCTCACAGTAGTAACAGCAAATGAAGAGCAGCTTACGTCAATGCTAACCAAAACTCGAAAAGCTAGAAATTAAAAACATAATATATATCAACGAATCTTCTTTTATCTTGACTCAAATACGCAAAAAATAAATATCTAAATAAAAATTTGTAATAAAAAAAAACAAATGATTTTCCAACATGGGAGAAAAAAACCCAGCGGTGCAATCTTGACCTGAATTACAGTTTAAAATTCAGGATTCTAGAAGACATAAAAACGAAGGTTTCAGCCATATGTTTGCCAAATCATGAAATTAGGCAATTTCATAGTTGTTACAACATAGTCTTAGCTTTACCAACCCAGCAGATATACCAAAGAGCGATATGTCTCCATACAATATCATTAATTTTTTTCCGAAGTCTATATATAGAAAGAATAATCACAGAAACCTGGAGGGAAGTTCATTACACCCCCAAGTAGCCTTTTAGACTCTATACCCCAAAGTAGTTTCTAAAGCCTATTTTAAGGTGAAAAATTGTTCAGCGGGTAGTAAGCGACCCATTTCAAGCCTTTTGGAATTCTTAGATTCACATAGGGTTTAATGTGGTATCAGGTCAAAAATTGGAGAAAACAATTCTAGTATATATAGTCGGAAAGTACAAACGACTCTTAAAGTTTGTAAAGCTTTCCCACTTAGTTTTTCTACTACAAAAAGGCACATGAATAGAATGGAAGCTACTGTGTTTACTATAGGGCTGTGGAGCTCAACCCCGGGTAATTTTGCTCAGGTTCGATTTATTCTTTGATACACAAAACATAATTTTATGAGGACACAGAAGATGGTTGTGGAGAAGGGGGTGTAAATAGTGGATATGAAATAGGAAGACGGTGGAGAAATTGAAGAAGCTGATGGACAGCGAATTTAAATTTAAGAGTTGTGTTTGTGCTAAGACTGTCGTTCATACTGTTGTCCAAACCAAAAAAAGGGTTTAGGGAGAGCGATTTCTAAGCTACGAAGGAGTGTGATTATTAACTGGTTTCTTCAAAACGTCCCGAGGATTGTTTATGCAACTTAAAAAAGGAGACTCTCCCTTATCCCCTTTGTGCATGTACGATTCAACATTAAGCAGGATCAACCCCAATCTTTTTTCTTGACTGTAAATTCTTTGTCACATTGATGAAAAGTTTCCAAGTTTGTCTGAAGGGATAAAACCGAGGGATCATCAATCCTTATAGTACGTTGATTCGTCTGAATCTAAACATCATTGTCTTTGTAATAGCTTCTATTATAGTTACTTTCGTCCCCATCGATAAAAGTGATCAGCGTTGTCGTTGCTATTGACATCGGACAGGACGATTCCAGCCAATTTTGAGACTTGGGAGAGGGGTTCTACCCAAACTAACTGGAATCAGTTTTAAGTTCTGATTTTATCTCAAATTTGCAACCTGAATCACATCTGCATGAACTTTTATTTTTTCTTGTGGAAGCATGGGGAATGGGGATTATCTTACAATTTGACACATGGTCTATCAGGATCAAAATTTAAATATCGCCACTTCAATCCTTGCAGACATCACCGTCATCAAATGACTGTTACTGCCAGAAAAATTAACGTCATTTTGACTATGTCTTCCTGAAAAGTATCCTATCGCCACCATTATTGTCTTGTACGTTTTCATCTTGCTATTACCACCATGATCTTTATTTTAATATCCATGAAAAGGTTAACCGGCTAGCACCCCTAAATGCACAACTTCCTCCATGAATATCTTATTAGGAATTGCCCCATGGTGACCTGTTTCCGTTACTCTAATATCGAATCGTCAATACGACGAGTTGTCTCTAAGACACCTACATAGTAGATCTATGCAGATGAGCTATATTTTATTCAAGCAATAAAAATACATTTTGTAAATCAAGTAAGTTTATATTAGAAAATTGCAGCTTATACATGATCATAATGACAAACTGTAGAGCGTCGCCATATCAACTCCATCGAATCCTATTGTTATGACTATGTCACACTAGCTCTGTTGCATTGCAACAAATAAGGTAACTTTATTGTGTATTAACCTGTTTTAGGATTTTGACCTATTCTACAATAAGTAATAATCCGGGCTCACATACATGTTTTATCACCTGAACATAATGACTTCATTAATGTCTGATTGATATCTTGATTATCAACTTTTTAAAAACATAACTTTCTTCCAGTTTATTTTAAGCATAGAATAATTTAGAAATTTGATATTGTGACCATTCTCGGGAAAAATGTGCTTAAAAAATCCCAATTTCCCCGTAGAAAATTTATAGAAAAGTTTTCCTAATTTATTCCTGTAAAATTCGTATATATTACACTAAGGGTCAAGCCGAAATTTTTGATAATTTTGGGAAGAACAAACTAAATGTTGGTTCGATGTTTGTTTTGTACCTGTTTCGAAGTAGTTTATTAATATTTAAACATATTATAAACACAAACTTAAAAACGAAAATTATCATCTATTTTCCTAACGTTTACACATTTTTAATCAAAGTATTATACACATAAAAAGTGCATCAAATATGTTAGTTCACGAATTTTTTTTTCTTAATCGTGTGTTTGTGCTATGTAGCTTGTCTTCAGTTCTTCCCTTTATTAAGTTTAGGATTCCCAATGGGATTGAAAAAACAGAAAAAATTTAAACACAATTTAAAGCAAAATTAAAAGAAGAACGAAATTTTGCCAAGTTAGAGTTAGTTGAAATTTTGTCAGAGTTAGAGAGAAATGAATCTTTTGAATTAATCTTTGGCAGAGCAATAGCGCTGCCTAAGTAAAGAGTGATGTGGGCGCAATGTATTATTTATTTATTAATTTTTTTGGTTTTTTGTTTTTTTAGACCAGGGCACTTTGTATCGAAGGGGTTGTCGTAAAAACTTCAAAAGGGCTCATTTGATTGGAAATTGAAAGGGCTAGTACCCCTTTTAATAGTCAAAATTGATTGACGGGCAACTAACCCCCCTCCCACGCCTACCTTTTTCCCAAACACATTCAATAGAAATTTTGAGACAGTCATTTTGTTCAACTAGTTGAAAGGTCCGGAAATTATGTATTTGAGGATGATACCCCCCCCCCCGCACAGCCCTCAGGGCAAGGGTTGTAAGTTATGCCCTGTGGGCATAAGGTTTATATAGAAACGATGATCGTATAAACTTTGGAGGGGACTCGTTGGATTGGTCATCAGAAGTACTAGTGCACTTCCACTGTACGAACTTCCAAAAACACTCATTCGATAGGAAACTGAAAGGGCTAGTATCCTTTTTAATAGTCTAAAGTCATTGGAGGGCAAGAAGACCCCTCCCCCACGCCCATCAATTCCCAAAACACATTTAATCAAAATTTTGAGATACCCATTTTGGTCAGCGTAGTTGAAAGGTCTGGAAATTATGTCTTCGAGGATGACAACCCTCCTCCCACCCCACAGCCCTCAGTGCAAGGGCTGTAAGTTATACTCCAAGGTTATATAAGGTTTATACGGAAAGGGTGGTCACAAAAACTTTTGAATGGGCTCATTTTATTGGAAATCAGATGTTCTAGCGCCCTTTTTGTTACTCAAAGTGATCGGGGGCAGCCAAACCCCCCCGTCAAATTGTCCACCAATCCATCCAATAGAATGGATTAAAAAAGGCTCATTTGATTAGAGAAGTATAGGTCTAGTTCCCATTTAAGAGTCAAAAATGACTTGACTTACTTGACTTATGTCCTGAACGTCCTCAAGTGTCGCGTTGGGGCCATCTCCTTCACACGTTCCTGGATCAGTTTCCTGTACAAAGCCCGGTCGTTGGCTTGTCTCAAAAGGGATAAGAGGTCACTTCCGAAGTTGTCACGCCATCTCTTCCTAGGTCTTCCAGGTCGGCGGCTACCGTGGACCCTTCCTTCGAAGGCAACTTTTGGCAGGCGCAAGTTCTCCTATCACTGTATGAGGCCCAGCCACCTAAGTTGCTGCAGGCACACTTTTTGGAGAATAGTAGTTCCCCTCTTCAGATGCTTCCGAAAGTCTTCGTTCGAAACTCTGTCTTGGTATGTGATTCCGGCAATGCGTCGGAGGCATTTTGTCTCGAAAGCCGAAATTCTGCGTTCATCTTCGACCTTCAGTGTCCACGTTTCGCAGGCGTACATGGCAACAGGTGTGATTAGAGAGTCGAAAAAGTCGAATTTTCAGTTGCATAGATAGGTGTTTATTTTTAAAGAGAGGGAGTGGCCTCTTGGAGCTTGCACTTCCTAGGGCAAGTCTTCGTTTTATGTCGTTGGAGCAGTTGTTGTCTGATGATATTAGGCTCCCTAGGTACACGAACTTGGTCACCGATTCGACTTCTTCACCAATTACTACGAAATGAACAGGGGATGGGTTTGGGTCTTTTGTGGACATGCTAGCTTGTCGAGGTCGTCAGCATAAGCTAGGGTATCGATGTTTGTACCGTTAACGGTCACTCCTACGTTGTTCTCAAGCAGGGACAAAATGGCATGTAAAAAGAGCTTGAAAAGTTGCGGTGAAAGTATGCAACCTTTCAGCACGCGCGAAGTTGTAGCGAACTCTTCTGTTTGGCCTTCTGGGATCTGAACACAGCTACGGTGACAGTCGTACGTATTTTTTACTATGTTGACTATATTTTCAGGAACGCCATAGTGGGCTAGTATATGCCAAAGTCCATTTCGCCATACTAGATCGAAGGCCTTCTTAAAACCAATGAATAGTTGGAGGTTTCCTTTGCCATATTGAAGGTACCTTTCTGCGAGTTGCCTCACTACAAGTATCTTGTCGGTGGTAGACCGTCCGGAGCAAAAACCAACCAGGAGATCTTTCTTTGGGACTTCATCAGTTTGAGACTGAAGTTGTTGATAGAAGGTGTCAACTTCTTCATCAGGTCTTGAGGAGTCTGGGGCGTACACTTGGATGACGGTGATGTTTTGTACTTTCGCTCACAGCCGAATCATCATAATGCGCTCTGAGACTAACATTGTGGCTATGAGTGTGCACTTTGCTTTGCGTGTCAGGAGAAATCCAACGCCTTGTCGGTGTTTGCCATCAGATTTACCAGAGTACGGAAGAATATGTCTCCACATCGTTGTTCTTCTGAACCAGGCAAGTAAGTTTCTGAAAGGTCAATAACGTCCCATCTGTACCTCTCGAGCTCTTTGACAATTAGCTCTAGTTTCCCAATCTATGCCAAAGTTCACACATTCAAATTCCCCAGGTAGAACGGGGCTTTCTGGGTCAGAATAGTGGTTGCTCCTGGTAAAGTGCTATCATCCTCAGTGGGATTTGTCATCATCTGCCAAGTTCCCATATCGTCGTCTGAAGTCGTCGAATCGTCGGCTCCCCGTACGCGGTAACATTGTCATTTCCTATTATATCTTGCCTTCCGTCTGTTACCCCGAACGCGGTAGCACGGTTTCGTCTCTTTTTTCAACTGTTCCATAACATTTAAAAGAATTAGGTTTCATGGCTATTGTAGGACAGTGGCAAGCCACTCCTCTCTGTCCTTTGCAGGTGGCCAATTTCCCCCATCTTGAGAGTACTACACCCTCACAGCTTTCTGCTCGCTGACTATTTACCCATAGCTGGGACTGGGGTTTTACTCTGTTGGGACGTGTCCACGCGCCAGTGGGCCCAGCACAGAATCATAAAAGGGCCCTTAGTTCCCTCTTAACTGTGTTTGGCCCCACAGTTAGGGGTCCCAGTTATGCCCCCAGGAACTGGGTCCCCCTTGGACCGCACCTTCTTATTGGTTATTCGAAAGAATCACCCATATCTGGAGGACTTTCTTCTATTCGCCACCTGGGAACGCGCCTGAGCTGCCTGGGGGTGGCACTCACTGAGAAGGTAACTCAGTGTACCCAATACATCATCTCTTTGACCCCGATCATCTTTTCCCGAAACGCATTCAATGGAAATTGCGAGACAGCCATTTTATTACCAATAGTTCAAAAATAATATAGCAATGTCTTTAAGGTGGACACAATCCCACAGTACCCATGGGCAAGGGTTGTAAATTATGTCCCGGGGTATTTAATGTTTTTATGGAACGGGTGGTCGTATAAACTTTGGATTGGATGCAGAACATTTGATTGGAAGTCCATAATTTTATTGCCCTTTTTAAGAGTCAAAAGTGAATGGAGGGCAACCAGCCCCCCCCCCAAGTTTAACATTTTCCAAAACATATCAAAACATAACATTTCCCAAAACATACAATAAATTTTAAGAGAGCTATTTTGTTTGGCATTGTTGAAAGGTCGAGTAAATATGTCTTTGAGGATGGTAACATCCCCACAGTCCTCAGGACAAGGGCTGTAAGTTAGCCAATTTAACACATAGTATATGTTATTGAGATAGATGTGCAAATTTGAACTTTACTTTCCAAGAAGACGAAAGGCATTCAGGTGAGCCTATGAGAGGATGTTGAGAGGAGTTTTGAACTAAATTAAAATACGTTATGTATACATAGATTGTCAAAGGGGTGTAACACAGGAATAACTGAGTATGTTAATTTTGGAAAATCAGGAAATGATAAGGGAGATGATCAAAAGGCAATATTTGTCTGCTATCAATTCTGGTACTACTACCACCACTACTACTACCACACTACTCTATTTACAATATTGATCGGAAATTTGAACTAAATCAAAAGACGCTATGTTCATGCACACCGTCAATATAGCGTAACTCAACATTTAATTTGGATATTTAGTTGGAACTTTCAAAGAATGCTTAAAGGGGAAGATCATCTCACCAAAAGACAATATATAAACACTACTTCTTATACTACTGTTACTGCTGCATTTCCTACTACTACTACTACTACAACTACTTTCATTGCAACAACTTGTAAGATTAAGAGAATTGAGATGAAATTTTCAAGAAGTATATGAAGATAAAGGTTATCAAAAGGACATATCAGCAATGTCATAGCTATAGCTAATTGTACTTTGAAACTTCCAGGATTAGATAAGAGCGATGCTCTACCGACCAAAAGGCAATATGTTAATGTATCTACTATTAGTAGTGTTAACATTATTCAATACTATTGCTAGTAATATCAATACTACTACTGTGACTACTATTACAACTATGCCTAAGGGTATGAAGGTGAGATTTTCAAGGAATTTGAAGGGGAAGTTGAACTGAATCACAACGCACCGTCTGTATGCAGGTTGTCAAAAGGGTGTAACAGTAATATCTTAGGAACAGTTAAGTTTTTGAAGTAGAAGCTAATAGGGCTTGTTGCGAGGGATGTTGAACTAACCAAAAGAAAATATTTGCATCCCAATTCTACTGTTTCTACTCATACTACTACTGTTATTACTACTTCTATTGCTACTACTGCAACTAAAGCTGAGGCAACCACAATTGAACGAACTAAATCCACAAAACTATGACTATTTGGACTTTCAAAAAGGTGACAAAGAAGAATCGGAGGAACAACTTTTATTATTAAGTTAGACCTTTAAGGGTAAGTTGTGGGGTATTTTGAACTAGCCAGAAGGCCCTTTGTGTATATTTTTAGTACTACCACTACAGTTACTGTGGCTAATGACGTTAAGGGTGTTAAGCTGAAACTTTTAGGGGACATTTAGGAGGAGTTTCAATTAAACGAAAGAATTATTTGCATGCAGATTTTCAAAATGAAAAATAAGCAATATAATAGGCAGCACCACTCCATAATAGCTAAAAATATAATGGAAACTTTTAAAGGAGCTAATTCGATTCAAAAATAAAACTTCTGGTGCCCTCTTTAACACTATCACAAAACTATCACAAATCACAATCATCAAATAAATGAAACTCAAAACGAATAGAAAACTACAATAAATAGCCAATTCAAACTCAAAACGAGCAGAAATTATCATGAGTAGAGCTGATAAGCCGCATGCCTTCTCAAGACCAGAACATAATTTGCGCTGTACTGAAAACTAAATACCTTCCAAATGTTTTTCCTTTTGTTACTTTTATAAATATAAAATTTCCAAAACTTTAAGGAATAAATATCAATGCATGTCCATTAAAATGACAATCCACGGACTTATGATTTACTTGACGTCCTCAAGTGTCATGTTGGGGCCATCTCCTACACACGTTCCTGGATCAGTTTCCTGTACAAAGCCCGGTCGTCGGCTTGTCCCAGAAGAGATAAAAGGTGACTTCCGAAGTTGTCACGCCATCTCATCCTGATGTGTCAAGTAAGTCAAGAAATGTCAAGTAAGTCAAAAAGTAAATGTTTTTACTTTTATAACTTTAATAAATCAAATAATATTAACATTTTGATTACTAAATATCAGTAGATTCAGTATATGTATATTAAACTGATAATGCACATTCATTTGTATTTTTTTAGTAAAGTGCATATTATGTTCTAACCTTGGGAAGGCGTAAGGGTTTTGAGCCCTAATCATGTTAATATCTGTTCGTTTTGAGTTTGACTCGGTTATGTATTGTAATTTCTGCTCATTTTGAGTTTCATTTATTTATCGATGCTGATTTGTGGTAGTTTCACGCTTGGTAGATTATTTGATTTTATTTTTGCTCATTTATGGTTTAATGGAGTTCTTTACTTTTCTTTGAAAAACTTATTTTGTGGGAAAAGTTTTTTTAATTAATTTCTGTTCGTTTTATATTGACATAGTCTTTTCAGGGAAAAAGAAGATAATTCTTTAAATCTTATCGTTTCTAAGACTTTATAGTTTGGCCTGCTATTTGTATGCTGGTGAAAAATTTCAGCAATTTTTAACAACATGCACCCTTCTAAAAATCTGGACGCAAATAGAAGTGTTTAATTTAGTTTCATACCTCCTCTAGTTAACAGAAAATAGAAAACTTGATACCATTTGCAAAAAAAATCTGTCTACTTTCTTTGATAGCTTGGATGCACTTACGCTATTTTGATTTGGTTAAATGTTAAACCATTTTTGAGTTTCTACGGCAACGCTTTCTATAAACACCTTATATGCCCCCAGGGCATAAATTGCAACCCTTGCCCTGAGGGCTGTTAGGGTGTTGTTATCCTCAAAGACCTAATTTCCAGAACTTTCAACTACGTTAAACAAAATGGCTATCTCAAAATTTTTTTGGATGTGTTTGGAGAAATGGTGGGTGTGAGAGGGGCGTTAGTTGCTTTCCAATCACTTTCAACTATTAAAAAAAGTACTAGTCCTTTCAATTTCCAATCAAATGAACCCTTTTGAAGTTTCTAAGACATCAATTTCAATAAAAACCTTATATGCCCCCAGGGCATAACTTAAAACCCTTGCCTTGAGGGCTGGGGGGGGGGGGTGTTGTCATCCTCAAAGACCTAATTCCCAGAACTTTCAACTACGTTGAAGAAAATTGCTATCTCAAAATTTTGATTGGATGTGTTTGGGGAAATGGTGGGCGTGAGAGGGAGGTTAGCTGCCCTCCAATGACTTCCAACTATTAAAAAGGGCACTAGCGCTTTCAATTTCCAATCGAATGAGCGCTTTTTGAAGTTTCTATGACAACGCTTTCTATATAAACCTTATATGCCCCAGGGCATAACTTAAAACCCTTGACCTGACGGCTGTGAGAGGGTCGTCATCCTCAAAGACATAATCTCCGGACCTTTGAACTACGTGAATAAAATGGCTATCTCAAAATTTTGATTGGATTTGTTTAGGGAAATGATGGGCGTGAGAGGGGGGCTACTTGCCATCCATTCACTTTCGACTATTAAAAAGGGCACTAGTCGTTTCAATCTTCAATCGAATGATTCCTTTTTGAAGTATCTACGACAACGCTTTCTATAAAAAAAAGACCTTATATGCCCCCTGGACATAACTTACATCTCTTGCCCTGAGGGCTGTGGGGGGAGTGTCATCCTAAAAACCAAATTTGCAGACTTTTTAACTACGTCGAAAAAAATAACTATCTCAAAATTTTGATTGGATGTGTTTGGGGAAATGGTGGATGTGAGAGGGCTGTTAGTTATCCTCCAATCACTTTCGACTTTTAAAAAGGGCACAAGCCTTTCTAATTTCCAATCGAATGAGCCCTTTTTCAAGTTTCTACGACAAAGCTTTCAATAAAAACCTTATATTTACCAAGGGCATAACTTACAACCCTGACCCTGAGGGCTGTAGGGGGAGTGTCATCCTCTTAGATATAATTTCCAGACCCTTCAACTACTTTGAACTAAATGGCTATTTAAAAATTTTGATTGGATGTGTTTGGATAAATGGTGGGTGTGGAAGGGGTGTTAGTTGCCTTCCAATCAGCTTCGAACTATTAAAAAGGGTACTAGGCATTTCAATTTACAATCAGATGAGCCTTTTTTTGAACTTTCTACGACAACGCTTTCTCTGAAAACCTTATTTGCCCCCAGGGCATAAATTAAAACCTTTGCCCTGAGGGCTGTTGGGGTGTTGTCATCCTCAAAGACCTAGTTTCCAGAACTTTCAACTACGTTGAACAAAATGGCTATCTCAAAATTTTGATTGGATGTGCTTGGGGAAAAGATGGGCATGAGAGGGTTAGTTGCCCTCCAATCACTTTCGACTATTAAAAAGGGCACTGGCCCTTTGAATTTCGAATCGAACGAGCCTCTTTTGAAGTTTCTACGACAACTTTTTCTTTAAAAACCTTATATGCCCCCAGGGCATAAATTAAAAACCTTGCCCTGAGGGCGGTGGGGGAGTGTCCTCCTCAAATACATAATTTCTATCTGGAAATCAACTACGCTGAACAAAATGGCTATCTCAAAATTTTATTGGATCTGTTCGGGGAAATGGTGGGCGTGGAAAGGGTGTTAGTTGCCTTCCAATCACT
This sequence comes from Artemia sinica, assembly GCA_027921565.1. Classification (NCBI taxonomy): domain Eukaryota; kingdom Metazoa; phylum Arthropoda; class Branchiopoda; order Anostraca; family Artemiidae; genus Artemia; species Artemia sinica. The sequence continues at coordinate 54,439,094 of CM051271.1, forward strand.
TTTGACTATTAAAAAGGGCACAAGCCATACCAATTGTCAATCAAATGAGCCCTTTTTGAAGTTTCTATGACACCTCTCTCGATACGAAGTGCCCTGGTATGGAAAAAATAATATATTGTGCCAACATCATTCTTTACTTAGGCAGCGCAATTACGCTGCCTATGAAAGGTATGGTAGGCATTGATGACCCTATCCATTGCAAAATCCCAAACCAATCCTCATCGCTATCATTTTCAATTTCACATATATATATATATATTTTATATATATATATATATATATATATATATATATATATATATATATATAGCAAAGTTACTTAAACTTTAATGTTCTTGCTTTCTTCTCGAAAACAGGAAAAAAAATGTTTTGAACTATCTATGTTTTTAGAGAAAGTTTTCCCTATGGACATAGGAGGTAATCTACATTGACGACATTTTTTTCAGTTTGAATTTCCTTGCTATTCTTTACTTTGGGAAATAAGTCTCTTGTAAAAGTATAAATTCACTAAAGCTGTTCAAGAAATCACTAGTCAAATGAAAGTCACAAGCAGAAACATAACTTATGATAAATCACTAGGATGCCAACCCTGTCCATCATGATATTTAAGCTATAACTTTCGATTACAGATCTCGATGAACTCGTTTGACATACGCCAGTACACTCTCTACTGCTCAAGCGGAACTGTGAATCTTTTGTACAGGCTGTCTACTATGCATTTGCTGCTTCTTTATAAAAAGAGGATTTAACATAAGGACATAACTGCACAACCATGCTTGCGCCTTAATCAACTATACTTTATGTGCTATTTATTCTAAAGTTTTGAAAGCATGAAATTTGAATTAACTTTGCTGCTGCGTTCTCCAATGTCGCGTTGCGAATGTAACGTTGCATTATAACTTTGTTACATTGTCTCGCTGCATCAAAGAGAAAAAGAGAGATTCTACTTCTCCAGTACTTCCGTGATAAAAAGTATGGTTTAATTTCAACGGTCTATTTTTGTGACGTAAGTCGACCACATTTCGTTAAACAATCATGTTATTTCTTAAGCGTATCTAAGAAAGGGACGTCATATAATACAGCCTTTCACAAGTTGTTGCATCTACCCGCTGTCGTTCTGCAAAAATTTGAGTCATAAAAAAATGCAAAGCTGAGTTGCTTTTGTATGAAATTCTTAACCAGTAATATAAGCAAACATTTTTTGTCGCATCATTTTTGACATGAGAACTCTCTGGGTTTCTCGGCGTTGCATCGTTACAAATGTAGTGTTGCATTTTGTAACATTTTCAGTCCTATGTGATGATTTCAGTTCAGTGTATTATTGTATAACACATTTTGACTATTTTAATTAATGTATGAAGGTAAATAAATGGTAAATAGTTGGCTAACTTGAGCCTATTATTGGTGAAACTAAATGAGGATTTCAAAGTAAAATTCATAAAACTTTTTTCAAGCAAGAATATCTGCACTTTGGGTAGAAATTGGGTAGAATTTTCGCTAAATTGGGTAGAATGTTTACCTTCATTTCATTCTTGTTTCACTTATTTTTCACCTGAACACGCGAGCTAATGTACCCGCACACTAATGTGTTTCTAAAAGTTAACTGTTTTTACTACCAATTTGTTGTTGCAAGATATTAAAAACAAGTGTTGATTGTAAACTAATTTGATTTTTGGAAATATATTCAATTAATTCCTTTTAATTAGTTTTTCCTGAGCTGTTTTATTAGTGCTTGCTCTAGCAGGATCATTGCCATGGTTCCATTTCAAGATAAACCCCGCCCATTCTGCAATAATTCTTGAAAATATCTTCTTAGCCAAAACGTTGACCAAAACATTCATATGTTGTTCCTTCTAGAGAAAAAAAAACATAACGATGCAAGTTAGAATTTTTAGAATATTGAAATTTTCATAGTATTTCCGTCAGTGTTGTCATATTAAAAACTGCAGTGTCACTTGAAAACAGTGCTGTCAATACTACCGAAAACTGCATAACCGCATACGGAGGTATTTTTCATTAGATATTGAATTTCCGAGTATTTTTAAAATATAAATCTTAACCAAGATAGATTATGACAGTGTAAATCCCCACTCAATTCCATTTTTACTTATCATAATCATTTTTTAATGTTAATTATTAGTTATATTTAATTTTGATAGTTTACAAACAATTTTACTTTCACGGTCCTTGGTACTTATTCGGCTATACAGATCAGGTAGTACCTGAGACTTGACTATCTTAAGTGTTATGTTCATTTTTGTTTGTTTATTTAATTGAGAACTTGTCTACAACAGCCAGAAAAAAATGAAGCCTAAATAGAAAAAAAAGAAGAGAAAACAAAACAAAAAAGAATATTTACACAATGGAAACAATGAAAATAACCAAACAATGAAAACAGCGTAAATTGTATCTTAAAATGAGTCAAGGAAATAAGAATGACAAGCCAGTTCAAATAAGAGCTCTAAACCATGGACAACCTGCTTTTTTTGCACAGTTTTAAAACTGTGATTTTGGGCCGGTTATCCTATGCTGTGTTTATTAATGAATCCTCTGTTCGTGTCCATATGTGGAATAGATATTAGATGAAAGTAGTAAGTTATATAAAGTTTTCAGGGATACATGAAAATATACATTGAAATTGCTGTTGTTTTCAGGGCTACATGAAAATATACATTGAAATTGCTGTTGTTTTCAGGGATGCATGAAAATATACATTGGAATTGCGCAAGAAAAACCCATGGCTGTATCATTAAACTTACATGTGAATATTTTAAAAGTTGGCAAGGTTTTTGTTTTTGATAAGAATTGCAGATGGTTGTATCGTTTGATGGACATTTGCAAAAAAGGGGTAATTAGTGATAGGATAATTTTTTAACATGAAATCTCTGAATAAAATATTTTTGGAGCATGTACTTGACGATGAATAAAAGGGTTAAGGTGATTAGCAATTACGAGTGAGGATTCCCCCATTGGTTCTTGCCAGTAGGCTACGTATATCAAGTTGAAAATTTGATAGAATGAGGTATTTGAGGTGGAATATTAATGTTTTGAATAATAGGAGCGTGATTGATTCTAATTAGTGATTGGATAATTTTTTAACATGAAATCTCTGAATAAAATATTGTTTTGGGGGAGATGGGTTGATTGTGTACTGTATAATACACAAGTGATGTTTGAACAGTGTTGTCAATTTAAAATATACTTCGATGTGTTGTCAATTTAAAATAGTTAAGAAATAAAAAAATTTAACAAGAAATGGCTGAAAAGTGTTTTGGGGGGAGATGGGTTGATTGTGTACTGTATAATACACAAGTGATGTTTGGACAGTGTTGTCAATTTAAAATATACTTCGATGTGTTGTCAATTTAAAATAGTTTAGAAATAAAAAATTTTAACAAGAAATGGCTGAAAAGTATTTTGGGGGGAGATGGGTTGATCGTGTACTTTATAATACACAAGTGATGTTTGGATAGTGTTGTCAATTTAAAATATACTTCGATTTGTTGTCAATTTAAAATGGTTAAGAAATAAAAAAATTTAACAAGAAATGGTTGAAAAGTGTTTTGGGGGAGATGGGTTGATTGTGTACTGTATAATACACAAGTGATGTCTGGACAGTGTTGTCAATTTAAAATATACTTCGATGTGTTGTCAATTTAAAATAGTTTAGAAATAAAAAATTTTAACAAGAAATGGCTGAAAAGTATTTTGGGGGGAGATGGGTTGATCGTGGACTTTATAATACACAAGTGATGTTTGGATAGTGTTGTCAATTTAAAATATACTTCGATTTGTTGTCAATTTAAAATAGTTAAGAAATAAAAAAATTTAACAAGAAATGGTTGAAAAGTGTTTTGGGGGGAGATGGGTTGATTGTGTACTGTATAATACACAAGTGATGTTTGGATAGTGTTGTCAATTTAAAATATACTTCGATGTGTTGTCAATTTAAAATAGTTAAGAAATAAAAAAAATTTAACAAGAAATGGCTGAAAAGTGTTTTGGGGGGAGTATTTTTACATGAAAACAACTTCAACCGTGCCCAGCCCACCGTGATCAGAAATTAAATTATAAAAAAAGTTTCTTCAACTGAAAGTAAGGAGCAACATCAAAACTTAAAAACGGACAGAAAATAGAGGCTGTTTCCAAAAGATTTAGGATCCATTAACTTTAGCGTTGCCAGTCAAAAAGCTATGAGTTTGAGAAAATTGCCTGATTATCGAAAAAATGAAGAAACACGTTCCAAAAGTCGACAGGAATGGGATTGTCTTGAGGGGGGGGGGAATTTTCCATAGAAGAGGTGGAGTGTATTTATACGTGAAAACAACTTCAACTGTGCTCAGCCCCCGCGATCAGAAATTAAATTATAAAAAAAGTTTCTTCAACTGAAAGTAAGGAGCAACATCAAAACTTAAAAACGGACAGAAAATAGAGGTCTGAAAACTTAGTCTATTTTTTGATCGAAAAATAAACTATTTCTGTAAAATCTAAGCTAATAAGGGTTTTTGGCCGCAAACTCTAGTTTTTTGTAAGAAAATTATGGAAAATACAATTCGTTGGCTCATAGGTGAAAATTAAGTCCAGTTATGGATCGAAAAATAAACTATTTCTATAAAATCTGAGCTAATAAGGGTTTTTTGCAATAAACTCTAGTTTTTTGTAAGAAAATTATGGAAAATACAATTGTCTGGTTCATATCTGAAACTGTCGGCTATTTTTGGATCGAAAAATAAACTATTTCTGTAAAATCTGAGCTAATAAGAGTTTTTGGCCGTAAACTCTAGGATCGAAAAATAAACTTTTTCTGTAAAATCTGAGCTAATAAGGGTTTTTGACCGTAAACTATAGTTTTTTGTAAGAAAATTATGGAAAATACAATTCTCTGGTTCATAGGTGAAACTTAAGTCCATTTTTGGATCGAAAAATAAAACTATTTCTGTAAAATCTGAGCTAATAAGGGTTTTTGACCGTAAACTCTAGTTTTTTGTAAGAAAATTATGGAAAATACAATTCTCTGGTTCAAATGTGAAACTTAAGTCCTTTTTAGGATCGAAAAAATAAAACTATTTCTGTAAAACTGAACTAATAATTCAATATTTTTTTCATAAAAACAAACTACTTTTTTATTAAAACTTCGAAATTTTTCAACTTTATTTATTTTTTTCTTTTTGTATGTATCTTAAAATGTCAAAATATGCTTACGGTTCTAACAATTGTGCTCTATGATTGGTCAGAGACACGATGTGGCTTTCCCACTGGTATTCTATGACCGCTTATCGTCACTACCTAGTCTACTGCATGTATTAAATCAGTATTTTTTACGCAGTGGAACGATAAACACATAAGTCATATCTTTAAAAAAAAAGTGAAGATGGAACATTTTAATAGAGTGTGTTCACATAACAAGGTTATTATAGCATTGAATGCCGACAAGGAGAAGTATTTAAACTATGAAACAAGTACAAGTGGTAGCACTATTGGAAATGTATGCATGCATTGTCATGACAGTAAGGAATTAAATTTCTTTGGGATACCGAAAAAATTCAACTCTTATGATGGTGGTTATGCGAGATTGAGATCTCCAGAGATGATTGCACTCAAAGAGAATGCTAACATAAAAATAATTGTTGATGATAGAGGACAACTCCTTGCTACTGCTGCAGGTAACACATTACCTACGGATACATCCAATCATCAGCTTTCGGGTATTAGCATTCAACGGAAGGCTAATAAAAGAAAGGCCTACTCTGCTACTAATATCGTAAACCATATCTTGTTTACGTGCCGAAACTGTTACCTGTGTAAAAATAATGTGTTAATAGACAGTGAAATTGCCAGAAAAATAAAAATGGCATTGTCAAAAAATATCACTACGGAATATAAAGATGAAACGATGAAGAACAAAGCACCAGCAAACATTACTGGCATTGATCAAACAGTCAATGAATCAAATAATAGCAAAGACGAAAAGCATATTGAGCCTGTTCATGAGACACCAGTAAAAATTGTGTATGATTCAAAATGGAATAATGATTATTCTACTGATTACGAACTAAGAGAAGACAATAACTACAATATCAAGAGAGAACATGGTGAACTATTTTATGGAACAGATTCAAAATGTCCAAAGTTAATCATTGATATTAATAATGTATCATAATATATTTTGTATTAATATTCTACATAGCATTATTTCATTAAAAATATTACATTGTTATGTGTTCATTATTTTTTAGAGTAAGCTAGCATATCAAGCGTTTAGAATGTATATTAAAACATCGGAGATGTAAGAAAAGGAATTTGCGTACATCTATTGTCAGACACACTATTTCCGTAAAATCTGAGCTATTAAGGGTTTTTGACCGTAAACTCTAGTTTTTTGTAAGAAAATTATGGAAAATACAATTCTCTGGTTCAAATGTGGAACTTAAGTCTATTTTTGGATCGAAAAATAAAACTATTTCCGTAAAATCTGAGCTAATAAGGGTTTTTCGACCGTAAACTCTAGTTTCTTGTAAGAAAATTATGGAAAATACAATTCTCTAGTTCAAATGTGAAACTTAAGTCCAGTTTTGGATACTCATAATGATGAGGACTGATGGTTCTAATTCAATATTTTTTTTTCATAAAACAAAAATATTTTTTTTAAACTTCGAAATTATTCAACTTTATTTATTTTTTATCTTTTTTTTGTACGTATCTTAAAATGACAAAATATCATTCTTGAATTCACCTCTTGGATACACAATACAGAAATTATAAAAAAAATTGTAATTTCCAGACTTCATTTGCATGCAATAGAAACCGAGAGTTCTATGACTCCTCCCTGCAATGAATTCTAAGGGTTTTATGACTTCTCCCCACGATGAATTCAGATGGTTTTAGGAGTCATCCCCCTAGCCATAACTCCATTCAACCTTGAGCGAAGGTATAAAAGTTTGATGATGTATTTCTCTTCTTAACAACTACATTAATAGCTTCCAAGATGATAGGACTGTATGACACAGAATTTATCGGTTTGAAAAAATCATCTTGTGGTGTTATATTTGAATGTGCATTTTTATTATTGTCAATGGAACTCGAAGAAATTGACTGTTATCATTGGATGGTGAACTATAACATGTTTGAGTATGATAAAAGCTTGTGGAGTACTACATTACATCATATGAACAGACTGGGATTCTACGATAGAGTGATTACACCACTTAATAATAGTGGTCAGGAACTGAGAAATGTCCAGGAGGAAGTCAGTGAAATTTGCAGCTTTTTCGGGGTTGAAGCACTCTATGTAAAGGGTAATGTACCTACAGATAAAGTTTTAATTCAAAAGTGTGACCCTAGGATTCCACTTTTCAATCTAGAAGAATTTAAGTGTCCTAAATTTGAAGGGGTTTATCATCGTCCTGAAGACGAGGTCAGGTTCTTCGCGCACTGGATACCTAAGGACATGCCTGATCGTGATAAATGCATAAGACATGGTAAAAACTATTCTATATCATGGGACCATCGTTTCTGGATGTTTAAGAGTGAACGTGTGTATGACTATGTGTCATAATATAATTTTGTATTAATATTCTACATAGCATTATTTCATTAAAAATATATTATGCATTACATTGTTATGTGTTCATTATTTTTAGAGTAAGCTAGCATATCAAAAGTTTAGAATGTCTATTAAAACATCGGAGATGTGAGAAAAGGAATTTGCATACATCTATTGTCAGACACATGGGGTAACATTGACAAAATCTAGGTATCAGAATGAATAAATTCTTTATCAACATCCGTTGTTGGATATGTCATTATGTCATTATGAAAAAATTGTAAGTAAGTAGGAAGTAGGTAAGTAAGTAAGTAAGTAACAAACTCTTTCTTGAATTCATCTCTTGGTTACACAATACAGAAATTTTATTATAGGAAATTATAAAAACAAAAAATTGAAGAAACTCTCTATTAACATTCGTTATCGATTGAAGTCGCTTCCTAGACAGACAATACAGCAATTTCACAAAATCTAAGTATAAGAGTGATTAAATTCTATATCAACATCCATTTCTCGGATACATCGGAAAAAGTTGACACAATCTAAGTACCGGAAAGAATAAATTCATTTTCAAAGTTTTTATCGGATACATCAGATAACAGTCATAAAATCCAAGTTCTATTTATTTTGGCTTCATGTGTTGTTACCTTGAATTTTGATTAGACCGGTTTTTCTTTTCATTTTGGCTTCATGTGTTGTTACGTTGAATTTAGATTAGACCGGTTTTTTCTTTCTATAGTAGAGACTAGCGTATATTTTTAGAGTAGAAAAAAAAATCTGGTTAGTCTGAAGTTGATTGTGAGAGTGTTAGGACTCTAAGAAATGGATGGATTTGAGAAAGAGCGAATCATGGGGGGCCTACTGTTTATGGAAAAACGTTTGATTCTAGATGACATTTCTAGAGCTGTCTATTCAAAGGAAGATATTTTCTCAGGGAATGCTTGTCGATATTGACCGTAAACTCTAATTTTTGTAAGAAAATTATAGAAAATACATTTCTCTAGGTCAAATGTGAATTATGATTACGTGCGCGCACGTAACCCCGTCTAAATTTTTTTTTCATAATTCCTGAATTAAATTTCTGTATTGTGTATCCAAGAGGTGAATAACCCCGAAATAAGAGGCTGTTAGCTCCCTCCCTCAATACACATCTTTTGAAAAAACTACAACAGAGTGGTATTTTCTGCCATTTTTGTTATTTACAATTTTTTCGTAATTCCTTGTATGAAATTTCCACGTAGCTTTTTTCTAGCCAAAGATTCATATGATGTAATGTAGTACTGCACAAGCTTTTATCATACTCAAACATGTTATAGTTCAGCATCCAAAGATAACAGTCAATTTCTTCGAGTTCCATTGACAATAATAAAATGCACATTCAAATATAACACCACAAGATGATTTTTTCAAACCGATAAATTCTGTGTCATACAGTCCTAGTCATCTTGGAAGCTATTAATGTAGTTGTTAAGAAGAGAAATATATCATCAAACTTTTATACCTTCGCTCAAGGTTGAATGGAGTTATGGCTAGGGGGATGACTCCTAAAACCATCTGAATTCATCGTGGGGAGGAGTCATAAAACCCTTAGAATTCATTGCGGGGAGGAGTCATAGAACTCTCGGTATCTATTGCATGCAAATGAAGTCTGTAAATTACAATTTTTTTTATAATTTCTGTATTGTGTATCCAAGAGGTGAATTCAAGAATGATATTTTGTCATTTTAAGATACGTACAAAAAAAGGATAAAAATAAATAAAGTTGAATAATTTCGAAGTTTAAAAAAAATATTTTGTTTTATGAAGAATAAATATTGAATTAGAACCCTCAGTCCTCATCATTATGAGTATCCAAAACTGGACTTAAGTTTCACATTTGAACTAGAGAATTGTATTTTCCATAATTTTCTTACAAGAAACTAGAGTTTACGGTCGAAAAACCCTTATTACCTCAGATTTTACGGAAATAGTTTTATTTTTCGATACAAAAATAGACTTGAGTTCCACATTTGAAGCAGAGAATTGTATTTTCCATAATTTTCTTACAAAAAACTAGAGTTTACGGTCAAAAACCCTTAATAGCTCAGATTTTACGGAAATAGTGTGTCTGACAATAGATGTACGCAAATTCCTTTTCTTACATCTCCGATGTTTTAATATACATTCTAAACGCTTGATATGCTAGCTTACTCTAAAAAATAATGAACACATAACAATGTAATATTTTTAATGAAATAATGCTATGTAGAATATTAATACAAAAATATATTATGATACATTATTAATATCAATGATTAACTTTGGACATTTTGAATCTGTTCCATAAAATAGTTCTTCTCTTAGTTCGTAATCAGTAGAATAATCATTATTCCATTTTGAATCATACACAATTTTTACTGGTGTCTCATGAACAGGCTCAATATGCTTTTCGTCTTTGCTATTATTTGATTCATTGACTGTTTGATCAATGCCAGTAATGTTTAATGGTGCTTTGTTCTTCATCGTTTCATCTTTATATTCCGTAGTTATATTTTTTGACAATGCCATTTTTATTTTTCTGGCAATTTCACTGTCTATTAACACATTATTTTTACACAGGTAACAGTTTCGGCAGGTAAACAAGATATGGTTTACTATATTAGTAGCAGAGTAGGCCTTTCTTTTATTAGCCTTCCGTTGAATGCTAATACCCGAAAGCTGATGATTGGATGTATCCGTAGGTAATGTGTTAGCTGCAGCAGTAGCAAGGAGTTGTCCTCTATCATCAACAATTATTTTTATGTTAGCATTCTCTTTGAGTGCAATCATCTCTGGAGATCTCAATCTCGCATAACCACCATCATAAGAGTTGAATTTTTTCGGTATCCCAAAGAAATTTAATTCCTTACTGTCATGACAATGCATGCATACATTTCCAATAGTGCTACCACTTGTACTTGTTTCATAGTTTAAATACTTCTCCTTGTCGGCATTCAATGCTACAATAACCTTGTTATGTGAACACACTATTAAAATTTTCCATCTTCACTTTTTCTTTAAAAGATTTGACTTATGTGTTTATCGTTCCACTGCGTAAAAAATACTGATTTAATACATGCAGTAGACTAGGTAGTGACGATAAGCGGTCATAGAATACCAGTGGGAGAGCCACATCATGTCTCTGACCAATCATAGAGCACAATTGTTAGAACCGTAAGCATATTTTGACATTTTAAGATACATACAAAAAGAAAAAAAAAGTTGAAAAATTTCGAAGTTTTAATAAAAAAGTAGTTTGTTTTTATGAAAAAAATATTGAATTATTAGTTCAGATTTTACAGAAATAGTTTTATTTTTTCGATCCTAAAAAGGACTTAAGTTTCACATTTGAACCAGAGAATTGTATTTTCCATAATTTTCTTACAACAAACTAGAGTTTACAGTCAAAAACCCTTATTAGCTCGGATTTTACATAAATAATTTTATTTTTCGATCCAAAAATGGACTTAAGTTTCACCTATGAACAAGATAATTGTATTTTCCATAATTTTCTTACAGCAAACTAGAGTTTACAGTCAAAACCCTTATTAGCTCAGATTTTACATAATAGTTTTATTTTTCGATACAAAAATGGACTTAAGTTTCACCTATGAACCAGAGAATTGTATTTCCAAAATTTTTCTTACAAAAAACTATAGTTTACCGTCAAAAACCCTTATTAGCTCAGATTTTACAGAAATAGTTTATTTTTCGATCCAAGAGTTTACGGCCAAAAACACTTATTAGCTCAGATTTTACAGAAATAGTTTATTTTTCGATCCAAAAATAGACGAAAGTTTCAGATTTGAACCAGACAATTGTATTTTCCATAATTTTCTTACAAAAAACTAGAGTTTGCGGCCAAAAACTGGACTTAATTTTCGTCTATGAGCCAACGAATTGTATTTTCCATAATTTTCTTACAAAAAACTAGAGTTTGCGGCCAAAAACCCTTATTAGCTTAGATTTTACAGAAATAGTTTATTTTTCGATCCAAAAATAGACTAAGTTTTCAGATTTCTATTTTCTGTCCGTTTTTAAGCTTTGATGTTGCTCCTTACTTTCAGTTGAAGAAACTTTTTTTTATAATTTAATTTCTGATCGCGGGGGGCTGGGCACAGTTGAAGTTGTTTTCACGTATAAATACCCTCCACCTCTTCTATGGAAAATTCCCCCCCTCAACACAATCCCATTCCTGTCGACTTTTGGAAGGTGTTTCTTCATTTTTCGATAATCAGGCAATTTTCTCAAACTCATACCTTTTTGACTGGCAACACTAAAGTTAATGGATCCTAAATCTTTTGGAAACAGCCTCTATTTTCTGTCCGTTTTTAAGTTTTGATGTTGCTCCTTACTTTCAGTTGAAGACACTTTTGTTATAATTTAATTTCTGATCGCGGGGGGCTGGGCATGGTTGAAGTTGTTTTCATGTAAAAATACTCCCCCCAAAACACTTTTCAACCATTTCTTGTTAAATTTTTTATTTCTTAACTATTTTAAATTGACAACACATCGAAGTATATTTTAAGTTGACAACACTGTCCAAACATCACTTGTGTATTATACAGTACACAATCAACCCATCTCCCCCAAATAATTTTCAGCCATTTCTAGTTAATCTTTTTTATTTATTAACTATTTTAAATTGACAACACTGTCCAAACATCACTTGCGTATTATACAGTACACAATCATCCCTTATTACTTAACTATTTTAAGTTGACAACGCATCGAAGTATATTTTAAATTGACAACACTATCCAAACATCACTTGTGTATTATACAGTACACAATCAACCCATCTCCCCCCAAAACACTTTTCAGCCATTTCTTGTTAAATTTTTTTATTTCTAAACTATTTTAAATTGACAACACATCGAAGTATATTTTAAATTGACAACATTGTCCAAACATCACTTGTGTATTATACAGTACACAATCAACCCATCTCCCCCCAAAACACTTTTCAACCATTTCTTGTTAAATTTTTTTATTTCTTAACTATTTTAAATTGACAACACATCGAAGCATATTTTAAATTGACAACACTATCCAAACATCACTTGTGTATTATACAGTACACAATCAACCCATCTCCCCCCAAAACACTTTTCAGCCATTTCTTGTTAAAATTTTTTATTTTAAATTATTTTAAATTGACAACACATCGAAGTATATTTTAAATTGACAACACTATCCAAACATCACTTGTGTATTATACAGTACACAATCAACCTATATCCCCCCAAAACACTTTTCAGCCATTTCTTGTTAAAATTTTTTATTTCTAAACTATTTTAAATTGACAACACATCGAAGTATATTTTAAATTGACAACACTGTTCAAACATCACTTGTGTATTATACAGTACACAATCAACCCATCTCCCCCAAAAAAATATTTTATTCAGAGATTTCATGTTAAAAAATTATCCAATCACTAATTAGAATCAATCACACTCCTATTATTCAAAACATTAATATTCCACCTCAAATACCTCATTCTATCAAATTTTCAACTTGATATGCGTAGCCTACTGGCAGGAACCAATGGGGGAATCCTCGCTCGTAATTGCTAATCACCTTAACCCTTTTATTCATCGTCAAGTAAATGCTCCAAAAATATTTTATTCAGATATTTCATGTTAAAAAATTATCCTATCACTAATTACCCCATTTTTGCAAATGTCAATCAAACGATACAACCATCTGCAATTCTTATCAAAAACAAAAACCTTTCCAACTTTTAAAATATTCACATGTAAGTTTAATGATACAGCCTTGGGTTTTTCTTGCGCAATTCCAATGTATATTTTCATGTATCCCTGAAAACAACAGCAATTTCAATGTATATTTTCATGTAGCCCTGAAAACAACAGCAATTTCAATGTATATTTTCATGTATCCTGAAAACTTTATATAACTTACTACTCATGAAACGAACGATGGAACATATTTTCAATTCATCCATTTTAGTGAAAATCTTCGAGAAAGGCATCACAAGAATAAAAGCAATGTAACAGCGTTGCAAAAACTAGCAAGGCAAATCACTTGAAACCAAGTTTCTCGAAAACAATTGAAGCATATGAGACAGACCCTTGGTGAAAAATGTTAGCGATCGGAAGGGCGTTTGTGGGGCGTAAAAAGATACCATCTTGCCTCCAGTTTATTATTTCAAACGCACATTCTATAATATTTTTTTCAGATTCTGTGGATGACGATTTTCCTCAAAAAGAATTCTAATGTTTATGCAAATACACAAAATTGTGTTCTAAAAAAAACCAGTACCATTCTGTATTGTCAACCCCACAAGGAAGCATAAGCAGTACCATTAGATTCCTTATTTTATGCATTTTCCAAGTGTCATATTTGCGTTTGCAGCAATGCATACACAAATGTGATGACATACACAAATGTGAAGTCATCACAAATGTGATGACTTCGTCCTCTCCCACGAATTCGCTCATGCTGGCTGATTTGTTATACCAAGTTTCCATTTTTTTTCCCTGAACCTGCTTTGCAAGCTCATGGTATTCTTTTTTTTCGTAGTGATATTATGTGTCATCACTGTTTGTTCGTCTTTTTCTTCATTTTCTCAGGATTATTTTAAGACATCACCCCTCTACAGTTTGTTCCATGAAGTTGTTCGAAGGGGGAAAATCCCGTGGCTGGATTTTGTTTTGGGATATTTTTAATCTTGGAAGATCATTTAACTTTATTTCTGCTCACTTTTGGTTGAATATTGCTCTTTAAATTTCTTTGAAAACCTATTTTGTGGAAAAAGTTTTTCAAATTAGTACAAAATAAGTGCCTGAAAATTGTGAAACAAAATTTTTTCAGCCAACTCAAATGGAAGGGGCTATTGTAGAAACTTTGGAAAGAGATCTTTCGATTGAGAATTCTTGCGTCCTTTTTAACGGTTGAAAGCTAATAGAGGGCAATCAGGCTCCCTCTAGATTCCCTTTCTGCTATCTTGCCCTTCTCTAGCCCCAATGACATCGGATAAAACTTTGATATATCCGTTTTGTACAAAGCTTCAAAATACCTAATAAGTTTGCCTTCAGGGTTAATATTACCCCACAACCTAAATTTTAAACTTTATCAGAGATTTTGCTATGCTCTGCCCCCTGTTCATCTATGGCTCTGGGATCCTTTATAGATGTTCTGTAACTCACTGTTACTGTTTTGATGTGATGAGATGTATTCTTATTTTCAGGTTAGTTGAATCTTTCGACGGAATAATTTATTATTATCTTCAGTTTATTGGAATCTTTTTAAGGAAGTAATTGATTCTTTTTCATGTTATTTGAATCCTTTTCAAAGATGAAATTCTCATTCTTTTTTACAGTTATATCTGGAGATCTAAAAAAATAAAGTAGATAATGGCAATTGCTTCGGAGAAGTTGACTTAATTCCTACGGTGGAAAGATTTACATCACCCAGTCATCACCCCCTAACTATGGAGCAGGAAGAGGAAACAAACACATATATTTTTAATAAATGATATAATGTCTCCTTTTTTGGGGGTGGGGGAGGGTTATAGGTCCCACAATTTCAACTCCTCCGAACAGTTTAATAATTTTAATGGAGGTGACGAATCGGCTCAGACAAACGCCCTCGAACAACAAAGTATATTCAATAGGGACTTCGATTTTATAGACAACCAGCTGAGTCCCAATACACTTAAGGGGATACCTGCTGGGCTGGAAAATTATGACGCTCCACTTATTTCTCTTATGTATGAGGAAGAGGAGGGAGGAGGTGAAGCCAAACAAAATAATATAGGATAACACGTAAATTTTTCGCCCGACTTTAAGCTGCACAGCTATGCTATAGGCCATACAAATGCTCATAGAGTTGTTTTTGGGGACCCTTTTAATTCTTTTGTTTAGAGTAGCATTCAGATCGACTTTGTCGATGTATTACACTCTTATGTTGGTGAAATACTTGAATCGTAAATGCATAACTGGGATGGGAAAGCTAGTGTGAAAGCCTTCATCTCTCAAAAAAGCTTTTATTTTTATGAAAATAGGGGTAAAGTGTTTTCTGTCACCTGTTGTTGTTTCTGTTGTGTTTTCGACAGAAAATCAAATTTTTTGTCCCGACTTGCCTGATTGTGAGGGTGAAGTTTCGGGTTGGGTTGATGACTTGGTTACAAAATTGATGAATTTTAAACGAGTGGGGAAGGGGGTTCGATGCTTTTGTATATTGAAAATTCATATTTAAATGTATTTTTTTGTAATTTTTTTGTTTGTTGGATCAAGAAATCTTATCTAAATCGGGGTAAGCTAAAAAATTACCTTGAGGGGAAGGGGAAAAGATTCTTAAATTATAATTCAGATCTAAGGGGTTCTTAAGGTGAACAAGCTTTCGTTACGATACTGGAGCGTAATTCTTCAAAGATGCGATTCTATTTGTAAAACACAAGGTGTTGGGACACGATTCTAGCAAGAAACACTTTGACGATTTGGAAAATGACGGGGGTAAGGAACTTACTAACTTAATTTTAAATATATAATGGATTAACTTCCCGTGACGCCGAAAGAACTCAACATTTTTGAGCGGGCTAACGGACATTTAGGGGTTGGTGTGATATTCAGTGTGATAGAGTATTTAAACTGGGGAACATTTTATGATAAAAAGAGGCTTTTATATTCAGTGAGGGCTCAGTCAATTGTATCTGTTAAGCAGAGGGTGTGGCTTCTTTACGAACCTGCAAAAAAAAAAAAAAAAAAAAAAAAAAAAAAAAAAAAAAAAAAAAAAAAAAAAAAAAAAAAAACAGATTCATTTGGCCACTTTTTTCCAATCACCGATATCAGTCATCTCATATGTGAAGGGGAAAAAGCTTGGGTGAGCATGCTACTATTGTCTAATATGTCAATAGCTGACACATTGTGTCATGTCTTGGGCTTTCTGGGTCAACCACCCTATTGAACCTAATTTATCGGGACATAATTTTCCGGAATGGGCCTGAAAATCATGTAAACGTTAAGCAGCAAACGTACAATAGCATGCGTACGTAGTCTAAATGTAATACCGGAGATAGCACGATTACAGAGAGGTGAAGCTGTCGACGGCTTGCTGGTAAAGGGCATTCGTAACGTGTTGATTCAGTGAATGAAATACGAACAATTAAGATCGCCATTCAATCCAATACGATATACTACTATTGAAAATTTTTAATCAGTGCTTTATTGAAGACCAAAACTAAAAATAAGACTATTCCTGCTAAAAACAAAGTTTCAAATAGGAGATTTATCTATGCCCTTCTTTTTATTTATGCTTCAGTAAAACGCTAATAGTTAATTATAAAGAGCAGTATATCCCATTGATTGAATCACAATTATTTTGTTTTAGGTTTCAAGTTCATTCTTTACTTTCATTTAAAAACATTGTTTTTCCTGTTAATTTTTCTGCGCTTTTAATTTTCAACATATTATTGATATGTTTGATTGTGGGCTCTTCTAATACAAAAAAAGTCTCTAACAAAGCAGGGAATAAGGGATAAGAACGATCATAAATCATTTTTAAGTTGTCTAGGTTAAAAATTACCGACTCTGAACCAATGTTACCACTAACTTTTTGCACCAGATTTCTTCTTCAAAATTGTTTTACAAATTTTTGCATGCTTAGTCTAAAGAGAACAAAAGAGAATTTTCTACCAAATTTCAGATCATTTATCCACGCGGACAAAAACAGAAAATTATAGAATAGAATTTAGTTTCGCGACATTACACGATTTAGTTGAGGCATATATTAATGTAACATGATACGTCTAGGAATCAATGACAAGGCTGATGTTAGATCGTTCAATTATTGACATATTGTAAAATGTGGTTTGATAAGTTTGAAATAGTACTATTATAAAGTTTTGAAAATAGCCTGAAATCCCCCAAAAGCGGCGTCAGATCAAAAAAAGGTTCAAAATTTGGATCACAATGGCCGATACCATATACAGAAAATTTAAAGGCGCTTGGCTTGAAAAAATAGGAATATCACTTTTTTACACGGGTAGCACTGATTTGTTCTCTTTTTTTCCTTCACTGCTAGTTGGGCACTGGAACATCAAAGAGAGCTGTTTGAAGGCTCATTTAAAGAAAATTGCTACATCTACTTACTTTTGTAGTTGACAAAACACATTACTGAAAACAAAATTCAGTTTCTGACCAAAACTAAATCTTCGTATGCACGGTAATAAATGACGTCACAATTATAGGTAAAAAGGGTAAATGACGTTATACTAAAAACTGTTTGATTAAGCCAGTGAGTTTCGTTCTTTGTAGCTAGGAAAAAGCCATATGCCTTTTCCTCAGCGCGTCTTCACCAGTAGATTGCTTCGTCTGGATTCTGAGCCTTGTATACACCATTTCAAAGAGATTCAGAGCTCCCTCACATTCTTGGCCAACCAGATATGTTTCTAGGCCAACCGGACATTGGTCTTATACTTTGAGGACTTGTCTTTCACTTTGACGAAGGACAAGTTTTTTTGACATAATTAAGTGGACTAGATTTCTATTTCATGATATACATGTTTTATGGCGGTGTATAATGTCCTCAAACAGGTTTTTTTTTCTGTTTTTGTTGTCAATTACACAATGAATGTAGGTCATGAGTTCACATACACATTCTTAAAACTACACGTGATTAAACACGTTATAAAACTATGTGCTATTTGCAAAGAAAAACCAGAGTGGTTTTTTTTTCGAGCTGACACCTGTTTTTTAGACAGCCAATCAGAGACAACGGAGATATTTACTCCTCTCTCTCTCAATTTTTTTTGTTGTTGCTAGCTCAGTTTCATTGTGGTAGTGAGAGTGTCAACACATGACAAAATGTTCCATACATGTCCGTTATGTATGTACTTACTGGGCAGCTGGTCATCATCATGTGAGAATTGCACAATGATTGAGGAGTATGATGAAAAGTGTAGATTATGCAACCCGTGTAAATTGCATAGAGGATATGCTGTACAAGTTAAAGGTTGTAATTCCTGTCTTGAAGAGGTGTGTGACTCTCATCCTAGAGGCCACCTATGCTCCAATTGTCATTATGATAAATGTAATCAGTGGGAGAATACATATCCCGGTATGATTGGAAAGAATCCTAACCGTGATTTTAGTTTATTGCTAAGAGATTGGTATCGTCGTGGTTTTAGATTGTTCTGGGAGGAGGAACCGGGTCAACGATTCAACTGTTGGAACAACAAAAGAATATGGTTTCTACGTGATCGTTGTGAAGACACTGGGTGTTATGATTATAAGCCCACTGATTTTTATTTGGCTGTGACGGAATGCGATTCGACACTTGAGGACACTGTTTGTGAAATTGCTTCAAATAAGCAAATTGAAACATGTGAATTCTATAGAATGAATGAGAATAGTATCATTGACTATACAAAGAGATATGACAAGAGTGAAGTCACACTCTACTGTAGAAAATGTGACCCTGACATTGCAGTACATCAGGATCAGTACACTGTGAATTCAGATAATCTACCTGCACTAGTTGTTGTCGACAAATACCTAGTAGTGGATGAAATCTAAAGAGTAGAAAAGTCGTTTTATCATGTATATAATTTTTTTTTATTAATAAACAATTTCACATACATCTTTAGAACATTTTATTCTTAGGGCACTAAAAATCAATATTAAATACACTTGTAAGTATATTCTCCACTAGAAAGTCGTTCAATTGAGGTAAGTCAACGTAGATGTTGAGAAACTGCTTGTAGGTGTAGCCACGACATCTGAACATGAAAAAGAGTAGTGCATGAAAGCCACATGTCTTAGTCGTTAAATCCTGTACTCTTCGTTGATTTTGAATAATGGTTATCCCCCTGCTTTCAATAAAGTTGCTGATGTATGGAGCGTAGAATTTATACGATAGGCCAAGAGGATCAAAAAATTCAATATTCTTCGCTGTTTGAAAGATGCATAGCCAATGACCGGTCTTCAAAGTCGATGGACTGCTATTAACAATGATTAGGGTATTGTTAACACTTGGAATTTTTTCAATGAAGTCCGAAGGTATGCAATAGGACTTGTACTGGGACATGTATGGATCCATACTAAATACGTTGATTATTTGGTTTGTGTTCATGGTTCTAGGTCTAGTAGAACACTGCCGTCGGGTGTGATTTCCCAATAGGTTTCAAATTGACTCAGTGATATTAGCGTGATACTCTCAGTCAGAGCATTGGCAAATGTACACTCTAAACGTACATTCCCTGTTCGTACTATGCTCATATCCTGTGTGCCAGACAAGTCCAAAACAATAACCCCATGATTTTTTGAAAACATTGAATCGGTTATTCCATTTTCAAATAGTTGAGAGTCATGATCTAGGGATTGCATGGTCAACTCGTACAGAGTTCTATAGGATTTTTTGTCAAATGATAGAGTGTACAGTGGAATACCATTCACTTTGCACACGAGGCTAGATAGACCGAAAAAATTAAAATCGTGGGGGGATTCAGTCCAGGATCCAACGGCACTGCCACTCTTCACAAAGGCCAAAGCCAATTTTGATGGGATTTCTCCATTGATAAATGATGAATCGCTATAGCTACGAGAGCCGGTGGCAATGTGACGTTGATTGGTGATCGTATGGGGGACAAGAAGTTTAATGTTGTTACCATTGGCTCTTAGCTTTTCCACTGCCAATGCAACAGAGCTCATAACTTGTTGTTTTCGGACGTGGAGAATTGCCGATGTGATAATGACATTTGCATCGGGTGCTGCAGGAAGTGTTTTTCTCAAAATGAAATTCGATGGGGTCATCTGTAACTTTATGTCAATCTTGACATTGGGGGGTAGCCATTGGGATATATTGAATATCTCATGATTTAATTCCAACTAGATGATACTCTTGGGTCACTGCAGTAGTCAACTCACCGTCAGTATCAACACCTGATCGATATTCATAGCCCAATGATTGTCCTCTCAACTCCTTGTATGCCTTTGGCGTCATCATCATAAATTGTATGTAGCTTGCATAGTTTGATAAATTATTGCTAGTGCTCACCAATGTTCCATTAATCAATACATTAATTTGTTTGAATAGGTTGTGTAGAATACAGTTCTCGTAGGAGAGACCATCGCCGGCATTTGGAGTTGTATTATCTGACTTTTTCTTCACCGCAACATTTAAATCATAAATGTTGACGACAAATCAATGAAATAGTCTTCATTGGAAAATAGTTGAAAGTGTATATTTTCCGAGAGGGGTTGTTGGGGGTGAAATTGTTCATAGTAGCCATACTTGACACTGACATCAACATTTTCAGCATTGAATAGATTCAATGAGGAACTAATTGATGGATATGATTCCTTGTGGGGGAGATAAGTCATCTTAAGAGAAGAAATCCTTCTTTGATCTAACAATCTTTTTCTTCTTCTGCTTATTGGCCTTCGTTGTTTTATTCCTCAAATTCCTTGTTGATGTCCTTTGCTTCCTGCCTGGGAGGAGACTGATGAGTGAATGACGCGAACGCATCCTTTTCAATCCCTCCCCATTTTGTCGAGATTTTAATTGTTCACCAACGGCTCTTGCTGAAGATCTAATATTTTCCTTAACACTCTCCTTGAAATTCTTGCCCGACCCCAGTCCTGTAGTGTGGAGGCAGCAAAATTTGATGCAGCAGGTACAAGATATTTTCTGGCAAGGGGTAGTGCAGAACGAAATAGCCTAGCAAACCAGCTACCAAGACCGTAGCCAGACATTGTAGTACGACCCTTGTAGTAGTCCAATCCATTGCCTAATTGACGTGGACTCAAAGCACCAACATAACAATCGATATCGGGACAGACAAATGGAATTCTTCTATTGTTCATTTTAGGTGATTGTGCTGTCGTTGACAATGGGTCGAAAATGACATGTAATCACTGCTAAGCCTTTTGAAATTGCTAGAGGATCACCTAATTCAGTTCTTAGTGTTAACTGACAGAGTTCCAAATAGGAAGTGTTTACGGGAATATACTGAAGATGCTTTATATTGTTGTGATGAATACGCTCTTGATTGGTTTTTCGTTCAAGAACTCGTAGGAGGGGAACATTTGAATTACCGACTCTCGATGTTTCCACAAATGAAGCGTAGAGAAATATACAAGTGTCAGTGGAGAAAGCAGGTGGGTAGTCAGCAAAAATGAAATTAGTGTTTCCGGCGCTTTTACCATTGATTATATTGAGCTTAAAGCCAAGAACATCCTTTAGGTTATCATTGAGAATAACCGTTTCGCTGGCAATAGGTGAACTAATGTAGATCTTGCCCTCCTCCTTTGAATAGTTGAAATGAAAAGCTCCTTTTTTACGAGCGGAAATTCTTTTATTAATAGAATGACATAAATCATTCATACAGGTGAGTTCCTCGTAGGGTAATTCAACATATGGATAATCCGTCCAATTATTTTTTGAATTTGTTCTTGATCACCTGAAGGTGGTGGTGGTGGCCAATTATAGGGTCTAATTTTTATATGATATTTACAATCCTTTCTCAGGGTGTCATAGGTATTTTTGAGAATACAGTCGACAAGAGCCACTTCATATGCACCGTCAAATTTGATGGCGGGGAGAGTTTTGTCCAAAAATCACTTGTCGTATTCAAGTCATTGTAGAGAGGATCGGAAACGTTGGACATGAAAGTTACATAGAAATCATTGGGCATTGTCAATATCTTCAATACCGATCCAAGAATCGAAATCAGAGTTGTATCCTAGCCACCGAACAAGTAACTGTTTCTTACCCCTGCGAGTACGAGTCTTTAATATCTTTTCAATTTGGTAGATTTCACTATCATTTTTAACTTTTTGCAGTTCATAGTCATAAAAGCCACCGAGAATCTCTTCATCTTTAGTATCACGCAAGCGGTAAGTTATGGGCTTAGTGTCTAGGATTTTTGCCACTTTAAAAAGTTCGGTGGACCACAAGTAATTCCCCTTTTCAAAAACATTAGTTGTTCTATTAATTCGAACAGTATCACCAACATTGAATTTATTTTTCTTCTTCTTGACAATCGTTTCATTGGAATACTGTTTAAGAAAGGTGTCAATTGTATCATGATCAGAATGAAGAACTTCCGTTGGTGTAGAGTTGGACAATGATCGATGAGGTCGTTGATTATAAATCAACATGATTTTATCTAGATCATGAATAAAAGCCGGTGTATTTTTCAATGTACAATATCTTGAAATTAAAAGTCGAATAGTTCTTATCAATCGTTCGGCCAATGCAGCCTTTATACGACTATGAGTATGATAGAGCTGTGTACTATATTTTACTAGTACTTTTGCAACATGGGGATTATCAAATTCACTACCGCGATCCGTTTGAATTTTTTTATATGAATCCTGTTCGAGAATACTTTCAATGGCCCGGGCAACTTCAACACCTCTCTTTGATCGCAATGGAATTGCATATGCATAGCGACTAAAAACACTGATTGCAAGTAGAATGTACTTGTACGGTGTATTGTGACGTCTTTGAAGCTCATCTAGAGTCAGGAGATCTGCTTGCATTATATGCAATGGGTAAAAGGCTTTAGTTTTTCGATATTGATTGGCACGAAGTCTATGATTTCTATGCAGAGTGTAACTTGATTCATTTTGTAGATAGTCTTGTACACTTTTAGTGTGAACACCAGTGACTTTGGAAAGAGTGGTGGGGGAACTTAAACTCCCCGCCTCACCAATATTTTCATAAACACCTTTCAGAACTTCAGCCATTTTGAACGTAAACACGTTGTGTAACGTCCGCTACCCTTTTGTATACTGGCTGTTGGTGGAGGTAATGGTGACGTTGACTTGATACGTCTTCGCTTTTGTCTAGCTATCAGTGGTGTGCTAGTATTTTCCAAAATTGATTTAAAATCTTCTTCTTCTTCAAGTTCATATTTTAATGTTGATGATGATGATGATGATGATGCATGTTCATTTAATTTTTTTAGAATTTGTCTATTGCCAATAAGACTTTTCGGGAAGTTTAATGTATTTAGAAAATTGTATAGATGAGTGTCAAATGATAATAGTCCTTTACGATTTGTAACCATGTCATAGATTAAATCAAGTAGATTATAGCTCTTGCCCTGAATTATAATCCCTTCCCCATTGCTCTCAACTTGAATTTGACCACTTTCCAAGAGATATGTTAGGAGTCGTTTATTTTGTTCACGATATGAGTGGGGCATTAGATTTCCAATTTTCAATACAATTGAATCCAATTCCTCCTTCTTTAATTGTGTTCCAGCAGCAGCAGCACAGACTCTTGAGGAAGATGATTCTTTTTTGTGATCAGCAGCAGCAGCAGTCGGCTTCGACCGATAGGACCCGTGTTTGTCCACTCGGCGAAGTGCATCTTGAAGTAAAAGCAGTTTTTTATCATCCTCAATATTTTCATTGTCAAGGAATTTGCTCAGATTGTTCTCAAAGTGTTCGACGGGTGAGAGAGCTGGTTCTATTTGAGTCAATTTATAGGGTTTTGCCATTCTCTAGAGAAAACTGTTTACAAGTCCTGCAATTATTGGCAGTAAAAGTGTGAAAAAGCTACCGCCCGCCTGAAGAAGTCGTTTCCTTTTAAAATTCTTTCCTTTCTTTTTAGAGGCCAATGTACGTACAATGGAACGATGTTGCTTTGCCTGTTGCTTAACTACTTCTGGCAGTTGAACATTACCCTCGATCAAATTTAAACAAAGTTCGGATATTAGATTAATGAAATCATTGTCAATACCATGTTTGAGTATTGCTTTCCTAAGCGGAGGTTTTGAAGTGCTTAGAACTGAAAACAAATGTCTATTTTCATGTAGTTTCTTCAGTGTCATGATAGCGACTAATAGGTCTTTTTAGTGTTCACAGGGAGATATACTGTAATTTCATTGTCGAAAATATCTGTGACTACACGCAGATCCTCGGGTGTATTTTGATTAAGATCCAATAGGATATAACCGTGGGTTTTATTAGTTGCCTGATTGTATGCTGAGAGCAGAAATTTGGGTGCACCTGGATAGATTTGTTTATTGAGCGTTATTAGTGAGCTAGAATCACGAACAACTCTGTAGATGATATAGTAGGTGCAATTCAAAGCAAGTGTTCGCATACATTTGCTCTGATGAAAGAGATTGTGTAGAACCAGAGTAACGGAAATCTGTTCATGATGAGAGCGAACAGTGAACAATTGCAGCATTTCCTGGGACCATTGTTCAATAGATTCAGCCAGATCGTCAATGATCAGCCAAGAGTTTGGTTCAATAATGTTGAAAACATCAAGTCCCTGTATGAATTGTATCTGCACCAATCCCATGGCAGTAATTGCTTTTATTTTATCATATGACTCCTGCCAAATACTATAGCAATAGTATATTTTTTTCGGCTTTTCCACAAACATTTTATCGCAATTTTTAATTATTTTAGTTAAGAGTGTTGTTTTGCCCGACATTGAGGGCCCACACAGAAACGATCTGAATGGGGTTTTAAATTGATACATGTTCCCTTCAACAGTTCACCTGGACAACTAACCGTAGACCCTAATTGTCTAATGAATAAATAATTTCCCTACTACTACTACTACTACTATGTTCTTCAAGAAGAATAAAAAGATGAATAAAGAATCATATTTTCTTTTATTATATGCATAGAAAAGTAACAATACATTGAAAAAAGCACATTAAACATGAAAAAATACACTTTTTTTAAATTTATTTATAATAAAAAAATACAACATTTACATGGGCACAGAGAGAGAAAAAACACTTGAATACATTTTTTTGTTTATTTATAGAGAAAAAAATACAGCATTAAATTAGAGAGCACTTGAAAAAATATCACTTTTTTTTAATGAAACACTTACAAAAAAAAAATCTGCTCTAAGTAAAAAAAAAAGATAACTTTGATAGTGGCGGTGCGCCCCCCCCGCGCTGGCGGCCGCCCCCCCCCCCCCGGGCCGCGAGCCCCCCCCCCCCCCCCCCCCCCAAAGGCCGTCGAGGCCCCCCCCCCAAAGGTTTTAGGAAATAATTTACAGGACTTTATTCAAACCGAGACTTTCCCTATGGGTAACACATTCGGCCCGGTCTGAAGTTAAATAGTGTCCAAGGGGGAGGGTGGTCACACCGTCTTGACAAACATAGACCTTGTCGGAAATGGTACTCATGGCAGTTTTTTCTACATTTACAGTAAAGTTCCTGTATTTGAGAGAACGAATTGCCAGCAATTTGGCTCGTGGAATTGTATTTTCAACAATACAATTCCTATAAATGTCCATGTCGAAATTCTTATCCACATAGCGCGTGGGTACTCCTTTGCAACGTTTCTTGATTTCCTCGTCGTGTGTCTGTATAAAGTACACCTTCGGACTTACAAACATACCACAGGAAATCAAGTCGCTTCCCGTTTCTGATTTAAAAAATAAAAGCTGATTTGGTGCCCGACGTTTCACTAGCTCTGGGTAAAGACCACCCCAATTAGTGTAGTCCATCCGTGAGCTGATAATTTCACCGTGCGCCAAATCATCAATTAGATTTGGGGTTTTTACTTTTAACAGTAGAGAATCCGTGTCCCCGTAGCAGACCTCTACTTGCCCCTTTTCCGGCCACTGTACCCTAGCCACATTGTAGTAGAATTCCAACATGAGCTTTTTAGAGATCTCCAAGATCGCACTGCCTGCAGCAATATTTTTATTCAAGACAATGCGTCTTTTTTTCCTATTCAAAAGTACCATGTCCGGGCCAATGATGGTGAAGGAAGCGTAATTTGGATCGGCAATAATTCGAGCACATTGTTCGGGATCGGTCACGACGTCACAACGATTCCTATTACGAACACTCTCACACATTTTGCCGAAAGGTGAATTCAAAATGAGTTTATAAATTTCTTTTTCAGCCTTCGTCTGCGCTGCAGAACGTTTGTTGACAAAAGTGTCAACAAAGGTTTTCAGATAGGGTTTTGGCTAAACTGGAGTGCTCTGTGAACCTTTGTGACGTTGAAACCGTTGTTGCACATCCATTTTAAAGCTACATGATGTACAACTATGTTTTTTTTGGCAGAAGGTCAGCAATAAGTTTTTGTTTTGAAGGTTTCCAATGCAATCCGTCCACCTCGACTAAACGCCTATTGCGAGGGCTCAAAGAGTCCTTAGTCACAGGTCTATTGATGCACGGGAAAACAAAATCCTTTACTGAATCGTGAAGCTCGACTGGTATCTCTCCATCCATTTCAAAAACCATCCAACCGGTCCAATCTCCTCAACACTGTCAATGTTAGGGAAATGGGGAGCTTGAGGGTCATTGAGCCATTTATAGTCACCGCAAGGTAGCGCATAATGGGACATGGCCGAGGGGTAGAGAGAATTCATATCGAGGAAAACTGCATCCGATTTTGTCCCCGTCTTCTCTCCTGTTGGATCAGTTTCCAAGATACGATCCCCGTGAAAAACAAACCCCCCCCCTCATTGACCTTTCTATGAACAGATGCTGATCAATGTCAGTGATTAGCACTATTTTTTCCCCACTAATTTTTAGGATAAGGTCCATCGCTAGATGAGGCGAAGAAAAATAATACCCCAAATCAAGATTAAACTCCTCATAGATTTTGTCCGTATTTTTACACATAATGTCTAACAGAGTTAACACGTCACTCGACAAATACAGCTTGCAGTAGTCAAAGCCATTTTTACACCCTCCCTCTGCCCAAACTTTTTTAGCAAAACTGTATTCCTCGGGGGTGCAACTACGATCGTGAAGACTGTCATAAAACGATTCAATACAAGGATGTTTCCTCGGCGAATCTCGACATGGAACAATAATGGTCATAAGGATATATGCCCTTGACCGTTAACAAATCATATAAATCATTTGGAAATTGTTGCTTGAGAAGGGGGAAAGCGTTGCAACCGTCATCGTTTTTCTGCACTTGAATTAATTCGCTCAATGATTTGGGGAAAAAACTGTATGAATCTAAAAAGCGAATTTTATTCGTGTACTCAACGTCGGCTTCAACAAATTTCCACATAAATTCCAAAACAAGCAACTTTTCCGCTGATTTAGGTATGATTTTGTAGGTAAAGCTGTCTATCACCCATGCATCATCCACTGTTCCATTTCTTTGAAGATGTGCCAATGCTGGTAGCACATACTTCAGATCATAGTTAGAGTTATGTATAAAAACAGGAAGAAAAAGTTGCTGTTTAATTTTTAAATTACATGAATTTTGTGCCCACCCCCGAAAGTTACTTTTTCCCGTTGAATTGGGGTCAATAAGGTGATTGTGGTCCTGCGCCGAGTCTTTTGGGGCAAGAACACCCCTACATACCCAACAAATTTTCCCCTTTTGCAACGCCAGTTGCTCTTTATCTGACAATGTCATTGGGTAATTGGTATGACGTAATCGTGAAATTGCCCCGTTTGCTGTTTTTATTAAAGATACCAATAACTTTTCCATGCTGCCCTCCTCATCCATAGCCAAAAAAAACTCTTCCAATTGCATTTTATTGTTGGAATCACGACGAGCGTGTGCGTAGGAACACGCAACTAGTTTGTGTTCCTTGACTATATTTGGCCTTGATGAGTCTGATACCTCAACCAGTCTTGTTTCACAATCCAAAGACACTTTATCAACTTGTAGCAGGGAATTTTGGAAATTTTTAAATTGTAAAGTTTCTTTGCCTTCTGCCGGCATTTCTATTCGTTGATTCCCATGAATTTTGCAATGCCCCATGTGATCCGAGAATGTTCTTTCAATTTTAAATGGGGAAAGGCACATAGGGCAATAGATATGTTCCCCATATTTTTTGCCTTGGGATAGGAGTCGAATTTTTGCTGTAACGGGAAAAAAATGACCTTAAGAATTTACATCTTTGGGAGGCTCGTAAATAACCCATACCCAATTTTTAACATTTTCCACCATCGGTGTCCTCACTGAATACAAAACCCCTTTTTTATTTGTTTTTTTCCCCCATCTACAAATTCAGTGTCATACTGGAGAACAACCACCCCCAACCCAAGATTTTCATTTGCTTTCTCGAATATGGTTATTTCTTTCAAAGACACCGGATATTTCCCCTCTAAACAATCAAAATTTACTTTAGGGAAATTTTTTCCACCATTACGTGCAAGTCCGTCGAGATTTTTCATTGATGACTCATTTTTTAATGTTTTATGGGCTGCCGCTAAAAATGCATACTTAAAGCATTGCAGCCCCGTGTCAAAATAGAAACTCTGAACTCCTTTGGTAGCCGACAAATCTGGGTGGCATTTTATTTTTAGATTACCCGCTCCCCTTAAAATAAAGTTCTTTTTAAATCTACTGAGATTCAGATCCATGCGTTCAATGTATAAAATTGTGGACCCACTACCTCTCTCATTAAACGTGTCCAAAGTTGAAATTAGTTTATTCACCCAGTTGAAAAAGTTGTCTTCAAATTCCTTTAGACCTGGGTAAAAAGTCTGATTCCCAGTTGAAAAATGAAAATAAAAAATATCCCCGAATGTTCCCTTTTGTAAATAGACTTTTTGATTAACTGATGCTTTAACCCCCCCCCCCTTGACCCCCCTCATTTCTGAATCTGAATCTCAATTTGCGCTCGAATTCTGTCGATGTAGCTATGGAAAACTTTTACAGGGTCAGTTAAAATAATGCCCGCGTTTTCCTCGGGAGGGTTAAAATCTACCCTGTATGTTTGTAAGTGACCTAGAGCAGATTCTAACAAACAAAATTCACGTAGTTTCGGGGACATGACACTATTTTCATGTCCTGCACCTATTTGCACAGGATCCAATTCACTAATAGTAAAGTTGTCATCAAAAATGTCCCCGGAGAATTAGGTCCAACAATTTGCATAAGACTGTCCATTTCTTCAGCTGTAAATTGAAAATCCAGGGGGATATCAAATAACGTACCTTCACTAACATCATCATCCGGCGAGAGGGGACAATTACCAATGATACTTTGAAATCCTGGACCAGGGAAGGCAGAAGTTTTCACAGCTTCCCCCTGAAACTAGAAAATGAATGGATTAAGTTTTTTTTCTTTGACGAAAGTTTTATCACAATTATAACACACTTTTCTTCTTTTCTTTTTCTATCAAACAATGTATAATAAATTACAAATTTTGTTAATAACACACTGACACACACATACACAAACACACGCACACACACACACACACACGCACATACACACACCGACACACACACACTGACACACACACTGACACACACATACACAAACACACGCACACACACACACACACGACATACACACACACATACACACTCACACACACACACACACACACACACACACACACACACACACAACACACACACACACAGGCACAGAGACGGCGCACACTCACACATACACACAACACACATGCACACACACTCACACATGCACACACACTCACACATGCACACACACACACTCACACTTACACATACACACTGACACATACACACACACAGCACATGCGCACACATACACACACACACACAGGCTCACACACACGCACACACGCACACGCTCACACACACAGAGAGAGAGAAGACACATGCACAGAGACGGCGCACACTCACACATACACACAACACACATGCACACACACTCACACATGCACACACACTCACACATGCACACACACACTCACACTTACACACACACACGCACACACACTTTTATAGTGTTGAAAAAAATGGCGAAAAGGCTAATTCATTAGCCTATAGAAAAAAGGTTTTATTTTCTATGCGAAATAACCATTATTTTATAAAGTTAAAAAAAACATGTTAATTTTTTCACCCCATCCTCAAAACTCAATTCCTCCTAGAATTATTTAAACTAAATAGTTACCCCCCGCCCGGGGGGGGGGGTAGAGAAATTTAAAACAATGGTCGGGGTTGGGGGGGGATTAACATTTTAATATCTCTGACATACACTTTTACAATGTTGAAAAATGTCGAAAAGAAAATATTTAAAAAAACAAACAAAAAAAGTTGGATAGAAATAGGTAGAAGCTAGAGGTGAAAATACTCACATTTCCAAATTCAGACTGCTGTTGAGTGCCATCCGTTTCTTGCATAGATGTGGTGGCAATGTCACTGGCTTGTACAGGTGAACCAGTGGGGCTCCCCATCATGTGAGCAACTATCCATTCTCTTTTCAGCTTTCTACCTGGCTGCATAGGAGTTGGCACTGGTGAGTTTTGAGCAGGCAGCGTCGGTCTGGAATGGATGTGAGTGGCTCCCAATGGACCACTATCTCCACTTGTTGTATTGAAGCAACGCCGTTAGTCTTAGCTCTCTTTTCCAGGGGAGGGTAATTGTAGGAATCCTTTTCCTTAAAAAGAAGGCAAAATTTAGCATGAAAAAAAACAATTCCCTTTTTTTACACAAGAAAAAATTAGTCTGCACAAAGAACCCCCCTCTAACCACACGGAATCAGGGAACAGAGTCTCTCTCAAACCCCGTAAAGCTCTTTTAAAAGATACAAGAATTACTTATTTAACACAAAAATTTCGTTTTTAACGGATACCAAGTAAACCGTGTTAGAATTGATTCATTGTCCTCTTCCCTGTCATATATTTTTATAAAAGCCTGTTAATCATCTATGAAATCCATTTACTTTCATCAAATACAATTGAAAAATATCTGTCTAATTTGGTCAAAAAACAAACTCCTTTGTCAATGAGTCTTGAATCGCACATATCCGTCTTTTTTTTGTTTTCTTAATTCCGATAAGACGCTTGCCAAATGTTGTTTTGAAATCATCCCCTCTTTGGTAACATGTTAAACACAGGTGGCTTTATTTAGAGCGGAAGAAGATAGTACATTTAAACGCACGATTGGAAAAGCCACATTTTGAACGAAAAAGAACGAACTAAAACTACAGAATTATGCTCCTAACAGAGCAATGGAAAAGTGAGTTTTTTGTTTTACATAATAGAAAAAAGCGTGGTTTGCCGTTTCTATCGAATATACGCATCATATTTTAAGCTTTGTGTTGTTGGAGGGGGGCTAAGTCCCCCCTGAAATTTGAATTTACTAGTAAAATGTTTTTTTTTTTGAAATAAAGAATGAAAGTATATTCACATTGAAAATAGAAATATCTATTGTTTCAGAGTTAATAAAATCCAGTGTACTATGCTTTCGTTTTAACGGATACCAAGTAAAGAAAAACCGTGTTAGAATTGATTCATTGTCCTCTTCCCTGTCATATATTTTTATAAAAGCCTCTTAATCATCTATGAAATCCATTTACTTTCATCAAATACAATTGAAAAATATCTGTCTAATTTGGTCAAAAAACAAACTCCTTTGTCAATGAGTCTTGAATCGCACATATCCGTCTTTTTTTTGTTTTCTTAATTCCGATAAGACGCTTGCCAAATGTTGTTTTGAAATCATCCCCTCTTTGGTAACATGTTAAACACAGATGGCTTTATTTAGAGCGGAAGAAGATAGTACATTTAAACGCACGATTGGAAAAGCCACATTTTGAACGAAAAAGAACGAACTAAAACTACAGAATTATGCTCCTAACAGAGCAATGGAAAAGGGAGTTTTTTGTTTTACATAATAGAAAAAAGCGTGCTTTGCCGTTTCTATCGAATATACGCATCATATTTTAAGCTTTGTGTTGTTGGAGGGGGGCTAAGTCCCCCCTGAAATTTGAATTACTAGTAAAACGATTTTTTTTTTGAAATAAAGAATGAAAGTATACTCACATTGAAAATAGAAATATCCATTGTTTCAGAGTTAATAAAATCCAGTGTACTATGCTCGATATGCTAATACATAATGAAAATTGAATTCCAAAGCATGAACACTTTATACGGGGTTTCAATGACGAATTGTTAAGCAATTCTCTGATTGGTTGCCTAAAAAACAGGTGTCAGCTCGAAAAAAAACCACTCTGGTTTTTCTTTGCAAATAGCACATAGTTTTATAACGTGTTTAATCACGTGTAGTTTTAAGAATGTGTATGTGAACTCATGACCTACATTCATTGTGTAATTGACAACAAAAACAGAAAAAAAACCTGTTTGAGGACATTATACACCGCCAAAAAACATGTATATCATGAAATAGAAATCTAGTCCACGTAAAATATGTCAAAAAAAACTTGTCCTTCGTCAAAGTGAAAGACAAGTCCTCAAAGTATAAGACCAATGTCCGGTTGGCCTAGAAACATATCTGGTTGGCCCGGAATGTGAGGGAGCTCTGAATCTCTTTGAAATGGTGTATACAAGGCTCAGAATCCAGACGAAGCAATCTACTTTCACCATAAAAGAATTAGACCTTTGCTAAAGCTCTTCTATCGGCTGACTCAAGCGCTTGACTTACTATCCTTGATTAGAGTCTGAGATATGAAGCGCAGAGTCTAGGTATTCTAAATATGACATTCAAAGCCGTGCATATTAAACACAACAGTAATGATGCTAAAACGATAATTCTTACTATCCACCAGGTAGAATTATAAGTAGTTTCGGAGTATTTGTACATTGCCCAAGAAATAATAAGCACAATATTCATTGTAATACCAATTATACTTAACAGTAAGAGCGAAACTTTTTCAAACCAAGTTTCTAGTCGATCTAATAGTTTTATCTTACTGCAAATAAGTCTCCACGAGTCGAAGATTATCACTGTCCAGATTGGCAGGATTGTCCAACCTAATACAAGGATACATTCTTCCCAAACAATAACAAGCCGTATTAGCCCTGCTATATTAGCTAGGAAGAGTGAACATCCCAGTAATATACTTAAGAAAATATATGTTGTACTCATTTTATCCTCTTTATTTTGAGCTTCTCCCCACTGCGTTGATATCTCATTACAAACAGACCCTTTGCGTGTTTCAGCTATTGCAAACGTTTGATCTGATGAAGTACTTGGATAGAGTTGAACATTATTATCATAAATGTGGACGATTGAAGCCATACTTGCAAAAATTTGACAATTAACTCAAAATCAATGCATCAGCAATTCAAAAATAATTGGAAAGATGACAGTTTTTCATTTATTTTTTTTTTGTTTCAGTTGATTAAAACCCCATAAGTTTAATTTAGGATGATCGACTGAAATTTTTTTCGTATTTTTACTAATTATGCTTGCTTGTTTGCTGATTTTATAGTTTCTCATTAAATTAAAAGATTTTAAAACGTCATTTCTTCGTCATTTCAGTAAGATCTTTGGAGAACTTTTACTAGATTTAAAGCTCAAGTCACAAGGAGGAGCAAAACCTGAAATCCAACAGACATGATACGCTTATTTGGGGAATTAGTGCATTTACAAAACTTAAAACTTACCTCAGTTGTGACGTGTGTTTTTTTTTTGAAGTGTGTTATGAGGTGTGACGTGTGTTAT
The DNA here is from genome assembly GCA_027921565.1 of Artemia sinica. NCBI lineage: Eukaryota > Metazoa > Arthropoda > Branchiopoda > Anostraca > Artemiidae > Artemia > Artemia sinica. The sequence goes on from CM051271.1 coordinate 54,472,996, forward strand.
GACGTGTGTTACTTTTTTTTTTATTTTGTAGTTTCAGTTCCCCTGTGTTGCATCCGAGTGCTAATTTAAGTATCGATTTTATCTATTTTTTTCCGATAACCTGTTAACTCTTCTAAGGCCTAAAAATAGGGTAAAGGGTAAAGGAAGTAGCTTAAAAACACCTTCCCCAACTATATTTTAGATCCTCGATTCGTTCCTGAAAGTTTCATTCATTGAACACAACTACGAAGCCCTAAGCTATAAACTTATGAACTCTGCTTCTAGAAGCTAGAAGGACACTAGCTAAGAAACCCTTTAACTGGAAATATACTCCCAGAAAGCTCTAGAGTTAACAAAATCTTTCTCGTATATTAAATCACAAACCATTCTGATGACTTTTATTGGAAAGAGCAGCTTGGTGCAGTGGAAGTCCGCTGAGCCTTTAACCCAGATGTTGGCATATTGAAACCTCACCAATTTCTGGGTCACAGGTTAAGCACGCTTCCAAAGTGCCAAGCTGCTACTTCCAGTAAATTCTTAGTTGGAATAGTAAAAGATACACCACAAGGAATCAAGCAGCAAAATCTGTGAAATATAGCACCTTGCCGTAGATGAGCAAATTTTAAAAAGATGCTTGTTTTATACTTGTAAACGAAAATTCAATTTTTCGTAAAATTTTGCCTTTAGTTTAAACGTAGTTCTTTGTTAATTGTAAAAGTATGTGCAAGTAGCAATTTCCTTCAAAATTAGCTGTTAAGTAGCTCAAAATGGTGCTCCTGTGCCTGGCTAGCTGAGGACGAAAAAAAAATCCGAAAGAAGATGCTTTCGATTTTAAATGTCGTGGTCACAACCACTTTCCTGGTTTTCAAGCCATTGGATTTTTGCTTGTTTTTCAGCCAAGGGACTGTAAGCTGCCTTTATAGGGTTTTCCGCCAAGACTATTCCAATTGTGTACATTGTGTTTCGGTGTGACACCATTTTTAGGAGCGTCTAACTATTTTTTTTGTTACCACGTGATATGTTCGTCTTTTACTATGTTCAAACTACCTCTGCAATCATGTTTTTTTCTAGTTTTAAAATAATGCTATAAGTCTTTTTGCTATTTAAAAATTCTCTTGAAGCTTTTTTTATGTAAAAATTGTGTTGTTTGAAAAAGTCTCTTAAAGTTTTTCTAGTTTTAAAATTTGCAAAACTTTTTTCTTGTTAGCAAAGTTTTTATCTATTGCTTTTTTCATTGAATACACTGCGTAAACTTTTTTTCTTGTTAAGTTTTTGTATGTTAGAAAGTAGTTTTGTATTTTAAGTTATAATCTTTTAAGTTATAATCATTTAATATAATATAATCATATAATTATTTAAGTTATATTTTAAGTTTTAATCTGCCAGTGATGATGAATTACGCTAGCCCTATGTGCTTGTACAGCGTCACCTTACCCAAACATCTACCCTGCCCATAAGAGACTGGTATCGTCGAGGGTTCAAATTAATATAAAAAAAAACGAAGTTCTTCCGAGGAAAGTAAAGAGCGAAGTCGAAACTTAAAACAAACAAAATTATTACTTAACAGCGTATCTAAATATATCAATAAAACAAATGAATCAACTGGTAATACTTCCCTATGCTTGCAACATTACAGAAAACTAGCACATTAATGAAAACACAATACAGTATAGGAGTTATGGTACGGTAAAAGTAAACATTTCAAGAGCACTTCTAACTGCATAAAAGTAAAGAATTTTTATATTTTTGCTTTATTTATTTTTTTTTGTTTATTTGGCATCACTTCTGCAAAATGAGCTCAGTTCAATGATTGACTGTCGTTTTGGATCTGAAAAGGACTGTTCATAATTATTTTGTTGACAAGTTCGAAGTGAAGGAATCTTATTAGTATTAAGTCTACAAACTCACTTTAGAATTTGTATCACAACTCAAAATTCTCCATTTTAAAGAAAGAAATAACTGGATTTCCAGAGTTCATATTACGGTTGATATCTTCTTAGTTTCGAGTAATACTAGGTAAGACCAAGATGTTACCTGACAAGTCAATCTACTATTTTATATGCTGTGTAATGACTTTAAACTTATAATTTGTATGCCTAAGTTTTTAAGATAATTTTAATTGTATGCTGAAGGTTACTGGTATCACAGCTCCTGTAGGACTATGAAAAAAGTTATAGGTTAATTTCTTTTTGTGAGATTACGCATTTACTTTTGACTCCTAAATCAATATTCTTGTTTTTGTTCTTGGCTTTTGTGTTTTCAGTAAAGTTCTTGTTTTCTGTAATCCTACGAACATAGAGAAATATCACCAGTTGATGTATTTGCATTAGTTTTATTGATATACGTTACATACGCTGTGAAGTAATAATTTTTATTCGTTTTAATTTTATTTTAAGACCACACTGGCTACACATGACATACGAAACTAAGAGAGGAAAGAAAATAATCAGTAAAAAATCAAATAAAAAAAGGTGAGAAAAAGAGGATTTTGCTGGCCAGTGGCAAAACATGAAGATGAAGAACAAGCAAATATTTCGACAAGGACCTCCGCCCAGTCGTCCTGAGTGCTAAACAAAATAGAAAAACAAAAAAAGAAAAAAAAACGAAAATCTAAACTTTCGAAGTTTACCCGACAAAGACAGAACAGATACTGAATAAGAACCAGGCAAGAATCAATGAAAAAGAATTTACCAAGATGATTGAGCAAGAATCCTTTGCCTTGCAATAGTTTTAGCTGGTCTACAGTTTCGATTTTGATTAGATATGCAAATAGGTTTTCTGAAATTAGACTGGGTGAAAATATTGATTGAGTCTTTTAAAATTAAATTCTTATAAATTGGGCTTAATGAAATATTTCCAGTGTCTCTATTTATAGCTAAATTTCTGTTTATGTATTTTTTTTATCTCAATTACCTCTTTAAAAGATTGCGGTAAGCCATTTACAGTAGATATTAAAGTTGCTTCCTAAGAAAAAACCAGGTGTGTAGGATTTTCAAAGATATGCAGGGTCAAGGCGGAATCAAAGTTGTCATTTTTTTTTCCAGTCTCAGGTACTTAACTATTGAAATTTTGTGTTCATGAAATCGTTCACCAAGTTGCTGATGGTTCCTACCAATGTAAAATTTCCCACATGAACACGGGATTCTGTAGAAACCACTACCGAGTACAGGTTCAGTTTTATCATTTCCTGAGTTGCCAAAATGTTCAACTTTTTGTTTAGTTTTGAAAGAAACAGAGAGGTTAAGTTTATTTAAAATTTTTCCAAGTTTATCGCTAAGTTTTGAGATGTATGATAAAGTGGTGAAAGCTTTTTTCTCAATTTCCGGAATAACTGAATCAAGGGGGACGGGCTCTCCATTCTCTTGTTTTATCTGTGATATTTTCAATAAGGTTTATTGGGAAAGCACTGCAGAATATAATATCTTTGATATAGTTTAATTCAGAATTTACATGATTACATTAACAGATTTTTAAACTGTCGACTAAAGAGATTATTACCCTTCTTTTCATAGAAGGGGGGGGGGGGTGATTTGAAGAGAAATTTAGATACCGATCATTATGGGTCAGCCTTCTGTATCTAGAAAATTCAAGACTAGGAGTATTTTTTATAATCAAAACATCCAAGAAAGGAAGCTTTCCTGAATCTTTCAGTTCCATTATGAACTGAAGATTCGAATTAAAATAGTTCAAATGTGCCGAAAAATCTCTTAGAGAGTCCTGTCCATGTTCCCAAACAGAAAATATATTATCAACAAAACGAAACCAGATAGAGTGTTTTAATTGGAAACTATTCAAAGCATATCGTTCTATGGAATCCATGTAAAATTTGCCAAATAAGGAGACAAAACAGTGCCCATGGATAGGCCCATGGTTTGAAGGATTTTTTTTTTTCTGACCCTGTACAGGGTAGCGGTGTCTACAGAATCTTGTGTTCATGTGGAAAATTTTACATTGGTAGGACTTATCAGCAACTTGGTGAACGTTTGCATGAACACAAAATTTCAATATACAAGTCCCTAAGATTGAAAAATAAAAATGACAATCTTGATTCCGCCTTGACCCTGCATATCTTTGAAAATCCGACACATCTGACTCTTTTTGAGGAGGCAACTTCAATATCTACTGTAAATAGGCTACCGCAATCTTTTAAAGAGGTAATTGAGATAAAAAAAATACATTAATAGAAATTTAGCTATAAATAGAGACAGTGGATATATTTCATTAATTGCAATTTATAACAATTTAATTTTAAAAGACTCAATCAATTTTTTCGCTCAGTCTAACTTAAGAGAACCTATTTGCATAACTAATGAAAATCGGAACTGTAGACCAGCTAAAACTATTGCAAGGCGAAGAATTCTTGCTCAATCATATTAGTAAAGTCTTTTTCATTGATTCCCGCCTAGATTTTATTTAGTTCTTATGTCGGGTAAACTTCGAAAGGTTTGATTTTCGTTGTTTTTTTCTTTTTTTTTTCGTTTTTCTTTTTTGTTTAGCACTGAGGACGACTTAGCGGAGGTCCTAGTCGAAACATTTGCTTGTTCTTCGTCTTCATGTTTTGCCACTGGCCGGCAAAATCTTCTTTTTCTCACCTTTTTTTATTTTATTTTTCATTTATTATTTTCTTTCCTCTCTTAGTTTCACACGTTTTAAGTTTCAACTTCACTCTTTACTTCCCTCGGAAAAACTTTTTTTTCTTCGATTAATCTTTGCTCATTTTTGATTAAAATTTATTTTAAAAACAAAACTGCCATGACCTTTTTTATTTGTATGGAACACTTTCTGTTCGTTTTAATTCTTAATGTTGGTCCTTAGTTTCAGTTGAATTTTTTTATATATATTTTCTAATCACCTCCAATCTAGGGGAGATAAGACACCTTAAACCTTATTTAGGAGCTGAACTAAGAAGCCGTACAAGAATTGAAGGACAAAACAGGTTTAGAGTGGCTTCGACACAAAAGGCTAACTATGCGGACAGGTTTGCATATTGACACGCTTGCGGAAAATTTTGCTAGCTCAACAGAAATGTGTCTTTAGGCTTGGGGATTTTTTTGCCTATCCCTAAATAAAAACCACTCAATAGTTAGAAATGAACGGAAATATAAAAAAAAGATCATTTCTGGTGTAGGTATGATAAATGGTATTATAAACTAAGTTTGTTTTCATTTCAAAAATTTAGGGATAATTACCTGAATTCTCCTACAGAACTGTTTTCATTTGTCTTTATTGCTCTTTGGAATGCACAATATTACGTACGGAAATTATATTACTGTGGAATGGTCAAATAAGTAATTTGAATAAGTAAGTATAACAATAAGTAATCCTTCTCTTAATATACAACTTTGAGTGGTCCCAGAACCACATGCCTACACTTTTCCAATCAATATGTAGCATGGGGTAGGGGTCAGGGGTGTAATTTTCTATGGAGAAGAAGGGCAACTTCCCCTCTCGGACTTCAGTTTTCCTCAAGACACCAGTTGAAATTTGTTTTCTCCAAAAATGTCATCAAAAATAAGATAAGTCTACATAATTAAAAGCTCCACTGAAATAAGTCAGTTTTTTAGTACATCTTTACCTTTTTTATTACTAAACGGCTCGTGTTTCAGTTTTCTCCATCTTTTTCACTTGATTTGGGAAAATTGGCTCCAACTTTGACCCCCCCCCCCAAAGGATTTGGACAAAGTTACTTCATTCATTGGGGTATGGATTTAGTGATCTACTTAGAATGTCGTTGCAAACCATGAACTGGATGACCTCTATTCCTTTTTGAATCAAAATGCTTGGTCAAATACCTTCCAGGGGCATGCTTTAAAAAATGGATGCATAGCATTTATGAAAACAGTGAAATTATCTGAGAATGACGGTTAGATGATGAGTGATGATGAGTTCTGTTAATTATTTTTTTCTATAAATTTGTTAGGTGATTTTTTTCATTTGTTTAGTTGTTTCAAAAGCTTTGAGCAATAAACATATTTGAACTGAACACACTTTTCAAAATGATAGCCTCTGTGAATGGGCGTAACCAAGATTTTTTTTAGGGGGGAGCAAAAGAAGTTTTATAATTCGATCAAAGACTTATTTATATGTATTTTTTGTTACGTTGTTACGATTTGGACCCAAAATTTTTTGGGCCCCAAACCGCATAGCACCCTAAGGGTTCGTATAGCTCCCATAGAACTGCATCAGGCAAAACGTATCTTATTTCAAAAATAAATAAAAATTCAGACCTGTAAATTCTTTATTTACTACCATAAACCTTGTCAAAAAGCTTATGACAGTATGAAAGCCCATAAACCATATATTAGATAGATTCAAGTTTAGAAATTTAGAAAATCTTCCAACAAAAGGGTTTCTGATTATATAGCATTTAAAGGGTAAAATTGATGAATATTCTACATCTATTCTTGAGCTATGGACAATCCTCTCACATATAATTACCGTATCAACAGTGCAAATAATTAATAATTTATTGACTTGAAATTTTTTTTTTAGAACACTTCCTTTAAATACGTCCCATTTCTGTTTATTTGAAATGATTAAGACGTGTCTTCAATGAGAGCCGCGTTTTCAGGCTCAGCGGGTTCGAAAAAAGGTTGTTCTCGTATAGTTTCAATTTTCTAGTTTTTCCTCTAGTTTCGTCTAGTTTCAGCGGGTTCGAAGTTTCAACCCCGTGTTTGATACAAGAGATGCGCTGATGCACAACGCTTGATACACAAGACGAGAACAATCCGTGTTCGAAGACGGGTTCTTCACGGCTCAGCGGGTAATTCACGGCCCCAGACAAATATTTGACTCCAACCCTCATTATCTTGTTGAATCCTATAATCCTCCCACCTTTTTGATTACCTCCCACCCTTTTGGATAGCTAGCCATTGATTTATGTACCCAGGATAGGAATCCTACGCTCGCAAATGACATTTTTGACCGGGAAGTGACTATTTATTTACCAATGTCCAATGTATACAATGGTTTGTTCTGCTTATGATCGTCTTTTAATATAATGTCGAGAGATGAACGTGTAGAAATATTGCATTCACTTATTACGTCATATATGGTTATAACCTATATACGATTATAATGTCATTTATCAAGCTTGTACCGCTGCAACCCGGATCACCCAGGGTAACTTATTCTGTTAGTTATAAATGGATGACGCTGGTTTGGAGTAAATTAAGCTTTTATTACAAACTTTTATTCTCCTAGTAATATTCAGTTATTATAGGCTTTACTATTCGTTCTTTACTTTAACTAGCTACAGCTGCAACCCGGATATCTCTTCAACCATAACACTGATGTCTCCATTTATGTTCCTCTACGTAACCATAGGATTCTTATTGTTCCTTAATATAAATTAAATAAAAAAAAAACAAGTTTTCTTAACTGAAAGTAAGGAACGACGTTAAAACTTAAAACGAACAGAAATTATTCCGTATATGAAAGGGGCTGTCCCCTCCTCAACGCCTTGCTCTTTACGCTAAAGTTTTTTATTGTTTAAAAAAATAAGAGTTGTGAGAAAGTCAAACTTTATTGTAAAGAGTGAGGCGTTGAGGAGGGGACAGCCCCTTTCATATACGGAATAATTTCTGTTCGTTTTAAGTTTTAACGTCGTTCCTTACTTTCAGTTAAGAAAACTTGTTTTTTTTTATTTAATTTTTGAACGTTTTTGAATTAATGCAGATTTTGATTTTGGCTCACCGTACATGAATAATAAAAAAAAGATTGCATATTAATTTTACTTTTATTTGGTTAAATGGCTTTCTCGAAACTTCTTTAATTTTATTTACGATCGTTTTTATTAGTAATAAATATACGTAACTTACGAATTAACTTACGTAACTAACTTCTATATTCATATATTTTTAATACGTATATTAGGGGGCTCGCCCCTAGTCAATACCTCGCTCTTTAAGCTAAAGTTCGAATTTTCTTCCAATTCTTTAAAAATGACCCCTTAATCACAAAGGCCGTTATTTAGAATAAATAGCTCTTATGAAGTACTAAAAAATATTTGGCTTAAAGAGTGAGATATTGACTAGGGGTTGAACCCAATCATACACGTAATATTTTCTGTTCGTTTTAAGTGTTGATGTTACTCCTTATTTTCAGTTGGAAAACTTGTTTTTTTTATATTTAATTTCTGATCTTTTTTTTTAGATAATGCTGGGAAATTCGGCGCCCCCTTCATAGCAATGTCCCTTCCCCCATGAAAACTTCCTTCATGGAAAGATCTTCCACATAACCCCCGACCCATCCACCCCCCTACTACCAGAAAAAATCCCCCCTGAAAACGTCTGTATGCTTCCTAATAACCAATACTATATGTAAACATTGGGTAAAGTTCATAACTTTCAGCCCTCCCCCCGGGGACTTTGGGGGATTAAGTCATCCTAAAGGACATAGTTCTGATATTTTCAACCATGGTGAACAAAATGGCTATCTCAAAATTTTGATCAGGTGACTTTGGGGAACAAATGAGCGTGGGAGGGGGCCTAGTTGCCCTCAATTTTTTGGTCACTTAAAAAGGGCACTAGAACTTTTAATTTCCGTTCCAATGAGTCCTTCCACGATATTCTAGGACCATTGGGTCTATACGATCACCCCTGGGAAAAAAAAACAAATAAACACACATCCGTGATCTTTCTTCTGGCAAAAAAAAATGCAAAATTCCACATTTTTGTAGATAGGAGCTTGAAACCTCTACAGTAGGGTTCTCAGATACGCCGAATATGATGGTGTTATTTTATTAAGGTTCTATAGCTTTTAAGGGGTGTTTCCCTCTTTTTTCGAAAATCAGCCAAATTTTCTCAGGCGCGTAACTTTTGATGGGTAGGGCTAAACTTGATGAAAGTTATGTATTTGAATACACCATTGAAATCTGATTCTTTTGATGTGTCTATTGGTATCAAAACTAGAGTTTTCTAGAGTTTTGGTTACCATTGAGCCGGGTCGCTCCTCACTTACAGTTCGTTACCACGAACTGTTTGATCACACTGGAGACCGTGGTTCGATTCCCCGTCGGAGAGAATTTTTAATACACTGTAAATGGGAATTTTGTAAGTGTCATCAGAATCATGGTTTTATTCATAGGTAAATTACAAATGGCGCCTAGATCTAGTAATTTCCTTAAATTGAGACACTGAACAACTCTATACGATGTTTCAGTGTCGAGCCATCTGTGGAAAAGAAAAGAGAAAAGACAGAGAAGAAAAAGATGCCGTTTAGGCAGAAGTCCATAATTTGTTCTTCAGCATAAACTTTATTAATGAGATATTTTGATATATCCTGCATGATCTAATGATTACGATAAGAGGTTCTCAAAGACAAAAGTAGTTAGTTGGTATCATGGAGCATTTGAGGAAACGCTACCCAGTCATACACTCTGAATCAAAGACTTAATCAGAGTCTAAACTTAGAAAAGTAATTCTAGAAAATGTAGATCCGAATTTAATTAAATTGACTAGCGATATCTATAAATCATTTTTGGTTACTACTGGCCGAGGTTTGTACTACTAGATTGCAACTACCGCTACAGCCACGATGTGTCATAGTTGAAGCCATTTGAGCCAGTAATCTATGGTTTTATTATGTTTTGTAAATCAATATCTCCCACAATCCTTCAGTGCTACTTGCATCCATTTGTCCAGTTCAATTTGTAAGTAAACGAATATTTTGAGTTAATTTTTACGTGAGTTGGATTTTACTGGATTGGATTTCGTGTAAATTTGTTTTTATGATCCAGGTTTTATTTGGGCAAAGGTTTGCCGGGTAGGATTTTATAGGGGTTGAGTTTTGCTGAGTTGAGCTGTCTGTGCACCAAAGTTATGATTTTAAAGGCAACTCGCTTAAAATAGCTCTTAAGGCCACTTAACTCTAAAAGGTTGTGTTAAAGCTTATCATAAGATCTATGCTAATGCTTTATTGGTGCGTTGGTTGTCAATCATTCTTGCTGCTACGAGGAATATAGGCAATGGCCATCCCTTAGTATAATGATATGTTTATCCTGGATTGCAGGATTCTAGAGTAAAATAAAAGCTTGTGATAGACAGTATTTTCAAATAAGTCCTTGGTCTTATCCTTGGTCTCTTATCATGAAACGACTTTTGATAACTAAATCTAATGTCTTACTGTAATGACAAAAAAACAAGTACATCAATAGTTTTAAATTTTTGAGGGGTCGCTACTATATATATATATATATATATATATATATATATATATATATATATATATATATATATATATATATATATATATATATATATATTTAAAACTATTTCTTGTTTCTAATAATGACGCACAGAAACTAATATCGCAAACAAGAAGCGTCAGCTGGTTATAGTAACGAGTGAATCCCAGTTCCAACTGACGTCATTATATAGTTTTTACTTTTGACATCATTTATGGTTATAAACTATGATTCTGAGGTTATTCATCCCCTTGTATAAGAAGATACAGTTTTATAGTCAAAAAGCTGTTTTTTTAATATTGTTCTTCTTTAGTTACTAAAGTGAGTAGACGTAGCAATTTCCTTTGGAATGAGCACTCAAAATACTCTCTTTCATGTGCCAGTGCCAAGCTAATCGTGGAGATGAAAAAAGGAGGACATATACATGCTTCACATAAGAAATTTATTTTCCTTATTTTTCAAGCCAGGGGAGCACAAGTTTTTTGCATAGGGTTTCCGGTTATGGTGATTACAATGGTGCACTGTTTATTTCGTGTTTTAATAGTTTTTGTTCTTTCAACCCCAAAGGTCTTATTAAGACTACTTTGATCAAATGGCTATCTCAAAATTTCTATCGGATGCATTTGTGGAAAATATGACGTGGGGGATGACTGCCCTATGATCACTTTTACTCCTAAGGAGGGCACTAGAATATCTGATTTCCAATCAAATGAATCCATTCTGGAGTTCAGATGACCGACCTTTCCATAAAAACCTTAGATACCATTGGGGAATAACTTAATACCCTTGCGCTGAGGACTGCGGGGGCTTGTCACCCTCAAAGACATAATTTGCAGACATTTTAACTACGCTTAAAAAACTGACTATCTCAAAATTTCCATTAGATATTTTTTGCAAATTTAAGGGTGTGGGGGGGATTGTTGCCCTTCAATCAATTTTGACTATTATAAAAAGCACTATCCCTTTTAATGTACAATCAAATGAGGCTTTTTCGAAGTTTCTACAACAGCAAATGACTATCTAAAAATTTCTATCCGATACATTTCGGGAAAATACGAGTTGTAGGGGAGGGGATTTTTCACCCTCTGATCACTCGAATTTTAAAAAGGGCACTAGAAATTCTGATTACCAATCCGATGATCTTCTCCGAAGTTTTTACGATCACCTTTTCTATATAAAGCTTATATACCCCCGGGGCTTAACTTATAACCCTTGCCCTGAGGGTTGGGGGGGAGGTTTCATCCTCAGAGACACAATTTAGGGACCTTTCTACTACGTTGAACAAAATGAGTATCTCAAACAAACAAGATAAACCACAACAAAACACTACACAAATGTCCTAAGTCATACGTTTCAAACGAAAAACTTCCTAAATGCACTTTAAAACATGAACTGAGGTAACACTGACAAAATAAACCACGACACAACGCTCCAAAAATATCCAAAGTCATCCGTTTAAAACAAAAAACTTCCAAAACGCGCTTTGAAACATCAACTGAGGTAGCACAAAAAAGATACACCACGACGCCACACTATAGAAATATCCAAAGTTATGCGTTTCAAACTAAAAATTTCCAAAATGTACTTTGAAACATCAAATGGGGTAGCACAGACAAGATAAACCACGACATAACACTATAAAAATACTCTAAGTCATACGTTGCAAACGAAAAACTTCCAAATGCACTTTGAAACATCAACCGAGGTAGCAGAGACAAGATAAACCACGAAACATCACTACAAAAAATATCCTAAGTCATATGTTTCATACGAAAAATCCCAGAATGCACTTTGAAACATCAACTGAGGTAGCAAAGATAAGATAAACTACTAAACAACATTGAAAATATCCTAAGTCATATGTTTCAAACGAAAAAATTTCAAAATGAACTTTCCAACATCAACTGAGGTAGCAAAGACAAGATAAACAACGAGACAACACGACAAAAGTACCCTAAGTCATACTTTTCAAACGAGAAACTTCCAAAATGCACTTTGAAACATCAACTGAGGTAGCAAAGACAAGAAAAGGCACTAAAAAACACTACAAAAGTATCCTAAGTCTTACGTTTCAAACGAAAAACTTCCAGAATGCACTTTGAAACATCAACTGAGGTAGCACAGACAAGATAAATCACGACACAACGACATAACACTACAAAAATCTCCTAAGTCATATTATTCAAACGAAAACCTTCCAAAATACACTTTGAAACATCAACTGAGGTAGCACAGACAAGAAAAAGCACTAAAAAACACTACAAAAGTATCCTAAGTCTTACGTTTCAAACGAAAAACTTCCAGAATGCACTTTGAAACATCAACTGAGGTAGCACAGACAAGATAAATCACGACACAACGACATAACACTACAAAAATCTCCTAAGTCATATTATTCAAACGAAAACCTTCCAAAATGCACTTTGAAACATCAACTGAGGTAGCACAGACAGGGTACAGCCACGACACAACACTACAAAAATTATCCCAAGTTATACATTTCAAATGAAAAACTTCCAGAATGCACTTTGAAACTTGAACAGAGATAGCACATACTGTATTTTCTCGAAGAAAAAGAAAAATCGATCAAGTTCTCTTGTGAATTTTGCAATAGAAAATAAAAAGAATAGAAAAAGTTTCACTTCAGTTTTGAATTTTCTCAAGGAAGAGAAGAAAAGCTCAAGTTCTCTTCAGAATTTGTCCATAGAAGAGAAAGATGTTAAACTTTGATTCTGAATTTTTTCCAAAAAAAGAAAAAAAGTTACCCTTCGGTTGTGACTTTCCCTATAGAAAAGAAAAAAGAGTCATTCAGTTCTAAATTTTTTCAAAGAAGAGAAAAAATTACACTTAAATGCTGAATTTTCCAAAAGAAGAGAAAAAGTTCTACTTCAGTTCTGAATTTTTTCAGAGAAGAGAAGAAAAGTCCAAGTTGTGCTCTTAATTTCCGAAGATGAGATAAAAGTTACACTTCGATTTTTAATTTTTTCCCAAAAAAGGAAAAAAAAGCTACACTTCGATTTTGAGTTTTCCAAAGAAGAGAAAATGATTGACATGAAACAAGACCACTCGGAAGTAAGAAGAATTTGTGATTTCTTAGGATATAATTTTGTTTTGTAAGAAGTATTTCACATTTGTAACAAGAATTTGTGATCTCTTACGATCTATTTTTGTTTTGTAGGAATTATTTTTTGTTTTTTAATAAGTGTTTTGCATTTAGTAATAAGAATTTATGATTTCTTAGGATGTTCACCTGAGGGTCTTATAGGTAGTGGTACATTCTGTTACACTGGCTTCAATTGGCAAGAGTCATCAGAAGAGGCGTTTTTCATTAAGTTTAAACGATAGTTTCTAGTGTAAACAGGGTATTTTTGCAGCAAAATAGCTGAAAATGCTCTATAGATGATGACAGATGCCACATAGGTGTCCTGGGGCCGAGTGCATAATGACATGATGCTGTGAGGTGTATTACGGAGCATCGTGATAGACTTGGTTTGCAAAAACTTGAAAGACTGGATTGAATGTGTACTTTTTAACAACAAATTTCTGAAGTTGTCTTGGGGGGGGATGAGGTGATGTCAGAGGGTGCCACAGACCATTAATAGTGTGGCGTAGGTTGGGAATTGTCGGAAAATAATAGCAATAGAAAATATATCTATTGGGGATGTTCAAACCCTTGAAAACGCTTAAAATGTTGATGACGGGAGTCGCAGAGTGCAGCCATACTGTAAATTTTTATAAAACCAGTGAAAAACAGGAATAGGCTCGTTCAACGAATGTTTTAAATTCTCTGTGGCGTGAATTGCCTTGGAGTATCACATTCTAGCAATGATATGCCAAGTCCCGCTGTTCAAATAAAAAATACTTCTTAATTTAGATTCACAAGCTTATTTTCATAGGGAAAAGTTTGAAAATGTCCTAGGAGGTGATGAGGAGGTGCCACGTGGATGATAGGGGGCAGCCGCGTAATGCCGGTTGTGTGATGTGTTTTGAGGGGCATCGAGATAGGATTGGCCTGTGAAAACATGAATCAATCAATTGAATGTGTAATTTTAACAAAATTTTCAGAAAATTTTCAAAGTGGAAGGAGGGGTGGTGCGGTGATGTCAGAAGGTGCCACGGAGCAGTAATAGGGTGGCATAGGTTGGGAATTCTCGGAAAATAATAGCGAAAGAAAATACATGCAAGGGGGGGGGGATATTCAAGCGTTAGAGAAATGTTCAAATGAGGATGGCACGTGTCACTTGGGATGTCACCATGTTGCCAATAAAAAAAAAAAAAAAAAAAAAAAAAAACAAAAAAAAAACAGTGGAGCTAAGGTGTAGGGCTCTTTCATGAAATTTTTCAAATTATAAGTGGCGTGAATTGCCTTGGAGTATCATATTCTATCAATGAAATGCCAGGTCCCGCTGTTCAAATAAAATACAATGTTCAATTTATTCACAAGCCTATTTTTGGAGAGAAAAGTTTGAAAATGTCCTAGGGAGTGATGAGGGGGGGGGACCTTGGATGGCAGGGGGCAAGTCTGTAATGCTGTGGTGGTGTGGGGTGTTTTGGAGATTATTATGATAGGGTTGGCTCCTGATGAGAGGATTTATCATTAAAAGCTCTCATTAGTATCTAAAAAATTATCTCAAGCGAGATTATGTGTAATTTGATCGGAAAATATTATTCAAGTGCGCATTTGCCAACTGGGATGGTTAATAGTTATGGCCCCAATGAAACATATCATTTTCATTAAAATCTCTCGGAAATAGCTCAATAGGGCTTGAATTTATCTCGAATATAAACCCTTCCCTCTGTAAACGATTGGTAGTAGTCCCATCTTCATTTGATTTATGCATGTTTTTACTGATATTTTATCCTTTTATAAGCCTTTTCATGTTTTTTTTTTCGTTTGCATTGTCCTCTCTAAAAAACGCTGTATTTCGTTAAAGGCTCTCGGATATGCCTCACTAGAACCTAGAAATTTAGCTCTAATATCAAACCCCCTCCTCTTGAATTACTTGCCCCCCCCCATCTTTCTTTATTTTACGTATGTTTTCTTATGTTTTATCCTATTTCAGGTTTTTTCATGTTGATTTTACGTTTGCATAGTCTTGTTTCGAAAAACACTGTATTTTCGTTCAGGGCTCACGAAAATATCTCAATAATGCCTAAAAATTTACCTGTGCTAACAACCCCCATCCTCTGGAATTGCATGCTAGGAGCCCCGTATTTCTTTAATTTACGAATGCTTTTGCATATATTTCACCCTTTTATAAGCCCTTTCATGTTTTTTTACGTTTGTCGTGTTTTTAAGTGCTTTTTCCGTGATTTCAAAGTTCTATAACGATTTTTACCAATAAGTTTTGTATGTACAAAAGCCTATGTCTTTTTTGCGCTGATGTGGAAATGGTTAGAATTCAGATAATCGATTGGAACACGGGGATTCTTATTCCCGTGTAATCGCTATTTCCTAGAATGTATTCCTAGAAAAAAATAATAGAAATAGCCTGCTGGTCCAGATGATTAAGGTGTTGTTCTGTTGGATGGAAATGGCCTTTCTAGTCCTAATTGTTAGAATATATTAATTCTCTGGGAAAAAAGCATTGAAAGAAAAATTAAGTCTCCAAAAAGTATTATGTAACAACCCACGTTTGTGTGCCGTTCTCAGCTAAATTCAGTGGGATTCCCATGGACTCAGAAGAAACGGTTAACGTGAGAATGCGTTATCTGTAAACATTCCCGATTACATAAGGATTAAAGCCTTGAAAGCAAAAAAACGCCTTGAGATGTCCTGAAACATCTTGAAAAACATCTTGAAATGTCTTAATGAAATTCCTCTGTCTGGCGTTGTCATTACGTAAGACCCACGCGTGCGCTGTCATTAGGTAACAGCCACGTGTGTGCTGTTATTACGTAACACCCAACGTGTGCACTGTAATTACGTAATAACTACGTGTGCGCTGTTATTACGTATCCTCCACTTGTGAGCCGTCATTAACCCATTTTCAATAAATTCACTAAGTCACACATAAGTCCCAGCTCCAATTACGTAGGTTGAAATTCCCTATGATATAGCACCTGTTGAGTCACGTACGATTGCATCATCCTCTATTATATAGCAGCCGACTGTAAACATTGATGTAACACCTGCTGGCTCCTATCGAAACGCGTCTGTCGTGGAAACTACGGACAGGGCTGTCGTGTGAATCCTGGGTAGGGCTGTCGTCAAAGAACATATGGGGATGCTACTATTGCTTCCTTTTTCATGCTTTTCCAAAAATGTTGTTGTTCAATAAGTGACATCGCTGCTCAAATCCTTTATAACCCTTGCTTCACACTGCCACGTTTTACGCAAAAAAAAACAAATAATCTACGAAGCGTAAAACTACTACAAATCAGCATCGATACATAAATGAAACCCAAAACAAACAGAAATTACAATAAATAACCGAGTCAAAGTCAAAACGAACAGAAATTAATGCAAGTATGGCTCAAAACCCCTACGCCTTTCCAAGGGCATAACATAATTTGTACTTTACTGAAAAAATTTCTTTTTAAAAGTTCTCACTCTTATACCTTTAATAAATTAATATTATTAAAATTCTAAGGAAAAATATCACCATATGTATATTGAGCCAACAATGCATATTCATTTGTATTTTTTCAGTCAAGTGCAAACTATGTTCTGGCCTTTGGAAGGCATAGAGGTTTTTAGCCCTACTCATGCTAATTTCTGCTCATCACCTGCGGGATATCAATATTTGAATGGTTGATATTATTTTGTTATTTAGTTGGTGCATTATTATTATTACGAAGTTCTTTTATCATTGAATTTTTTATTCTTTTTCGATTTTCAGGTCATCACAACGATTATAATGAAATTTTAAATTCTTTTGCTATTAAATTATGAAGTTCTTTCGTTATTAAATATTTAATTATTATTTTTATCATTATTATTTTTTAGATTTTCCTGCTGAAGAGAAGGGAAAAATTGAGGATTTCTTTTATTTGACGATCATGATGAAATTTGGCGGCGTTTTTGTAAATCGACACTGAAAAGTAGGAAATTTTTCAAGTTCAAATCAGTGCTGTTTTTTGTAAATTGGCAGCGGTATGGTAAATTGGCACCAGAAAACATATATGTGTCCAGCCCCTTAGCCTACATAAATTCCGTATATTCTCCAATAAAAGTTGTCCTTGTTCGGTCGTGTTATTCTTTCAGTCACTTAGGGGGAAACAAGAGCTTGAATAAACAGTTGGGGATTCTCGTTAAGTAACAAAAGGAGAGAAATTCACTTACAGTAACAAGATCAGTCTTTGCATTGTCGGAAACGTTAGGGCACTTACAAGATTAGAGTAGCGTGGAACAAGACAAAAAATAGCCCTTGATTGTAGCCTGAGACATTGTGATAGAATGCCCTTGAACATGGATTGACGAGAGCATTTGCGTTAGCGTATTGCTTTAGTAGTTTTTGTGTCTAAGAACTCAAGATTTGTGGTATTGGATCGGCGAAATTAGGACAAGTGTTTGAAGGGCTTGAGGTTCAAACCCCTCATAAAAAGACGCTAACGCAGAGGTGGGATAGCATAAGGTATCTCAAGAACATGCCCCACACCCCCGGATCGAAAAGAGTATTTGCGTTAGCTGCTACTATTTAAGAGTTTTTTTTTGTTCAAATGAACTGGAAACCTAAAGTGTAGGTTACCAAAAATAGGATGAGGGCTCGAAAGTTTTTGATTCAAGTCCCTTAGAGGCTGAGATTTATACAGAGTTTGGAGGCGACGATTGATACTTCTGCAAGGGAGGAGGGTTAAAAAAGGATTATTTTTTGTTTTTTTGGGGGGGGGGTTACAAGGAAAAACTTCACAAACGCATAAAAATTTGTCAATATTCATTTTAGTTACGTTTTTACGAGTCGGACATACATTTTGGGGGAGATTAAAACCCCCTAGGCCCCTCCTGAATATGGCGTTGATTATGTCTTACCATAATTCAAAGGTAAAAGGCATTATACAGTTTCATTATAGTCGGATTATATAGTATGGAACATAGAGAGTCACTATTATATAAGGTTTCTATTCCAAAATTTTGAAAAAACCTCAGCTGTATTTTGCCCTATTTACAACTGTATTCAAACTATATTAGCTCATGGGTGCGACTAGGGATGGGCGTTCGGTTGATGTACTAAAACAGCAACAAGAACGCCTTAAATGTATCAAAAGAAGAATATTGGACACAATCCGATTTGAATTCAAGTAAACCCCACCTCCCTAGGGGGGGGGGCACAAGTGTTCCGGTAAACACAGTTAAACAAAAGATCCCATAAATTAGATTTGGTTTAAATAGACTGGATGGTTCAGATGTTTGAGAGGCGTGGTTCCCCCATCAGTTTAATCTAATCTTCCGTCCCTAGTTAAACATATGAGAAATCCGGCTGCGATCTCCTCATCGCGGTAGTCAGGTGGAAACAGCTGGAAATGCCTATCACAATTCTAACTAGCCCAAACCTCAGAGGGTGCCCTCAGGGAGTGGCGACATGTACGGTTAAGTGTGTATTTCCACGAAACGCTCAATGCAACTCAGTGTAAAGAGTCAAACACATGCTATGGCATTCCCGGCAAGCTATGCATTGAAGGTTTCACCGGTGCCTTCTCCAAACAATTAGTAAGCTGAGGTACTCCTTCGAAAAAGTAGACGCCCCCTCAGTGTTGGGTAATGGAACGTCTGTTCGATGAAATGCCTGACGACCCAGTCATTCATCTCTGGGGAATTATTGCCGTTACAGCAAAGACATTATGTTCGCTTCAGAAACTTGAATCAACGGCATTGCGGAAGGCTCAGAGACTGGAACTCCGAAGGACGACTGTTCTTTCTTCTTTTTCAACTCCGGATTCCTTGACTAGTCTGCATTTGGTGGAGTGGGCATCATTTTAAGTCCCCTCACATCGAGGTAACTTTTATAGTAGTAACCTATCTCAAATTGAATAGCAAGAGCGCGATTAAAAGGCAACCTATTCAAAATATCAGTTATTGTAATTTATGTTTCAACTAGAGAGCGAAGAAGATCTTTTTTTACGAGCTTCAAACTTGTACATTTAAGAAGGTCCCAAAAAGAGACTTTATCTTGATTGGAGGTGAATTTAACGTCAGAATCAGGGTAAAGGCATCCTATGCTGATTCTTCCATTGGCCAGTTTGGTCTTGGCTAAATGTGGCGGGGGATCAAGGCTTCTTCAGTTTGCCAAGGTAAATAGTTTGGTCATTACCAATACCTAATTCAAACACAAGCCCAGCCATAGAGCCACATGGCATTCAAGGGATGATTGAGCAAAAATTCAGATTTATTACATCGTCACATTCCGCTGTTGAAAATCAACGGCTACGAATAGTAGATGGTACATCTGTGCAAATACTGGCTCAAAACATGAATCTGATCATCTCCTAGTCAAGTTAGATGTAAAGGTGCAACTTGCAGCACGCCCCAAGATGAAACCTCCACGAAGCTTTTGCACCAATCACTTCGATGATCCTAATATACGATAGGCATTTAGCTTGGAGATCTTTAATCGCTTTGGAGCTCTCAAAGTGCACACGACCAACGAGCAAACCGAGAGATTGAATGAACACTGGGTGACCATACGCAATACAATCCACAAGGATGCAGAAGCTACAATAGAATACCGCAAAGGACTATCCAAAAGTGGATGTTAACACGAATAGTCCAGCTGACTGAGCGCAAGTAATAGATTTCAGACAGAAAATTGGAGTTGCTCAAGTGCCTGAGATGATAAGTCCACCAGTCGGCTAAAATTTACTAGAAAATTACCGAAGACATGGAAGCTGCTGCCTCCAGATTCGACATCAGCAATATGTATCAGCTCCTAAAATCAGTCAGGAGTAAATATCTTAAGCCCACTAGTACCTTCGTCGAAGATGAAAACGGCAAGTTACTCTCGAATAATTCCGAAATAATCCATCGCGGGAAGGCAAACTTTGACAAACTACTTAACCAACTCCCCAAGGCAATGGATCATAATCAGCGTAGCCATAACCCCAGCCGCAGCCCTGATCACTTTCAAGAACCCAACTCACCCAGAAGTATCTACAAAGTCCTAAACGCGGCTCTGTCTACGTAAAATGAGGTTTGACAAGCAATCAACTGCCTGAAAAATAATAAAGCCCCTGGTCCCGATCCTACTCCGGCTGAACTACACAAGTATGGAGGGACAGCACTTGTAAGCAGGCTCCATAAACTATCCTGTTGTATATGGGAAGAAGAGATTGTTCAACAGGATTGGAGAGATTCTATCAGTCTTCCGGTATTCAAAGGAGGACTGAAGACAAAATGCAACAATTACCACGTGATCTTTCTTTTGTTCATTGCTGCTAAAATATTTGCCATATTGCTGCATAATCACTTCCATGTCCAGCGCAACGTGAAGACAAGACCCAATCAAGTGGGATTCCACCCAGGCATGGGATCAATCGACCCACTATTCGTCTTAAAACAAACCTTTGAACACAGGGCAAAACACCAGAAACCGACTGTGTTTCTATTCATAGTTCTTATAACAGCTTTTGACTCGGTTCTAAGGGATGAAATCTAGTAGGCCATGACGGAGGATGAATTACCAGACAATATAAACTGATTTATCTAAGCAGGCTACCAGAATACGCGAGTCCAAATTCAGATCGGCGGGGACTTCTCCTCGATGTTCCGAATTGATTTTGGTGTCTGACAGGGATTTGTATTGTCTCGCGTCTTATTGAATTTCGTGATTGACCTGATTATGACCAGAGCAATGACGACCTTCTCAGGCGTTAGAGGAAGTCCCATTTTTGTGAATACCGATCTGGACTACGCCGACAATATTAGCTTATTAGCTGAATCTCGTTGAGAAGCCCAATCTGTGATATCGAAGGTGTCTGAAGAATCCTCTTGGGTGGGCTTGAAGATGAGTTCCTCGAAGACAAAAGTTATGATATTTGGTATATCATTTCAAGACCCTCAATTTTACTAGAACAGTCACCCATAGACAAGATACCTAAATTCAAGTACCTAGGCTCTCTGGTAGACAATATAGGAGGATGCACATCAGAAATTCAGTCAACACTTTGATTTGGCCTCTATAATTAAACAAAGATTAAAAATTAATTATAAAATTATAAATATTTTAATTTTGTTTGGTGTTGTTTGGAGGTTCGGTAGTTTTCGGGTCCGGTAAGTTGAGCTCTAATTATGATTTTTTGTATTTATTTTTTTATTTTTTTATTATTGATTTATTAGGAGGGTTTTCTCCCGCACAAGCTTGCTTCGGGGAATCGATGATGTATACATTATTTTTAAATAAACCCATTGTTACTTGTTATTGTTACTTGTTAAAAGAAAACTCCGATGGTTCGGCCATATACTTCGCCACCCATAGGACACCTTCGTCAATAAAGCCCTCAGATGTACGCCTCTTCCGGAATAGAAGAAGTGGCAGGGAGGACAGAAGAAAACTTGCCTCGCCTGCATCAAGGCAGACCTATACCCACTCGGTGGCTTCAAGAAGTACGGGCGAGGTTGTGATAAGTCCGGGCTTGAATTGATTGAGCTATTCATGAAAGACTGAGACTCTTGGCTTACCATAATTACGAAGCTTCTAGATTCTGGGGAGAGCTGAGATGCTTTAGTCCTGCTACAAATAAGTAAATAGAAAGTAATCAGCACTCTCTATACAAGCCAAACATACAACAGTACGGTATACAACATTACGCACAAGTCAACTTAAACAATTTGAGTTACCCAAATCTATGTTAAAAACATAATGCGGTAATTTCTCAGAAAAATTTTTTGCGAAAAAACGTAGAAGCAAGATTTTTACATAGCACTTTCAGTAGGATGTCAGTCCGAACTTTGAAACTACTCCCCCATAGCCCGTGAAGTAAGATGTGTGCCACCCATAAATCATTGCATTTTCTTTCCTTTCCCTCCAATGAATATGTTATTGTCAAACGACCATTTTGTTAAGATACCTAAAAACTTGGTGAAATAGGAGGAAGGGATTACAAAGTAAACAAATGGCTGATTGGAGGGCTCTCATACTTACGTGTTGGAAAGACTGAGGTCTAAGAAAAGTTTAAGTTCCCTCTTCATTGGCTATATATCAAACAGTAAGCTTCGCGAAAAACTTGATTCGGTCCTAACTTCTAGGGCTATAATGAACGGAATGGTAGGAGTGCTAGGCTATGTTTCACGGACGATAAATAAAAAAAACCCTTTTCAACTGAAAGTAAGAAGCAATATTGAACATTAAACCGAACAGAAATTATTACGTATATGACGGGGTTCGCCCTTCCCCCTCCATCAAATACCTCGCTGTTTAAGCTAAAGTTTTTTTTTAGTACTTTCAAAAGAGCTATTTATTCTGATTCAATAACCTTTGTGATTCAGGGGTCATTCATAAAGAATTGAAAAAAATTCAAACTTTAGCTTAAAGAGTGAGGTATAAAATTTCTGAGACCACACTGGCTAATCATGACAAAACGAAAAAATAGGAACGAAGAGAAAAACGAAGATTATACGAGCCAGTGAAAAATATTGACTTTAATGCACTTATGTGTTATGTGTTTATATGCATTATTGCATATATATAAACTAACATAAATGTTTTAAAATTTAGTATTATATATGTATTAAAAATAACATTGGTTTATGTACATTTCTAGCATAAACAAATCGCTTTGCGGACTTAATTTTAGCTTTCCTTTTCCAGGAAGCAGTATAGCTAGGTTAATGAAACTTCCAATGATTTTTAGGAATTTATATTCTTAGAAAAATTTTGTTTACCTGGCCTCACTATTTTCTTTATTTTACTTCTTAATCCATTTTACACATTTATTACGAGTAAAAAAAGTACGAGTACGTTTTTACGAGTAACAAAATGGTGGTTGGGGGGGGGTCAAACCCCCTAGTTCACTCCTTGATACGGCCTTGCTTGAAAGGCATTACGTTTGTTTTATTTCGTCGTAAGTTTCCTTAAAATTTGACTCATATGGGATCTTTATTGATTCTCCAGCCTCTGGTTTTGACACACATTTTTCAAGAGTATGTATACCATAAGCGCTATACATATTTTAAACCATGATTGTACAATATTATGAGATGAATAACATTTCTTAGATATAGTTAATAGTTTAGTAGGGGTTTAAAAAATATTACATAAAAATTCAATTTTAAAAACACGATATTAACTTGAAATTTCGTTTTTTACATTCAGCGTATATAGATTCGTGTCAAATAAATTCGAATAAAGTTTCAAGACTTCCACTATCTCCGAATTTTCAGGTATTTCCCCGAAAATCTACGTGTCTCCCCGAAAAGAAATTTGGTTCCCCGCAAATCAACCTATCACAGTGTCACACATAGTGACTATCCCTAGCAAACATTACTTAACATACCATAATTTTCCTATACTCTCTTCTTCGTTAATTATCGTTTACTGTGTTGCTTTGCATAAGAACCAGACCGATATAATTTAAGTATAGACGGTTCTTCATTTTTTCACAAAACTATCAATTTCCTGCAATTAGATTAAACCATTTCGAATGCAGTATTCAAAAAGCTATTAAGATTCTTACATTCATGTCATTCGTGGTCAAGACAATCTTGACAAAATTAGACAAGAATTTTACTTAAAGTTGTTGAACGCTCGGTTGGAGTTTGGGTTTTGAAATTGAACTTCTAAAGAAGGAGAATTTTTTGGAAAGCCGAATAAAAGTTTAAATTTTGTTTTCTTTGCTATTTTTGGTTTTGGACATACTGTATTAATGTTTAATATTTAATGATTGAAGGCATAATATATTGAAGGAATTGATCTTTTTGCCAGGAATTCTCACAATTTAAATTTTTTTCTTTCATTCAGTGTGTAAAATTTAAGTTCTTTCTTTTTTATGCGAGAATTATATTTATTAGTACTCCCCCTCACAATTATTATTCTGGTCCCTTCACCCGTGTAATATTTTCAGTGGGCGTAATATTTCAAACTGCAGTTTTAGGATATTTTACAGTCTTGCAAAGCTGTTAGTTAGGCGAGGGAAATTTTACTGAAAATATGTTCTGCTCAAATTCGGGATAGCCAAGTAAACTTGTTTAAGTATCTAGGCCTACCTTCACAACTTCTAATGCTTGAACAATTTTAGTAACCCTGTATGAAGGCTAATTCTGAGATAAAAACAAAACTATTTGAAGAAATTGTGGTATAATTTATTTTATCGGGAGAACTGTCCCTAAATACCATATTCTTACCACAAAAAATGCACCGCCCCTCCCCCTCCTAATGAGGCAAAATTTAGCTATAGACTATGTACAAGGTTGGGGAATAGGGGATTTAAACGGAAGTGACCCCAAAAATATTATTCATAAGAAAATATCCATTACAGCTTAAAAAAAAAAAACTGGTTATTAGGCTCATATTGTTTTCTTGTCAAGATTTAGCCTATATTATTTTCGGACTTACCACGAACTGTTGGTTAATAATGCCAAATAATGTTAGTGTGAAAAAAAAAGAATAAGTAACATTTATATGATTTGTAGCCTATATCTATCATTTCCAGGCATTAGATGGGCTGATATAAAAATGAGACCGCAATTAGTACTAAATTTGAAACATGGATGGCCGCAGGGATGGTGAGAGGGGGAGGGTTTAATTGGTGACTATATAGTAATTATGAGGTGACCAAAAGAAAGGAAAGCATAGTATAAACAAACAATGAAAAAATATGTATGTGTCGAATGGGGTATTTTCCGCCGGGGGGGGGGATTTTCCGATGGTATTTTCCGCGGGGGTACTTTCCGCGGAGGGTAATCTCCGTGGGGTACTTTCCGAGGGGGTATTTTTCGCGGGGGTATTTTTAGCGGGAGAGTGTTTTCTGCGAGGATATTTTTCGGGAGGGGGAGGGGTACTTTCTGGTTTTATCCGTAGGGGGATTTTCCGGGGGGTAAACACCTAAAACCTTAGAATCAGCATGAAAAACCAATAATGTGTCCATTGTAGTCGAAATTTCCTTTTAATTTAAGTTTAAATTTACTTGTTTAATTTAGTTCTTGCTTGTTTTAAGTTTTAATGTTGCCTCATACTTATAGGTTGAATTTCGTCTATTTAGTTTAAATATCTAGAAACTGCAAACAATATTTGCTTAGAAATATTATTAATGAATTGCTGAGATTAATGACTTAATGAAAAACTGCTACTGCTATTTACAGTTCACATGTCGTCACAATTTTTTTTTTTTTACAATTTTGAAGTTTTTGCCGCAATATCAGCAATAAGTATTTTCAGCTAGGGTTTCCAATCCCGTGCTCTGGCTCTAAAACTTATTCTGTAAAAGGCTTGATTTACTACGTAGATCCAAGCCCTACTTGAGCCTGAAACCGAAGCTAAAGCCTATTTTGGCTCCTGAATTTTCGCAACGAAATTCCATTTTGTGTTTTCCCCGAATCTTGAAGACTTGTCCCCTAAAAATCCCCAAGTTTTCAAGGCTTATCCCCGAATTTTAAGATTCGAGCGTGGAAGCCCTGTAAAGTTTAGTCAAGAAATTAATTAAACAATTTTTGAATAGCTGCAAAGACTGGATGAACGGTAGCTTTGAATTCTAGTCACAGCTAGCATCTTGGTAGAATCCTCATTTTCAGACGACATCTTTGGTCCCGAACGAACAGGTTCAAGTAACTTAAAATACATTATAGTAAGGAATGAAATAATTTGGGCAGGAACTGTTGACCAGTGTTGCCAACGCGGTACAATTGTATCGTTTTTGGTACAATTTAGAGGTCCTGGTACAATTAAGTATATTTGAAGTTTTTTGGCACAATCCAAATATTAACGTCGTTTAAATCTCGTGAACGACGTTATTGGCGAAGTTGGTTTTGAAGATCTGTGCAAATCATCAAGAAGCAGTAATTCTTGATAATAGTTGATTAAAGTGCAGACTTGAGTAACAAAAAGAGCCCGGTTATAGTTGTTCTGCATCTTGATCTGAATGGTGTTGATCGAGAAGACAGTTTTCCTGCAAGAGACTCCTTCTTGAGACTTATGGATGTTAAGCAATGTACAACCGAAGATATCTACCGGGCCGTAACTAAACTACTTTTTCAAGAAATTGGAGCTCCAAAGCCAAACCTATTAGGACTTGCCACAGACAATGCGTCAGTTATGATGGGGGAACAAGATGGTGTTTAGGCGAAGCTGTCAGAAGACTGCTCAAGTTTATTTGTACTTGGTTGTCCATGCCATTCCATTCACACATGTGCCAGTGCTGCCGGCAAACAATAGCCAAAAGAAAATGAAGATTTTTGCCAAGATGTATGCGGCTATATTTGTCGCAGCACAAAATGGCCAGTGAGATTTTAGAATTGCAAAAGTAAATGGAATTAAAGAACATCGATTTTTGAGACGTATAGCAACTCGATGATAGTCTAGACAAGCCGTTGTAGCTCGTGCGGAAATTCTTAAAGAAGCTAACAAGCCAGGCAAGGCCACTGCCATACTAAAAAATCTGCTGTCAGTGGTTTTCAAGGCTTACTTTGCCTTCATGGTGTATATTTTGAAGTATATCAAAGACCTAAACAACCAATTTCAGGCAGAAGACGCCCAGATTCATCTTGTCTATAATCGTTTTTCTGAAGTGTACAAGACAATAGCATCCCACTTTTTGTTGCCTAGTTATACCAAAAACCCACATGACACCAACCATTACGTCGATGTCAAGGACGTGGATTGTGGGGGTGACTGGAAGTGATTTTTGCCAAACAAAAAGGTATCTCTATCTGCTGCAGTTAAGTTTCAAAAAGAGTGTGGGAAATTTTTGATCGTGCTTAGATGAAAAAGCGGTTTTTTTTTTTTTCAACTCCAAGTATTCATCGGTAAGAAAATTTGATAGGCTTTATCCACGCTATGCTATGGGGGTAGAGTAAAATCAGCCAAACCTGGCACCACTTCTAGTTCAGTTTCAGAACTTACCGAGTGACAATGACCTGGAAGATACCGTCCAAGAGTGGAAGGGATTACCCTTTTGCTATGAGCCTGACACTTCGATTGACTCAGATCCAGCCATGTTTTGAATTTGGGTTTACAGGCAAAAAGATGTTAATGGGTCAAAGCGTTTTCCTCTGCTCTGGTGTTTCACTTTAAGCCTAATTGTTCTCCCGCACGCTTCCGCTGCTGCTGAGCGAACTTTCTTAGCTGTCAATCTTAACAAAACCAGCATTAGAAATCGTTCCCGGTGGCAAAACCGAAACGATTCGGTTTCACCACCGGGAACGGGCTTCACCGTGCAAAACGGATTGTCTCAAAGAATTGGAAGCCACCCTTGAAAATGGTTCTGCATCCAAAGTGGAAAACTGTGGAAGGGAATATGAAAAAACTGGACTACAAGAAGAAACAACAGAAAAAATGACCAGCTAGCACAAATGTTCCGCTTTGTTTTTGAATGTTATAGTTTTATTACCTTTGTACTGTTTAACCTGATTTCTTGTGCAATGTAGTCGAAATACTTCTGTTAAATTAATTTATTTCTGATTAGTAGAATCGACCAAGTACTTATGTAGGATGACCAGGGAATTATGTGGTTAACGTGTAACTTGTCAGTGGGTTGCCTAGTCCGTGGACTAGGCTACCCACCTAGTCCTTAATGCCCAAAATTTCGAAAGAAAGGATTAACCCCAACAATCAGCTTCTAGAAAATTTTACTGAAACTTAAATTTTACTAAAATTTTACTAAAATTTTACTGAAAATTTTACGCTTTTAGAAAATTTTACTGAAACTTTCTTCTAAAATGCTTTTAGCGGTTTGGGACTGCTATTTTGTTAAGGTGAGAAAGTCTATAGAAGCATTCTTGATATTTCAAGCTATGAGGTTGCTACTGCCTTGGGTTTATTTTTCTTGCTTTTGCCCTAGAACTTTTCTCAGTTTTCAGCGAAATCAATTAAACGTAACTACCCGTGAGTGTCGCAAAGCGACGCGAGTGGCGAATTTTAAACCTACTGTTCAGATGGTAAAAATTAATCTCTTGAAGTACAACCTTGGTTTTAAAACTCGTACAATTTATCTCAAAGCGCTGGCAACGCTGCTGTTGACAATATAAATTCAGATATGGGAACAATGTTTTTGTGTATGCGACACAAAAATAAATCCCAATATTTTGTAAGTTATGTTTTTATTCCGACCAAGGCACTTCGTATGGATGGAGTTGACACAGAAAATACTCCACGCCTAAAATTTCCCAGAGCCCATCCGATATTAATTTTGGGACAGTTGTTTTGTTCAGCATTGTTGAAAAGTCTAGTAATTATGTCTTTGGTGATATATTACTACAAACATCTGAGAAAGGGCTTTTAGCCCTAGAATATGTAATTCTAATTTATGACGCCAGACTTGCTTACTCTCTTACATAAAACATTAGCCTAAATATATGCACAAGACTGTGTAAAGTTTTATAGTTTTATTTGGATATAATGCTTATAATTCTATACAATATTTCCACTTGTTCAATTGTGGTCTTACTTAAAATTACTTCCTGTTCTTCACAACTATTCAGGGCTTCTGCTCTCGACTTTTAAAATTCGGAGACAAGTCCTCAAAATTTAGAGAATTTTCGGCGACCAGTCTTTGAAATTTGTGGAATTTTCTGCAAAAAAAAAAACAGATGTAATTTGGTTCCGAAATCTGACCCAAATTGGTTTCAGCTTCATTTTCATGCTCAAGCAGGGCTTGGATCTGTGTAGTGACTCAAACCTTTTACAAAATAGGATCTAGAGCCAAAGCACGAGATTGGAACTCGTAGCCGAAAACACCTATTACTGATAATATGGCAAAAACTTCAAAATAATTTTCAGAGTAAAAAAAACGGCTGAAATACACTCTGGCACCCGGTTTATCTCTTACATTATCTTTTTTGCTTTATTCTTTAAGCCCGAAAACGAGGCAAAAATAAAGGTTTTGCTTCTGAAAGTAAGAATGCTGCACTTAACTGTTTCTATCCTTATTTTTCTTAGAGGTGATTCTAACATTTGTTTTGTGCAAACGAGAAAAGGAGGCATATTAGAATTTCACCATAAAATTTAATAAAAGCAAAGTAAAATCCTGTACTGAATAACAAATTGTACAGCCTATTACTCAGAGGGGGAAGTGTCTTGATATTATGCATTTATAGATTAGAAGAGCTATACTTAAATATAGTCTCAGCCCTGGACGCCGGTTATGTTCAATGTGCCGCATTTTCAGACATGTGCTCCAGCCTCCCAAGGTTTTGACATTCTTAAACTTTTCTATGATATTTTTCAGTTTCCTTCTGTCAATTAACCAATTTTCTACTTTTTTATTCAAAGTTTTGACCAAACCCAAACCCCGGAACAAAATTTAGCTCATGGTCCTTAAACTTGAGAGGTAGTAGTGGCGGATCCAGGGGAGGGGCGAGGGGGGCGCGCCCCCTAACATAGTCTGAGGTAGCGTAATTTACTTAATTAACGCAAGTTTGCGCTAATTAAACTTGCTCTTAATGCAATTTTTTCGGATCAACCTATTTTGAGTCACCCCTAAAATGTCCTGGATCCGCCACTGAAAGGTAGTATCAAGTTTTACTAATAGAGTGATTTCATGCCCTTTACAATTCTTCCAAATAAAAGATCACTTAGTACTTGCTTCTAATATGAATATTTCACACCAGTTAACACAGACTTTAACTAAACATTGTAGATTAAATTATTTCTTAAATAGATTTAAAAGGGTTAGAAATAGAAAATAGGTTAGTGGTGAAAATGAAACTTGTGGCCACTTCCTGTTTTCAGTGGTGTTATTTCGTAAACTATTAGTAGTGAAATAATTTTAAAGGTTTAATTAGTTGATAAAAAACCATTCATACAAACTTCATGCCCTGAGACAAAGTTGTTCTACTAGGGGCTGTAATAGGGGCATACTGGGGTTCTGTACTAGGGATGTCCACTGAAAAAAAGTAAGGGGGCTAGGACTTTTTTAATTTATTAAGGAGACTAAAAAAAGTCAGTTTCAATGTCTAGCCTCCCCTCCCAAAGTGGTTGCCCTCCAATCACTTTCGACTATTAAAAAGGGTACTAGCCCTTTGAATTTCACATCGAATGAGCCTGTTTTGAAGTTTCTACGACAACGCCTTCTATTAAAACCTTACATGCCCCCAGGGCATAACTTAAAACCCTTGCCCTGAGGGTTGTGGGGGAGTGTCCTCCTCAAAAACATATTTTCTATCTGGAAATCAACTACGCTGAACAAAATGGCTATCTCAAAATTTTGATTGGATATGTTTGGGAGAATGAAGGTCGTGGGGGGGGGGCTAGTTGCCCTCCAATCACTTTTGACTATCAAAAAGGGTACTAGCCCTTTGAATTTCCAATCGAATGAACCTGTTTTGAAGTTTCTACGACAACGCCTTCTATAAAAACCTTTTATGCCCCCAGGGCATAACTTAAAACCCTTGCCCTGAGGGTTGTGGGGGAGTGTCCTCCTCAAAAACATATTTTCTATCTGGAAATCAACTACGCTGAACAAAATGGCTATCTCAAAATTTTGATTGGATTTATTTGGGGGAATGATGGTCGTGGGGGGGGGGGGCTAGTTGCCCTCCAATCACTTTCGACTATTAAAATGGGTACTAACCCTTTGCATTTCCAATCGAATGAACCTGTTTTGAAGTGTCTACGACAACGCCTTCCATAAAAACCTTATATGCCCCCAAGGCATAACTTTAAACCCTTGCCCTGAGGGTTGTGGGGGAGTGTCCTCTTCAAAAACATATTTTCTATCTGGAAATCAACTACGCTGAAAAAAATGGCTATCTCAAAATTTTGATTGGATGGGTTTAGGGGAATGATGGGCGTGGGGGGGGGGGGGCTAGTTGCCCTCCAATCACTTTCGACTATTAAAAAGGCCACTAGCCACTCCCATTTCCAATCGAATGAGCCCTTTTGAAGTTTCTACGACAACTCCTTCGATACGAAGTGCCCGGGTATAGAGAAAAAACCAAAAACAACACATTGTGCCCACATCGTTCTTTACTTAGGCAGCGTTAGCGCGCTGCCTATGAAAATGCATTACCCATAAGAAAACAGTAAGAAACTGATAATACCAAATATGTTGTTATCTCTCTTAAATAAGTTCTTATCTCATTTTACGTTCTTATTTAGGAATGTGAAATCTTACAAAGCAGTTTCTGTGTTTCTCCAGGCATAAACAGACCTTTCATTTGGTGCAACTGAAGCGGGTTTTTCTGATGCATGGGGCATTTTTGTATCTTTTTTAAAGTTTCTTCTCAGGCCAATGGTAGGAAGAGTCATCTGCTACGGCAGAGAATGGTCTTTAAAATTATATCTCCGTATCTTAGGGAGCCCAGCAGAAGATGGGCTATCGTTATCCTCTTTCTCGTCGTTGGTCGAGGTGACCGAGCCTGTCCTCCCTCGTCTCAAGGGTGTCGCCTCTTTCCTCATAATCAGAGACTCGGCCGCCTCTAGACGGAAAGCTGGGAATCCAAAAAGGGTTTGGACTTTTAGGCCTTTTGAAAAATCCTTGTATTCAAGCCAGCTACTCATTACTGCCAAGCTGATCAGGTGAAAAACAAGCCACAGTGTCCAGTTCCTAGGCAAAATGAAGACTTGATAATACGAAATTATTGGGTTGAGTTTATCGACTCTGGCCATAGACTGGTTATTTACTGCAAAAGCTTCCGGTTGCCTACCTGGTTCTTCAACCTTGTTTTTTTTTCGCACTTTCTATGCACTTTCTACTTATTATCATAATTGAGGCCATAATTACTGACCTGCAGTCCATCCACTTTACCAGACACAAGTTGCCACTTTCTAGTTCATGGTAAGGTCCTCTGCCTCTTTTCTTGAAGGCTGTATCAGGTTGTACCAAGACGCTGTTCGCTCCTTTGGTATCTATACCGCTATACCTCTTCTTTTCCAAAACTTGTAGCAGAGATTTGCTTGTAAAGAAGCTGTCAAAGAAAATTTTATTATAAGGGAAAACGTGAACGTAACTTGCTAAAGTTAGAACCATACCTGGGCCTAATCTAAACTCCTTCTGTTCGTCAGTAAGGACACTCTTCTTCACCACGTAGACTTCAAAGGGCAAGATTGGGCCGTTGCTTTTGCAGAGCATCAAAAACTTTATACCCAATGGGATTGGTTTTCCGTATAAATAATATGTCCAAATGCTCTGGTATAAGGAACCCTTGGTTCATCAACTGAAATGTATTCAGAAGGTAAGATACTCCCGGTTTTTTTGCAAGACTTGGTCAGTGACAAGTCGCACCTTCCGCAACCAATAGGGGTTCTGAGGATCTTTGGCATTTTTGTTGAGCAAGTGAGAGAATTTACAAAGTCAGTGAATTCTGTTGAAATGTAGGGCATCGGCTATAAGCGGCAATCGTGTTTAGCAGCTCAAGTACATAGATATCTGGGATACTTGAAGGAACTCATAGAAATGTGAATATCAATGAATTTCTTTATTTCCATAGAAGTATCACCGATATTTGTTCCTGTTTATTGGACAGAGTATAGGTTTGTCTACTCAGTCGCAGCTTCATAAAAGTAAAAAAAAGTATTCATTGAAATGTTCCACAGGTTCTCTCGTCCAACTGGTTGTGGGCTTACTC
>CM051271.1:54510811-54563311 GCA_027921565.1 Artemia sinica
TGAAAAATATGGTTTTAGATTATCTCATCAAAATCTTCCCCCAACTTTTAAAAGATGCCTGAAAAGTATACAATAATAACAATTTATGCTTCTTTACCTTTAGGAATTTCCTATTTATTCAACTGTAAGTGCTGCTTCCGGTTTACTTTGTTTATTTTTGCTTAGTTTTCTTATTTTGTTGTTGTTCATTTTTAATTGACATTATTTGTGTTTTAAACCAAAAGTGTTTTAATATTTTTATTTAAACCAAAAGTTGATGAGTAATACGTACAAGATAAAAGGCAAATCAATAAACACAGGACAATTTAGAGTTTTTCAGACAAGAAAATAACCAACTAGATTTTTTTAATTGTTAAATTACAACTTAAACGATCTTAATAAATCCAGCTTCTTAAAAAGACCCAAAAAATCATTTTAATCGCTCCCATCCCGTCTAATATTTTAAATTGGCTCGATCTCAGTCTTGCCTCCTCCAGCTTCAAATTCGCATCGCTCCTTAATGAAGATTCGAGCAATTCCGAGTGACACAGTTTTTGTCCGAACAAAAAATATTTTAATCGTCGTCTTCAGTTCCTATACGAAACAGCCGTCATTTACATAAAATGCCTTTTTCCGTTTGCAATTTGAATTGTAACTCCAAACAAAAGAAATCAAGAAATAAAAGAAGAGTTCATATAATTAAACCACAAGAATGTTAGCCTGAAGCTGTTTTGATGGGTCTCACAAGTCCAGGCACGTACAAAGAAATTTCAGGGGAGGGGGTCAAGCAATAAAAAAAAACTTATTTTCAAATTGAACTAAAAAGTAGAGAATTTTTTTCTCAAGAATATATTAGTATAAGTCAGCAAGGGGGGCATAAAAAACATTGGGTTTTACGTGACATAAATACCATATTATCTAGGTTTTGAATGCATAAGCGAAATAAGTCAATGACTTGAGGAAAACAAGTAAAACATATCAAATTATGAAAAAACGAATCATTTTTTGCCCGTAATTTTCACTTATATTTATAGACTCTGGAAAAGAAATATTTTCAACTTTTAATTTTCCAATTAAAAAAAAATAATATAATATCTCATCCAAGATCACAACCTAAGTTAACACACCTCAGGAAGTACTTATACAGCTGTGCTATGCTGATAAATGTGGGAAGTAACTGAACATTCGGAAGTGGTTGAAAAATAGTTCACAAATTAAAAAAAATTGTGCGACAAAGAAATAAATGGAAGATGTAACAAAAAGATCAGTGAGTTAATAAAAACGAACTGGGATGGTTTAATTAAAAAAAATTGGGGAATAGTAAAAAACCTATAATTTAATAAAGAATTCCGAGAAATTGGAAGAAATTTAAGTTCTCAGTGGGTTGGGACCCCAACCCAACCTGTGTGGTCCCTATGAATCAGTTTTTAAGTAAACTACAAGCCTACCCTATACAGATACAAGACTGTATCTTCTTCATAAAAATGGGCACTAGTTTAGTTGTCTTTTTCTAAAGCCAAATATTTAGTGATTGTCCTTTTCTGAAGAAAACATGCTAAACACAAAAGCAGTACCATTAAATCCTTCATTTTATACTATATTCAAATATCATGGCCCCTTTTCTGCAAATACAGATGGGAAGGGGGAATAAAATGTAAAAAACGTGACCATGATACTTGGAAAGTCTACCTTAAAATCGAAAATTCTGGCTCAACTAACCTTCCTCAGTGATTAGATATAGCTGGGTTATAACCAAAAAATGGCTCATTTTTACAGTTTCATATATTTTGTCAATATCAGCTGTTAATAATCCCATATAAAAAGAGCAAGTTTTGTATATAACCTGATATTATGTCAAACCAATCAGAAGGGGGGGGGGTCGTTACTCAAAGAATAATACATATATCATCTTATAATCACATATTTGAACAGAAATTATAAGGAAAATTATTTATTATTATTTACCTGTTTTATTATAAATTTTCCTTCCTGAACCTTCAGCTAGCCCCCTCCCCATATCAGTTCAGTATGACTGTTGACTGAACAAAACTCAAACTCATATGATGCAATTGAAAGTTGGTAAGGTGAATAACTGACTAAAGTCACTTGTCACTAAGCAAATGATAATCTTATGCTCATGATGTTTTCTTAACTTACAATGCGAGTAAGCGAAGTGGGTATTTTCTCATCCTAATAACTGAGTAATTGTGTGATAAGATTAAATGACCGCGATGTGAAAGAATGTCGATACTCATGTCAGTGTAATTAAAATGGGAACAGCGGATTTTTTTTCGGGCGAAAATCATTATTCACTCAAAAGCGTAACATAATTGCAACATAAATTCAAAAACGTAACAAAAATGTACCGTTTTTAGGACCGTAACGTAAAACGTACCGCTTTATTTAAAACGTACCGAAAATGGTACGAACGTAACCTTGGTGGCTACCCTGATTGTGAAGCTCTTCAGAAGTTATATTTTTTTTAAAAACTGAACTATTAAATTTAAAATTTGTCATGTGTTATTATAATATAAAGTAAAAATACTTTCTTATTTTAAAGTAATAAATGAAAAACTAACAATTATTAATTAAAGTTCTAAAATCTTTCATAAAAATTTTACAAATATGTAAAATATTTAACATACAATAGAATTGAATTTTATTTAGAAATGGTACCATAAATTGAATTTTAATTACAAATAGGTAAAAATAGTACCACCGGGAAGCATTAACAAAGTGCTTAACAAGTGCTTAATTTAGCAGTTGTTGTTTTTTATTAGGCCCGACGTTTGTGTATAGAAAAAAGAATTTTTTTAGGCCTCAAAAATATACAGAAGAGATCCATTTTCAGAGTTCAGATTTTAAGTTATAAGATAAGATATTTATTACAAGAAATTCCTAATCACAATCATGGTTGGGCCGAATGTGTATGTCGGAGAAAAAAAGCCAGGACAATAACATCAAAAAAAGTTTAAAACAAAAATATACTGAAAACTGGCAAACGGATGCACCCGTCACTCTATCAAATTGGTAAAAAAAGAAAAAAAATCTGAATTTATAAAGTCAAGCCGAGAATGAAAGACAAGATATTAGTAGGCTGAGAAATGGCCCGGGGAGGGCGAGGTGTGTTTTTTGGGGAAAATATTTTCAGTGTGAGGAATTGTCATTGCATTTTTTCGGGAAATGAAGCCACAATTTAACTTTCCTGCACTTAATTGTTTCTATCCTTACTTTTCTTAGAGGTGTTTCTAACATTTGTTTTTTTTTTGCAAGCCCGAAAAAGAGGCATATTATAATTTTGCCAGAAAATATCATAAGAGCTAATTAAAATCCTATATTGGATAACAAATTAAAAAGCTTAGTACTCAGACGAGGGATGTGTCTTCAGGGAAGTAGTGTACCGATTAAGTTGTTTATCATGCCTCGAAAATTCCTCGCAGATCGACACCAAATGGTATCATAGGCTTGATAATTCAACTAGGTGCTTTTTTTAAAATTTAAGCGTCGTGACTATTGATACTAAACGGAATCTTAGCACAAATATTTCAAATTATTCACTTTAGTTTATGCATTTCTAGATGTCTCAGCCCTGGACGCCGGTTATGTTCAATGTGCCACCTTTACAGAAATACGCTCCAACCTCCATGGTTTTGAGATCCTTGTAGTTTTCTTTGGTATTTTTCAGTTTCTTCCTTACAATTAACCAATTTTTAACGTTTTTTCTTTCAAAGTTGTGACCAAACCCTTCAATAAAAAATTAAGCTCATGCCCCTAATCTTGAAAGGTAGTATTAAGTTTAGCTAATGGAGTGAGTTCATGCCCTAAACAATTCTTCCAATCAAAGGGTCATTTAGTAGCTGCTTCTAAAGTGAATATTTCACACCAGTTAACACAGACTTTAACAAAATATTGTAGATTAAACTATTATAAAATAGATTTAGAAAGGTTAGAAGTCGAGATTGTGTCTGTGGGGAAAATGACACTTGAGCCACTTCCTGTTTTCAGTGGTGTTACTTTATAGACTATTATTAGTGAAATAATTGTAAAAGTTTATTCACTTGATAAATATTCATTCATTTGAACCTCAGTAGTATCCATAAACACAGTCCA
This sequence comes from Artemia sinica, assembly GCA_027921565.1. Taxonomy (NCBI): domain Eukaryota; kingdom Metazoa; phylum Arthropoda; class Branchiopoda; order Anostraca; family Artemiidae; genus Artemia; species Artemia sinica. Next base: position 54,514,901 of record CM051271.1, read on the forward strand.
ACCAGTGATTGCATAATATGCCTTACCACGGGCATGCATCTGTTTCTACGAATGGTATAAGCCTTACCAGACCGGTTTCTGTGTCAACACCCATTTTCTGGGACAATCAGAGACAAGGAATACGGAGGGTACTCAGTATACGCTAACTTGATTAGCATAGCAATCTGATTCAAATATAAGGAGTGATTTTCAACGTATTCAAAGGTTTATTGGACTTTTCTGTAAAATGGTTAACAGCCAGGCTTTCGGCCATTAGAATTCGACGGAAGGTTTAATGATAGCATATGGTATTAGACATCAAAAAGTTGTTTCATTTGCGTAAAATAGCTCAATTTGCGGAAAAAAGTATTTCATTGGCACAACTCCGCTATGAATGATCTTAATTGGTGATTGAATAATAGGGGTGAAACAGAGCTCGGTAACAATTTGAATTGGATTGTATGAATGTGGTAAAAAAAGGGTTAAACTGCTTACCAGTTAAGGTAACCCCGAAGGGGGTGCTAACTCTTGCGCGATTTAATATAAAATTGGAATAACATCAATGTTATCAATCTACGGAAACGATTATTTTAATTGAATTGTATGAAAGTAGTAAAAAGGGTTAAACTGCTTACCGGTTAGACCGAAGGGGTGGTAAATCTTAGGGAATTTATTATAAATTTTGAATAACATCGTTGGCATCAATCTATGGAAATGGTTAACGATGGCAAGGTGATCATGGGACTTGACTTAGCTTTACTTCTTGGTTGTGTTCTGTATAATACAAAAAATACCAGTTGAGCAGTGTTGCCAATATAAAATATGGTTTAACATAGGGGCATGCTGAAAGTTGAAAGTAATAGACTCATAGGCAGCAAGATGACCTTATGCATTGACCTAGCTTTATTTCTCGGGTGTGTTCTGTATAATACACAAGTACCATTTGAACAGTGATTTCAATATTAAATATGCTCTAACATTTTATTATACTAAAAAGTTGAACTAATAGAGATGTAGATACCAAGAGAAAATTTTAATAAAGAAATTCAGAACAATCCTTAGAAATCGTTAGAAATTAACTAGTGAGATATTATAGGTTTGAACCATCAAGGACCGCAATCATCAATGACCCTAACCAGCAAGGACGTCAACCTCCAAGGATCCTTTATCCCCAACCTCCAAGGGGCCTCCTCCCTCCAGCTTTTTGAACCCCTCCCCCATTTTTTATACTTTTTTGAAGTTTTTTTTTTTTAATTTTTTTTAATTTTTTTTAACATGTTATTTTTTTCAACTTACTCAAATATATACAACTTAAATATAAAACATACTTAAAACATAAGAAAAAACATTTAATATTTTCAAATTCAAAATGAAAAGGTTATAGAAATGTCAGTCGTGACATTTACTATTAGAAAAATAATGTTTGTACTAGCACTTTTGTTTAACTGAATTTTTTTGGACTTAAAAATTATTCAACTTTTTTTCACGTATCTTAAAATGACATGAAATATGTTTGTTGCTCTACCAATCGTACTCTATGCTTGCTCATAGACACGACGTGACTTTCCCACTGGTACTCTATGGCAGGTTATCGAAGCTATCTAGTTAATTGCATGTATTAAATCAGTAATTTTTACGCAGTGGAGGATAAACAAATAACTCATATCTTTAAAAATGTGAAGATGAAGCATTTTAAGAAACTGTGTTCACATGATAGTGTTATTGCAGGATTGAATGCTGACAAGTAGAAGTATTTGAACTATGAAAGAAGTACAAGTGTTAGCACTATCAGAAAAGTATGCATGCACTGTCATGACATTGAGGAATGAAATTTCTTTGGAGTAGAGTACAAGTGGTTATCAGAAACGTATGCATGCATTGCCATGACAGTAAGGAATTAAATTTCTTTGGAGTACCAAAAAAATACAACTCTTATGATGGTGGATATGCGAAAGTATCATTTCCAGAGATGATTGCTCTCAAAGAGAATGCCAACATAAAAATAATAGTTGATGAAGAGGGGTATCTTCTTGCTAATTGTTCTGGTAACATGTTTACCGGCTGATAGATCCTATCGTCAGCTTTCGTGTATTAGCATTCAACGGAAGGTAAAAAGAAAACAGGCGTACTCTTCTACTTATATCATAAGCCATATCTACGTGCAATTACTGTTACCTGTGTAAAAATAATGTGATAATAGACAGTGAAATTGAAGGAAAAAGAAAAAGGGTATTGACAGAAAATATCACTATAAGGAATATAAAGAGGAATCGATGAAAAACAAAGTTCCAGCAAACGTTACTACCATCATTGATCAAACAGTCAATGAACCAAATAATACCAAGGACGAAACGCATATTGAACAAGTGGATGATACACCAGTAAAATTGTGTATCACTCAAAATGGAATAATGATTATTCTACTGATTACGAACTAAGAGCAGACAATAAATGCAATAACAAGACAGAACATGGTGAACTATTTTATGGAACAGATTCAAAACATCCACAGTTGTTCAATGATATTAATAAAGTATAATAATATATTTTTTGTATTAATATTCTAGATTACATTATTTCATTAAAAATATATTATGCATTATATTGTTATGTGTTCATTAGTTAGCAGATCAAACGTTTAGAATGTCTATTAAAGCATCGGAGATGTAAAAAAGGAATTTTCATACATCATATGTCGGATAGATAGGTTAACATGGAGAAAATCTAAGTATCAGATTGAATAAATTCCTTATCAACACCTTTTATCGGATAGGTCAGGATAAAATTGATAAACTCTAAGTATCAGAGCGAATAGATTATTTATCATCATTCTTTGCCGCATATGTCGGTTAACATTATCAAAACCTAAGTGTCAGAGTGATTAAATTCTGTATCAACATCTATTGTCAGATGCATCAGATAACATTGACAAAATCAAAGTATCAGAGTGAATATATTTTTTCCATCAACATCTTTGTCAGATACATCGGATAAAATTGAATAAATCTAAGTATCAGATTGAATAAATTCTTTATCAACATCCATTGTCTGATACATCAGATAAAATTCATAAAATCTAAGTATCAGAGTGAATAAGTTCTTTATCATCGTCCTTTGTAAGATACGCTTGATAAAATTGAGAATTTCTAAGTATCACAGTGAATAAATTCTATATCAACTTATTTTGTCGGATACATCAGATAACATTCACGAAATCTAAGTATCAGAGTGAATAAATTCCTTATCAACTTCTTTCGTCGGATAGATCAGATAACATTCACGAAATCTAAGTATCAGATTGAATAAATGCTTTATCATCGTACTTTGTCAGATGTCTGATAAAATTGAGAAAAATCGAAGCACCAGAGTGAATAAATTCTTTATCAACCTCCTTTGCCGGAAATTTCAGTTAACACTGATAAAATTAGAGTATCAGAGTGAACAAATTCTTTATTAACATTCTTTATCAATATCATTTATCGGATACGTCAGATAACATTGACAAAATCTATTTATTAGAATGAATAAGTTTTTTCAATCAGCATCTTTGTTGGATAAATCGGATAAGATTGACAAAATCTAAGTATCAGATTGAATAAATTCTTTATCAACATCTTGTTTCTGATACATCGGATAAAATTGAGAAAATATAAGTATCAGAGTGAATAAATTCTTTATCAGTGTCTTTTGACAGATACTTGTGGTGACACTGATAAAATTAAAAGTATCAGAGTGAACAAATTCTTTATTAACATTGTTTATCGATATCATTTGTTGGATAATTCGGATAACATTGGCAAAACCTATGTATTAGAAAGGATAAATTCTTTATCAACATCTTTTGTAAGATAGGTCGGGATAAAATTAATAAAATATAAGTATCAGAGTGAATAGATTCCTTAGAAACATCCTTTGCCAGAAATGTCAGTTAACATTCACAAAATCTAAGTATCAGAGTGAATAAATTCTTTATCATCGTACTTTGTCAGATATGTCTGATAAAATTGAGAAAAGCTAAGCATCTGAGTGAATAAATTCTTTATCAATGTCATTTGATAGATACTTTTGATAACACTGATAAAATTTAAGTATCAGAGTGAACAAATTCTTTATTAACATTCATTATCGATATCATTTGTCGGATACGTCGGATAATATTGAAAAATCTATGCATTAGAATGAATAAATTCTTTATCATCAACATTTGTCGGATAGGTTGGAATACAATAGATAAAATCTCAGGATCAGAGCGAATGGATTCTTTATCATCGTTCTTTGTCAGATATGCCTCATAAAATTGAGAAAATCTAAGTATCAGAGTGAATAAATTCTGTCTCAACATCTATTGTGAGATACATGGGATAACATTGATAAAATCTAACTATCAGAGTGGATAAATTTTTTCTATCAACATCTTTGTCGGATACATTGGATAAAATAGACTAAATCTAAGTATCAGTGTGAATAAATTATTTATCAATGTCTTTTGACAGATACGTTTGATAAAAATGACAAAATTTAAGTATCAAAGTGAACAAACTCTTTATCAATAGTCTTTATCAATATCATTTGTCGGATATGTCGGATAATATTGAAAAAATCTATGTATTAGAATGAATAAATTCTTTATCATCATCCTTTGTCAGATACGTCGGATAAAATTTAGAAATTCTAAAATATAAGCATCATATTGAATAAATTCTTTATCGACATCCTTTGTTGGATACGTTGGATAACAATGACAAAATCTAAGTATCAGAGTGTATCAGAGTGATTAAATTCTTTATCAACATCTATTGACGGACACACAGGATAACATTGAGATAACCAAAGTATCAGAATGAATAATTGTTTTATCAACATCTTTTGTCAGATATGTCAGATAAAATTGACAAAATCTAAGTATCAGAGTGAATAAATTCTTTATCATCATCATATGCAAGATACGTCGGTTACATCGGAACAAACTCTTTATCAACATTCTTTATCGATATCATTAGTCGGATATTTCGGATAACATTGACACAATATATGTATTTGAATGAATAAATTCTTTATCATCATTCTTTGTCGGAAACGTCGGATAAAATCGAGAAATTCTAAAATATAAGCATCAGATTGAATATATTCTTTATCGACATCCTTTGTTGGATACTTTGGATAACATTGACAAAATCTAAGTATCAGAGTGATTAAATTCTTTATCAACATCTATTGACGGACACATAGGATAACATTGAGAAAATCTAAGCATCAGAATGAATAAACGCTTTATCAACCTCTTTTGTATGATATGTCGGACAAAATTGACAAAATCTAAGTGTCAGAGTGAATAAATTCTTTATCACCATCATATGCCGGATACATCGGTTATCAGGATAAATTTGACAAAATCTAAGTATCAGATTGAATAAATTCTTTTATCAGCATCTTTTGTCAGATATGTCGGATAACATTGTCAAAATCTAAGTATCAGAGTGAATAAATTGTTTATCAACTTCTTTTGTTGTATACATCGGATAACATTCACAAAATCTAAGTATCAGAGCAAAATCATCATTTGTCAGATACGCTTGATAAAATTGAGAGAATCCAAGTATCAGAGTGAATAATTTCGTTATCAATGTCTTTGGACAGATACGTTTAATAACATTACAAAATCTAAGATTTATTCATTCTGACACTTAGAATTTCTCAATGTTATCCTATGTGTCCGTCAATAGGATGTTGATAAAGTATTTAATGACTCTGTTACACTCTGATACTTATATTTTGTTAATGTTATCCATCGTATCCAACAAAGGATGTAGATAAATAATTTATCCAATCTGATCTTTATATTTTAGAATTTATCAATTTTATCGGACGTTTCCGACAAAGGATGATGATAAAGAATTTATTCACTCTAATACATAGATTTTTTCAATGTTATCCGACATATCCGACATATCCGACAGATGATACCGATAAAGAATGTTGATACAGAGTTTGTTTATTTTGATACTTAAATTTTGTCAGCGCTATCAAACGTATCTGTCAAAATACGTTGATAAAGAATTTATTCACTCTGATACTTAGATTTAGTCAATTTTATCCGGATAACCGATGTATCCGGCATATGGTGATGATAAAGAATTTATTCGCTTTGATACTTAGATTTTGTCAATTTTATCCGACATATCTGACAAAAGACGTTAAAAGTATTTACATATTCTGAGACTTAGATATTCACAATGTTATCCTATGTGTCCGTCAATAGATGTTGATAAAAAATTTAATCACTCTGATACACTCTGATACTTAGATTTTGTCAATGTTATGCAACGTATCCAACAAAGTCGATAAAGAATTTATTCAATCTGATGCTTATATTTCAGAATTTCTCAATTTTATCCGACATATCCAACAAAGGATGATGATAAAGAATTTATTCATTCTAATACATAGGTTTTGTCAATGTTATCCGACATATCCGACAAATGATATCGATAAAGAATGTTGATTAAGAGTTTGTTCACTTTGATACTTTAATTTTGTCAGTGTTATCAAACATATCTGTCAAAAGACATTGGTAAAGTATTATTCACAGAAAATATGTTGATAGAAAAAATTTATCCACTCTGATAGTTAGATTTTAGCAATGTTACCCCATGTATCTGACAATAGATGTTGATACAGAATTTATTCTCTCTGATACTTAGATTTTCTTAATTTTATCAGGCATATCTGGCAAAGGACGATGATAAAGAATCTAATCGCTCTGATACTGAGATTTTATCTATTTTATCCTGACCTATCTGACAAATGATGATGATAAAGAATTTATCTATTCTAATACATAGATTTTGCCCATGTTATCCGACGTATCCGACAAACAATATCGATAATGAATGGTAATACAGAATTTGTTCACTCTGATACTTAAATTTTATCAGTGTTGTCAAAATTATCTGTCAAATGACATTGATAAAGGATTTATTCACTCTGATACTTATATTTTCTCAATTTTATCAGACATATCTGACAAAATACGATAATAAAGAATTTATTCACTCTGATACTTAGATTTCGTGAATGTTAACTGATATTTCCGGCAAAGGCATGTTGATAAAGAATCTATTTGCTCTGATACTTAGATTTTATTAATTTTATCCCGACCTATTCGACAAAAGAAGTTGATGAAGAATTTATTCATTCTAATACATAGATTTTGTCAATGTTATCCAACGTATCCGACAAATGATATCGATAAAGAATATTAATAGAGTTTGTTCACTCTGATACTTAAATTTTATCAGTGTCACAAAAATTATCGGTCAAAAGACATTGATAAAGAATTTATTCACTCTGATACTTAGATTTTCTCAATTTTATCTGATGTATCCGAGAAAAGATGTTGATAATGAATATATTCAATATGATACTTAGATTTTTTCAATTTTATCCGATTTATCCGACAAAGATGCTGATAGAAAAAAATGTATTAATTTTAATACATAGATTTTGTCAATGTTATCTGACGTATCCGACAAATGATATTGATAAAGAATGTCAATAAAGAATTTGTTCACTCTAATACTTAAATTTTATGAATGTTAACTGACATTTCTGGCAAAGGATGTTGATAAAGAATTTATTCTTTCTGATGCTTAGATTTTCTCAATTTTATTAGACATATCTGACAAAGTACGATGGTAAAGAATTTATTCAATCTGATACTTAGATTTCATGAAAGTTATCTGATGTATCCGATGAAAGAAGTTGATAAAGAATTTATTCACTCTGATACTTAGATTTCGTGAATGTTATCTGATGTATCCGACAAAATAGGTTGATACAGAATTTATTCACTCTGATACTTAGATTTTATCAGTTTTATCAAGCGTATCTGACAAAAGATGATGATAAAGATATTCACTCTGATGCTTAGATTTTGTGAATGTTATCTGATGTATCAGACAAAGGAAGTTGATAAAGAATTTATTCACTCTAATACATAGGTTTTGACAATGTTATCCAATGTATCCGACAAAGGATGTTGATAAAGAATTTATTCAATCTAACACTTATATTTAGTCAATTTTATCCGATGTATCTGACAAAACTGTATTTGGAAAAAATTTGTTCACTCTGATACTTATATTTTCTCAATTTTATCTTACGTATCCGAGAAACGATGTTGATAAAGAATTTATTCAATCTGATACTTAGATTTTTTCAATTTTATCCGATTTATCCGACAAAGATGCTGATAGAAAAAATTTATTCATTTTAATACATAGATTTTGTCAATGTTATCTGACGTATCCGACAAATGATATCGATAAAGAATGTTAATAAAGTATTTGTTCACTCTAATACTCAAATTTTATAAATGTTAACTGACATTTCCGGCAAAGGGTGTTGATAAAGAATTTATTCTTTCTGATGCTTAAATTTTCTCAATTTTATCAGACATATCTGACAAAGTACGATGGTAAAGAATTTATTCACTCTGATACTTAGATTTCGTGAAAGTTATCTGATGTATCCAACGAAAGAAGTTTATAAAGAATTTATTCACTCTGATACTTAGATTTCATGAATATTATCTGATGTATCCGACAAAATAAGTTGACACAGAATTTATTCACTCTGATACTTAGATTTTATCAGTTTTATCAAGCGTATCTGACAAAAGATGATGATAAAGAATTTATTCACTCTGATGCTTAGATTTTGTGAATGTTATCTCATTTAACAGACAAAGGAAGTTGATAAAGAATTTATTCACTCTAATATATAGATTTTGACAATGTTATCCAACGCATCCGACAAAGGATGTTGATAAAGAATTTATTCAATCTGACACTTAGATTTAGTCAATTTTATCCGATGTATCTGACAAAAATGTAGATGAAAAAAATTTGTTCACTCTGATACTTAGATTTAGTCAATGTTATCTGATGTATCTGACAATAGATGTTGATACAGAATTTCATCACTCTGACACTTAGGTTATGATAATGTTAACCAAAATATCCTGCAAAGGATGGTGATAAAGAATCTATTCGCTCTGATACTTAGATTTTATCAATTTTATCCTGACGTATCCGATAAAGGCGCTGATAAAGAATTTATTCATTCTGATACTTAGATTTTCTCCATGTTAACCTATCTATCCGACATATGATGTATGAAAATTCCTTTTCTTACATCTCCAATGTTTTAATAGACATTCTAAACGTTTGATATGCTTGCATACTCTAAAAATAATGAACACATAACAATGTAATGCATAATATATTATTAATGAATTAATGTAATCCAGAATATTAATCCAAAAAATATATTATTATACATTATTAATATCATTGAACAACTTTGGACATTTTGAATCTGTTCCATAAAAAAGTTTACCATGTTCTGTAATGTTATTGTCTTCTCTTAGTTCGTAATGAGTAGAATAATCATTATTCCATTTTGAGTCATACACAATTTTTACTGGTGTGTCATCCACATGTTCAATATCCGATTCGTCTTTGGTATTATTTGGTTCATTGACTGTTTGATCAATGATGGTAGTAACGTTTGCTGACACTTTGTTTTTCCTCGATTCACCTTTATATTCCTTAGTAAAAGTTTTTGCCAATTCCCTTTTTATTTTTGCGGCAATTTCACAGTCTATTATCATATTATTTTTACACAGGTAACAGTTCCGGGACGTTGACAATATATGATTTATGATATTAGTAGAAGAATATGCCTTTCTTCTTTTGACCTTCCGTTGAATGCTAATACCCGAAAAAAGACGATTGGTTCAATCAACAGGTAACTTGTTACCAGAACCATTAGCAAGAAGATGCCCCTCTTCATCGACTATTATTTTTATTTTGGCATTCTCTTTGAATGCAATCGTCTCTGGAAATGATTTTTTCGCATATCCACCATCATAAAAGTCGAATCTTTTTGGTACTCCAAAGTAATTTAATTTCTTACTGTCATCACAATGCACGCCTATGTTTCCGATAGTGGTACCACTTGTACTTGTTTTATAGTTCAAATACTTCTCCTCGTCAGCATTCAATGCTACAATAACACTATAATGTGAACACATTTTTACTGCGGGACCATGTATATGTTCAATATGCATTTCATCTTTGCTATTATTTGGTTCATTGACTGTTTAATCAATGGTAGTAACGTTTGCTAGCACTTTGTTTTTCATCGATTCATCTTTATATTCCATAGTGATATTTTCTACCAATGCCCTTTTTATTTTTCCGTCAATTTCAATGTCTATTATCACATTATTTTTACACAGGTAACAGTTCCGGCCCATAGACAAGATATAGTTTATGATATTGCTAGAAGAGCACACCTGTCTTCTTTTGACCCTTTGCTGAATGCTAATACCCGAAAGCTGACGATAGGGTTTAACACTGGGTAACAAGTTACCACAAGCACTAGCAAGAAGATGCCCCTCTTCTTCAACTATTATTTTTATGTTGGCATTCTCTTTGAGTGCAATCATCTCCGGAGATCTCAATCTTGCATATCCGCCATCATAAGAGTTGAGTTTTTTCGGTACTCCAAAGAAATTTAATTCCTCACTGTCATGACAATGCATGCATACTTTTCTGATAGTGCTACCACTTGTACTTGTTTCATAGCTCAAATACTTCTACTTGTCAGCATTCAATGCTGCAATAGCACTATCATGTGAACACACTTTCTTAAAATGCTTCATCTTCATTTTTTTAAAGATATGAGTTATTTGTTTATCCTCCACTGCGTAAAAATTACTGATTTAATACATGCAATAAACTAGATAGTGTCGATAACCTGCCATAGAGTACCAGTGGGAAGTCGCGTCGTATCTATGATCAAGCATAGAGTACGATTGGTAGAGCCGCAAGCACATTTCATGTCATTTTAAGATACGTATAAAAAGTTTAATAATTTCCAAGTCCAAAAAAAATTAGTCCAAGAAAAGTACTACTACAAAGATTATTCTTCTAATAGTAAAAGTCACGACTAACTTTTCTATGTCATTCTCATTTTGTATAAAAAAAATATTAAATGTGATTTTTTATGTTTTAAGTATGTTTTATGTCACTCTAAGACATGTAAAAAAAAAGTTGAAAAAATACAATGTTAATAAGGAATAATAATAAAAAAAGTTAAAAAATTCAAAACAAAGTAAAAAATGGGGGAAAGGGCCCAAAAAGTTGGAGGGAGGGGGCCCCTTGGAGGTTGAGGTCCTTGGTGGTTAGGGTCACTGATGGTTGCGGTCCTTGATGGTTCAAACCTATAATCATCTCACTAGTTGATTTCTAAGGATTTCTAAGGATTGTTCTGAATTTCTTTATTAAAATTCTTTTCTTGGCATCTATATCTCTATTAGTATCAATTTTTTAGTATGCTACAATGTTAGAGCATATTTTACATTAACAACACTTCTCAAATGGTACTTGTGTATTATACATAACACCCCTAAAAGTAAAGCTAGGTCAATGCATAAGGTCATCTTGGGGGCCTATGAGTCTATTACTTTCAACTTTCAGCCTGCCCTGATGTTAAACCATATTTTATATTGGCAACACTGCTCAACTGGTATTTGTGTATTATACAGAACACAACCAAGAGGTAAAGCTAGGTCAAGTCCCATGATCACCTTGTCATCGTTAACCATTCCAACAGATTGATGCCAACAATTTTATTCCAAATTTATAATAAATTCCCTAAGAGTTACCACCCCCTTCGGGCTTACCTTAACTCGTAAGCAGATTAATTCTTTTTACTACTTTCATACAATCTAATTAAAATAATAGTTTCCATAGATTGATACCATTCGTGTTATTCCAAATTTATATTAAATCGCGTAAGAGTTAGCATCCCCTTCGGAGTTACCTTAACTGGTAAGCAGTTTAACCCTTTTTTTACCACTTTCATACAATCCAATTAAAAATGTTACCGAACTATGTTTCACCCCTATTATTCAATCACCAATTAAGATTATTCACAGCAGAGTTATGCCAATGGAAAATCTTTTTTCGCAAATTGAGTTATTTTACGCAAATGACACTTTTTTGATGTCTAATACCATATACTATCATTAAACCTTCCGTCGATTGCTAATAGCTGAAAGCTTGGCTCTTAACCATTTTACAGAAAAGTCCAATAAACCTTTGAATACGTTGAAAATCACTCCTTATATTTGAATCCAATGGCCTTGCTAATCAAGTTAGCGTATATTGAGTACCCTCCGTATTCCTTGTCTCTGATTGAAACCGGTCTGGTAAGGTATGTACCGTTCGTAGTAATAGATGCCTGCCCCTGGTAAGGCATATTATACAATCACTGGCTGGACTGTGTATATGGATACTACTAACCTCATGCCCCTGAGACTAAATTAGTCGCTGGAATATTTTGAATTGCAGCACAAAGATACTAGGGGCGTCCCATGAAGAAAATGTAAGGGGTTATGATTTAAAGTTTTTTATGAAGACACAAAAAAGTCAAATTCAAAGTCTAGCCCCCCCCCCCCTATCAAAGTGGTGGCCTTGATGGAGAATGGCAAACTTACAAGCATTTCATTATCTTTATTACTACAAGCTGCTGCGGCAATATCATTTAAACTTTTGTGAGGTGAGAAAAGTAGCGCTAACTTACTGATTCCTGATGTACATTTCAGAATATCAAGTGTGCCAAACAGTTCTGGACCTCTTGGCACAGTTCCATTATGTTTAGAAGAGCCCCCATAACGCTTGATATACCCCTACAAACTGCTTGACACAGTGCAGCCACGCTTGGTACCCGCTAACTGGTATACATAATTCCTGAGAGTGCGACACCTCAGAAATATTTTGACCAACTCGAAAAAGCGGGTCCATTATAGCTTGTATGATGTTTCAGCCAAGAAAGCTTTGTGTTTTATTTGTGGTATCTAAGTAAAATACTAAGATATTTTGTCGTAAGCTCAGCCCAAAAAATATCCTTGTTCTGAGCTTGAAAAAGTTGAAGCAGGCAAATTGTCTGGAATATGTTAAAAATAAGTGAAAAATATTGGAATACAGAAAAATGTGTATCAAAATTTTTTGTGTAGAAAAAAGCATCTTGCTCATCACTTAAGACCCCACATTTTGTTCGTATTAGCCAGACTTGGGTACTTAATTGTTCTTTGTCAGCACCAAAGTATTTCTGGCGATTACTGGTTTAACGTTGAGACAAAGCAACCAGGTTTTAGAAAAGTCGCTTGTCTCTTTAGAAAATGAGCTAGCTTTTCAGTCAGGTTTATTAGTTACAACGGCTTCAAAATGGCGTGGATGTTTTTCACTCCCGAAATAAGGAATAGCGTGAGCGGTTTGCGAAAATGCACCGAAAAATAAAGCCGAAAATACACCCGAAAGAAAACGAAATAATTTGAATATAAGCACTTGGTAAGATAAATTAGCCAATTCAGGGCCTAAATTATATCTCGAAAAGGTGGTTTAAGGAATTTCTATGCTCTTTCTCTATTTAAAGACCATGAATAATTATGACGTCCTAAATGCAGTCATAAAATTTTTTGGGGGCGGGGATTAATAAGAAATTAATTTTATTGATAATTTCAAAAAAATTAGTTCATGCTTCTTCATGGAATTTTTGGTTTATATTTACGAAAATTTCGGATTGATAAAAAAAATGATAAATTTTTTATTTTATAAGAGGAGAGTTTTTCGGATCATGAGAAAATTGCATTGAAATTGAAAATTGTATGCTTAGATCTGGAAAAAAAAAGTTTTTCTTGACTTGATTTAAGTCTGTTTTTATTTACTGTACATAATTTTGAGTCATCTTAGGATATTGTTTCAAATATAGGACGAATTTTCAAAAAAAAAAAAAAAAATTGAAAACCTTGTAAATCCGGATATTCAGGATATAGCAGGATCTATATTTTTTGTTATTGTCGTTAAAACATACCGTTTTTGGCATTTTCACCTGGAAAAACGACAAATCCCCCGCTTAGATTTTAAAAATACATTTGTCCCTTCCTACATTTTTGTGAATTGACTACCCTGGTTATCATATTAGTTATTGAAATATATATTCGACATATTCGATGCATGAGTTGTCAAATCGTTAAAATTAACAAAAACAGGAAAATTCCTTTTGCTACTTTTTTTTAAACATAATTACACTTGAATAAATAGAAACTAGACTTAAGACTTCAACTGTGAATTAAACACTTAGTTTCACTTTGAGTTACTTTAGCACTTTGAATTATCATTTTAGCCTTTTTTTTTCTTTTTTTGTATCGCATTTATTTGGAGAGCAAATGAGAGCCATTTATACAGACTTCTGAAAAGCCTATGTTGAAAAACGAGCTTTAGATTATTTTCTGATAGTATGAATTAACGAAATTTGTTTAATAATAATGATCAAAAGTAACGACCCATGCAAGGGCTTATCCAGCATTTTTTTTGTGGGGGGGGGGGCAACAATTTTTTAAACGCATACACCCTTTTTTAGATGAATTTTTGTACGTTCTCACTAGTCAAACAAACACATTAGGAAGGGGGGGGGATAAAATTCTATAAACCCCTCACCGATGGATAGGCCTTAGTTCCCACTATGATACTTAGAATCTGGATCTAACTTTCTATAGAAAAGTGGTAAGAAATTTCAGGCATGTTTACGTTTGTAACTGGTCCAAATAAAAAATTTTCAGCAGAATTTTACGAATATACTAATTATAAAAGTAGTTTCAGCAGCAATATGTTTTCAATAAAAATGCAACTTTGGTAGTCCAATTTTGATTTTCAAGCAACTTTAGTAGTTTTGATTCACCTTTAGTAGTCCTTTACCATAAATATAAAAAAATAAATAAAAAAAATATTTTTTCAACTAAGAGTAAGGTGCAACGCTAAAACTTAAAACGAACAGAAATTATTACTTATATGAGGGGGTTCGCCCCCTAGTCAATACCTCACTCTTTACGCTAAAGTTTGAATTTTGTTCCAATTCTTTAAGAATGACCCCTGTTTCACAAAGACCGTTTAATTGGAATAGAATTGAAGTTGTCAAGTGTTTTGCAGTAGGTTGCATCAAGATATGGCTAATTGTAGAAAGACGCAAGCCAAGACAGATAGTCCAAGTAATTGAGAGGCAACTGTTTAAATGGCTGCGGCACGGGTAAATGGCGGGAGTAAGTACGACTCTCTTATTGGACACATACTTGTCAGGTTAGTTTTTGGAAAGGTATGCCTGTCTGCCTAGAGCCTCAGGCATGTTGACCATTAATTTAAAATTGACATAGGACCATTACATTGCCTGGAATGAGAGGCAGACAAGGCACGCCCGCCTATGGTCTTAAGAAGGTTGACCAAGAATTTAGAATCGACATAGGACCATTAATTTGCTTAAAATAACAGAAATTCGACCCCTGAATCACAAAGGCCGTTTAATTGGAATAGATAGCTCTTTTGAAAGTACTAAAAAACACTTTAGTGTAAAGAGCGAGGTATTGACTAGGGGGCGAAACCCCTCATATACGTAATAATTTCTATTCGTTTTAAGTTTTAATGTCGCTCCTTACTTTCAGTTGAAAAAACTTGTGTTTTTTAATTTAATTTCTGATCGTTTATAGAAAGCTTTGTCATAAAAACTTCATAAAGGGCTCATTCGATTGGAATTTGAAACAGCTAGTGCCCTTTTTAATAGTCCAAAGTGATTGGGGGACAACTAACCACTCTCATGCCCACCATTTTCCCGAACACATTCAATCCAAAATTTTGAGATAACCATTTTGTTCAACGCAGTTCAAAGGTCTAGAAATTATGTCTTTGAAGATGACAAACGACCCCCCACAGCCCCAGGGCAAAGGTTGTAATTTATACCCTGGGGGCATATAAGGTTTTCATAGAAAGTGTTCTCGTTGAAACTTCCAAAAAAGGCTCATTCAATTGGGAATTGAGAGGGCTATTGCCCTTATTAATAGTCAAAAGCGTTTGAAGGGTGAATGCCCCCCCCCCCCGCCACGCCCATCATTTCCCAAACACTTCTGATCAATATTTTGATATAGCCATTTTGTTGAATATAGTTGAAGGGTCCGGAAATTATATTTTTGAGTAGGACAGCCCCTCCCGCCCCAGCCCTCAGGGCTAAGGTTGTAAGATATGCCCTGGGGACATATAAGGTTTTTATAGAATGCGTTGTCGTAGAAACTTCAAAAATGGCTCATTCAACTGGGAATTGAAATGGCTATTGCCCTTATTGATAGTCAAAAGCCATCGAAGGGCGAATGCCCCCCACGCCCATCATTTCCCCAAACACTTCCGATCAGCATTTTGAATTAGCCATTTTGTTGAACGTAGTTGAAGGGTCCGGAAATTATGTTTTTGAGTATGAAACCCACCCCCTTCCCCCAGAGCCCTCAGGGCTAAGATTATAAGTTATGCCCAGGGGGCATATAATTTTTTTTATATAAAGCGTTGTCGTAAAAACTTCAAAAAGGGGTCATTGGATTGGAAATTGAGAGGGCTATTATCCTTTTTAATAGTCGAAAGTAATAGGAGGGAGATCCACCCCGCCCCATGCCCATCATTCCCCAAACATTTCTGACCAACATTTGACATAGCCACTTTGTTCAACGTAGTTGAAAGGTCGGAAAATTATGTCTTTGAGAATGACAACCCTCCCCCCATAGCCCTCAGGACCAGGGTCCTAAGTTATGCCCTTGGGGCATATAAAGTTTTTATAGAAAGTTTTGTCGTAGAAGCTTCAAAAAGGGCTTATGCGATTAGAAATTGAGAGGACTAGTGCCTTTTTTATTAGTTGAAAGTAATCAGAGGGCAAATGCTCCCCCATACCCATCATTTCCCCAAACACTTACAATCAAAATTTTAAGATAGCCATTTTGTTCAGTGTATCAGAAAGGTCTGAAAATTACGTTTTTGAGGATAAGAAATCCACCCAGCCCTCGGGGCAGCCCTCAGTCATTTATTTAACAATAAATAAATGAAGCCCAAAACAAACAGAAATTAAAAAAGATAACCGAGTCAAACTCAAAATGAGCAGAAGTTATTATGAGTAGGGTTCTAAACCCCATGCTTTCCAAAAGCCAGAATATAATTTGTACTTTACTGAAAAAAACTCGTTTAAATGTTTCCACTTTTATAACTTTAAGAAATCAAAAATTAATTAAAATTTTAAGGAATAAATATAAGTATATGCATATTAAACTGACAAAGCACATTTTTTTTTAGTAAATTCATTTGAATTTTTTCAGTAAAGTACAAATTCTATTCTTGCTTTTAGAAAGCTTGGGGCTTAGAACCCTACTCTAATTAATTTCTGCTCATTTTGAGTTTGATTCTCTTATTTATTTTAATATATATTTGTTTTGGGTTTCATTTATTTATTGATACTGATTTGTGGTAGTTGTATTCTTGGTAGATTATTTGATTCTATTTTTGTTCATTTTGGTTCAATGGAGTTCTTTAAGTTTTTGAAAAACTTATTTTGTGGAAAGTTTTTTTAATTAATTGAAAAAAAATGGAAGAAACTATCTTTGACTCCCCATTTGAATAATAATTCAGTATTTTCAGTGTTCTAATTTTTATCTGACTACATTCTTCCCCGGCCCTCAAGGGCCCCCGGATCCCCAAACGCCCTCCCCGGGCCCCCCCAAGAGTCCCCTCTCCATTTTTTTTAATACTTTTCAAAGACAATTTCAGAGCAAGTTACTTTCTTAATGTCCCTCCTAAACCCATTTTCCAACTTGAAGTACTTATCTTTTTCACTCACAACTATACTTTACAGCTTTTTGGATACCTCAACACCAAGAAATACTTTTCAAAGACCATTTCAGAGCAAGTTACTTTCTTAATGTCCATCCTAAACCCATTTTCCAACTTGAAGTACTTATCTTTTTCACCCACAACTATACTTTACAGCTTTTTGGATACCTCAACATCAAGAAATACTTTTCAAAGACCATTTCAGAGCAAGTTACTTTCTTAATGTCCCTCCTAAATCCATTTTCCAACTTGAAGCACTTATCTTTTTCACTCACAACTATACTTTACACCTTTTTGGATACCTCAACACCAAGAAATACTTTTCAAAGACCATTTCAGAGCAAGTTACTTTCTTAATGTCCATCCTAAACCCATTTTCCAACTTGAAGTACTTATCTTTTTCACCCGAAACTATACTTTACAACTTTTTGGATACCTCAACACCAAGAAATACTTTTCAAAGATCATTTCAGAGCAAGTTACTTTCTTAATGTCCCTCCTAAACCCATTTTCCAACTTGAAGCACTTATCTTTTTCACTCACAACTATACTTTACACCTTTTTGGATACCTCAACACCAAGAAATACTTTTCAAGGACCATTTCAGAGCAAGTTACTTTCTTAATGTCCCTCCTAAACCCATTTTCCAACTTGAAGTACTTATCTTTTTCACCCGAAACTATACTTTACAACTTTTTGGATACCTCAACACCAAGAAATACTTTTCAAAGACCATTTCAGAGCAAGTTACTTTCTTAATGTCCCTCCTAAACCCATTTTCCAACTTGAAGTACTTATCTTTTTCACCCGAAACTATACTTTACAGCTTTTTGGATACCTCAACACCAAGAAATACTTTTCAAGGACCATTTCAGAGCAAGTTACTTTCTTAATGTCCCTCCTAAACCCATTTTCTAACTTGAAGTACTTATCTTTTCACCCACAACTATACTTTACAGCTTTTTGGATACCTCAACACCAAGAAATACTTTTCAAGGACCATTTCAGAGCAAGTTACTTTCTTAATGTCCATCCTAAACCCATTTTGCAACTTGAAGTACTTATCTTTTTCACCCGAAACTATACTTTACAGCTTTTTGGTTACCTCAACATGAAGAAATACTTTTCAAAGACCATTTCAGAGCAAGTTACTTTCTTAATGTCCCTCCTAAACCCATTTTCTAACTTGAAGTACTTATCTTTTCACCCACAACTATACTTTACAGCTTTTTGGATACCTCAACACCAAGAAATACTTTTCAAAGACCATTTCAGAGCAAGTTACTTTCTTAAGGTCCCTTCTAAACCCATTTTCCAACTTGAAGTACTTATCTTTTTCACCCGAAACTATACTTTACACCTTTTTGGTTACCTCAACACCAAGAAATACTTTTCAAAGACCATTTCAGAGCAAGTTACTTTCTTAATGTCCCTCCTAAACCCATTTTGCAACTTGAAGTACTTATCTTTTTCACCTGAAACTATACTTTACAACTTTTTGGTTACCTCAACACAAAGAAATACTTTTCAAAGACCATTTCAGAGCAAGTTACTTTCTTAATGTCACTCCTAAACCCATTTTCCAACTTGAAGTACTTATCTTTTTTCACCCGAAACTATACTTTACAGCTTTTTGGTTACCTCAACACCAAGAAATACTTTTCAAAGACCATTTCAGAGCAAGTTACTTTCTTAATGTCCCTCCTAAACCCATTTTCCAACTTGAAGTACTTATCTTTTTCACCCACAACTATACTTTACAGCTTTTTGGATACCTCAACATCAAGAAATACTTTTCAAAGACCATTTCAGAGCAAGTTACTTTCTTAATGTCTCTCCTAAACCCATTTTCCAACTTGAAGTACTTACCTTTTTCACCACAACTAGACCATACAGCTTTTTGGATACCTCAACACCAAGAAATACTTTTCAAGGACCATTTAAGAGCAAGTTACTTTCTTAATGTCCCTCCTAAACCCATTTTCTAACTTGAAGTACTTATCTTTTCACCCAAAACTATACTTTACAGCTTTTTGGTTACCTCAACACCAAGAAATACTTTTCAAAGACCATTTCAGAGCAAGTTACTTTCTTAATGTCCCTCCTAAACCCATTTTGCAACTTGAAGTACTTATCTTTTTCACCCACAACTATACTTTACAGCTTTTTGGTTACCTCAACACCAAGAAATACTTTTCAAAGACCATTTCAGAGCAAGTTACTTTCTTAATGTCCCTCCTAAACCAATTTTGCAACTTGAAGTACTTATCTTTTTCACCCACAACTATACTTTACAGCTTTTTGGTTACCTCAACACCAAGAAGTACTTTTCAAAGACCATTTCAGAGCAAGTTACTTTCTTAATGTCCCTCCTAAACCCATTTTCCAACTTGAAGTACTTATCTTTTTCACCCGAAACTATACTTTACACCTTTTTGGTTACCTCAACACCAAGAAATACTTTTCAAAGACCATTTCAGAGCAAGTTACTTTCTTAATGTCCCTCCTAAACCCATTTTGCAACTTGAAGTACTTATCTTTTTCACCCGAAACTGTACTTTACAACTTTTTGGTTACCTCAACACCAAGAAATACTTTTCAAAGACCATTTCAGAGCAAGTTACTTTCTTAATGTTCCTCCTAAACCCATTTTCCAACTTGAAGTACTTATCTTTTTTCACCCGAAACTATACTTTACAGCTTTTTGGATACCTCAACGCCAAGAAATACTTTTCAAAGACCATTTCAGAGCAAGTTACTTTCTTAATGTCTCTCCTAAACCCATTTTCCAACTTGAAGTACTTATCTTTTTCACCCTCAACTATACTTTACAGCTTTTTGAATATCTCAACACCAAGAAATACTTTCCAAAGACCATTTCAGAGCAAGTTACTTTCTTAATGTCTCTCCTAAACCCATTTTCCAACTTGAAGTACTTATCTTTTTCATCACAACTAGACCATACAGCTTTTTGGATACCTCAACACCAAGAAATACTTTTCAAAGACCATTTCAGAGCAAGTTACTTTCTTAATGTCCCTCCTAAACCCATTTTCCGACTTGAAGTACTTATTTTTTTCACCCTCAACTATACTTTACAGCTTTTTGGATACCTCAACACCAAGAAATACTTTTCAAAGACCATTTCAGAGCAAGTTACTTTCTTAATGTCCATCCTAAACCCATTTTGCAACTTGAAGTACTAATCTTTTTCACCCACTTTCTCAATGAAAAAGAAATTAGTTTTTAATCAATTCTATTTTTCCAAATAATATAAAAATTTTCCACTACGGTTCAGATTTTTCTCAAGGGATGAAAAAATTTAAAATAATGTTCCAAATTTTCTCAACGAAGTGAAGAAAAGTTTATGATCTCTTCTGAATTTTACCAAAGAACACACTTCAATTCTAATTTCTCTAGAGAAAACAAAAATCTTCCACTTCAGTTCTTTATTTCACACAGACATAAAGAAATTTAAAGTTCAATTCTAACTTTTCGGTGGAAGATAGAAAAAGTAATACCATACTTGTGAATATTTTCATGGAAGATGAAAAGTTCTTGTTCAATTTAAAATTTTCTCATTGAAGTGAAGAAAAGTTCAAGTTCTCTTCTGAATTTTACCAAAGAACGCACTTCAATTCTAAATTCTCCAGAGAAAACAAAAATCTTCCACTTAAGTTCTTTATTTCACAAAGACATAAAGAAATTTAAAGTTCAATTCTAATTTTTCGATGGAAGATGGAAAAAGTAATACCATACTTGTGAATATTTCACGGAAAATAAAAAGTTCTAGTTCAATTTTAAATTTTCTCAATGAAGTGAAGAAAAATTCAAGTTCTCTACTGAATTTTACCAAAGAACACAATACAATTCTAATTTTTCCAGAGAAAATAAAAATCTTCCACTTAAGTTCTTTATTTCACAATGACATTAAGAAATTTAAAGTTCAATTCTAAATTTTTCGGTGGAAGATAGAAAAAGTAATACCATACTTGTGAATATTTTCATGGAAGATGAAAAGTTCTAGTTCAATTTAAAATTTTCTCAACGAAGTGAAGAAAAGTTCAAGTTCTCTTCTGAACTTTACCAAAGAACACAATTCAATTCTAATTTCTCCAGAGAAAATAAAAATCTTCCACTTCAGTTCTTTATTTCACAAAGACATAAAGAAATTTAAAGTTCATTTCTAATTTTTGGTGGAAGATAGAAAAAGTAATACCATACTTGTGAATATTTTCCCGGAAGATAAAAAGTTCTAGTTCAATTTACAATTTCCTCAACGAAGTGAAGAAAAGTTCAAGTTCTCATCTGAATTTTACTAAAGAACACAATTCAATTCTAATTTCTCCAGAGAAAACAAAAATCTACCACTTAAGTTCTTTATTTCACAAAGACATAAAGAAATTTAAAGTTCATTTCTAAATTTTTCGGTGGAAGATAGAAAAAGTAATACCATACTTGTGAATATTTTCCCGGAAGATAAAAAGTTCTAGTTCAATTTAAAATTTCCTCAACGAAGTGAAGAAAAGTTCAAGTTCTCATCTGAATTTTACTAAAGAACACAATTCAATTCTAATTTCACCAGAGAAAATAAAAATCTTCCACTTCAGCTCTTTATTTCACAAGGACATAAAGAAATTTAAAGTTCAATTCTAAATTTTTCCGTGGAAGATAGAAAAAGTAATACCATACTTGTGAATATTTTCACGGAAGATAAAAAGTTCTTGTTCAATTAAAATGTTCTCAACATAGTGAAGAAAAGTTCAAGTTCTCTTCTGAACTTTACCAAAGAACACACTTCAATTCTAATTTCTCCAGAGAAAATAAAAATATTCCACTTCAGTTTTAAGTTCCCCAAAGAAATAAAGAAATTTAAAGTTCTATTCTAAATTTTTAGATGAAAGATAGAAAAAGTAATACTATGATTGTGATTATTTTCCATGAAGATCAAAAGTTTCACTTTATTTATAATTTTTCTTAAATTTGGTTCTGATTTTTCTCAAAGAGATGAAAAATTTTAAGTTCTGTTCCAAATATTTCATAGAAGATAGAAAAAGTTATACATTGATTGTGAATATTCAACATGAAGATAAGGAACTCCACTTTAATTCAGAGTTTCTCGAAGAAGTGCAAAATGTTCAAGTTCTCTTCTGAATTTTCTTAAAGAAGAGAAAAAAGTTAGCTCAATTCTGAATTTTACCAATGAAAATGAAAAAACCTTCCACTTCAGTTCATAATTTCTCAAAGACATAAAAATTTAAAGTTCAGTTCTAAAATTTTCTGTAGAAGATAGGAAAAGTTATACTATGATTGTGATTATTTTCCAGTGAAGATAAAAAGTTCCACTTTAATTCTAATTTTCTTAAATTCAGTTCCGATTTTTTGCAAAAAGATGAAAAATTTAAATTTCTGTTCCAAATTTTTCATAGAAGATAGAAAAAGTTATACATTGATTGTGAATATTCAACATGAAGATAAGGAACTCCACTTTAATTCAGAGTTTCTCGAAGAAGTGCAAAATGTTCAAGTTCTCTTCTGAATTTTCTTAAAGAAGTGAAAAAAGTTCGCTAAATTCTGAATTTTACCAATGAAAATGAAAAAGCTTCCACTTCAGTTCTTAATTTCTCAAAGACATAAAAAATTCAAAGCTCTCTTCTAATTTTTCCAAGAAAATAAAAAGGTTCCACTTCACTTCTGTTTTTTTTTCAAAGAGATGAAAAATTTAAAGTTCTATTCTAATTTTAAATTAAATTTTATCTCCTTTGTCTTATGGATTTACCCATCAAATTTTTAAATTAGAAAATGAGTGAATCGTTCTATTATTAAAGACAATCGTTTAAACTCGTTCATCTAACCTCCAAAACAATAGGTTAGGTTAGGCATAAATAAATATTAATAAATAAATAGAAACATTTCTACATGTTTAACTTAGGTTAGGTTAGATTTACTTATCATGAGCGCTCATGATAAGTTAACCTAACCTTTTCCGGCAAGCATGGTTAGAATAGGCTAGATTAAGTTAGGTTAGATTAGGTTAGGTTAGGTTAGCCTACGTACGCTTCACTTAGGTTAGGTGAGAGACAGGCAAAAAGTTAGGTGTATGATTAGGTTTATGTTAGGTTAAGTTAGGTTAGGCTAGGTTAGCCTACGCACGCGCGCGTACGTAGGCTAACCTAGCCTAACCTAACTTAACCTAACCTAACTTAACCTAACCTAACTTAATCTAACCTAACCTAATCATACACCTAACTTTTTGCCTGTCTCTCACCTAACCTAAGTGAAGCGTACGTAGGCTAACATAACCTAACCTAATCTAACCTAACTTAATCTAGCCTATTCTAACCATACTTGCCGGAAAAGGTTAGGTTAACTTATCATGAGCGCTCATGATAAGGTCATCTAACCTAACCTAACTTAAACATGTAGAAATGTTTCTCTTTATTTATTAATATTTATTTATGCCTAACCTAACCTATTGTTTTGGAGGTTAGATGAACGAGTTTGAACGATTGTCTTTAATAATAGAACGAGTCACTCATTTTCTAATTTAAAAATTTGATGGGTAAATCCATAAGACAAAGGAGATAAAATTTAATTTAAAATTAGAATAGAACATTAAATTTTTCATCGCTTTGAAAAAAAACAACAGAAGTGAAGTGGAACCTTTTTATTTTCTTGGAAAAATTAGAAGAGAACTTTAAATTTTTTATGTCTTTGAGAAATTAAGAACTGAAGTGGAAGCTTTTTCATTTTCATTGGTAAAACTCAGAATTGAGCGAACTTTTTTCACTTCTTTAAGAAAATTCAGAAGAGAACTTGAACATTTTGCACTTCTTCGAGAAAACTCAGAATTAAAGTGATGCACCTTATCTTCATGTCGAATATCCAAAATCAATGTATAACTTTTTCTATCTTCTATGAAAAATTTGGAACAGAAATTTAAATTTTTCATCTCTTTGCAAAAAATCGGAACTGAATTTAAGAAAATTAGAATTAAAGTGAAACTTTTTATCTTCACTGGAAAATAATCACAATCATAGTATAACTTCTCCTATCTTCTACAGAAAAATTTAGAACTGAACTTTAAATTTTTATGTCTTTGAGAAATTATGAACTGAAGTGGAAGGTTTTTTCATTTTCATTGGTAAAATTCAGAATTGAGCTAACTTTTTTCTCTTCTTTAAGAAAATTCAGAAGAGAACTTGAACATTTTGCACTTCTTCGAGAAACTCTGAATTAAAGTGGGTTCCTTATCTTCATGTTGAATATTCACAATCAATGTATAACTTTTTCTATCTTCTATGAAAAATTTGGAACAGAACTTAAAATTTTTCATCTCTTTGAGAAAAATCAGAACCAAATTTAAGAAAAATTATAAATAAAGTGAAACTTTTGATCTTCATGGAAAATAATCACAATCATAGTATTACTTTTTCTATCTTTCATCTAAAAATTTAGAACAGAACTTTAAATTTCTTTATTTCTTTGGGGAACTTAAAACTGAAGTGGAATATTTTTATTTTCTCTGGAGAAATTAGAATTGAAGTGTGTTCTTTGGTAAAGTTCAGAAGAGAACTTGAACTTTTCTTCACTATGTTGAGAAAATTTTAATTGAACAAGAACTTTTTATCTTCCGTGAAAATATTCACAAGTATGGTATTACTTTTTCTATCTTCCACGGAAAAATTTAGAATTGAACTTTAAATTTCTTTGTGTCCTTGTGAAATAAAGAGCTGAAGTGGAAGATTTTTATTTTCTCTGGTGAAATTAGAATTGAATTGTGTTCTTTAGTAAAATTCAGATGAGAACTTGAACTTTTCTTCACTTCGTTGAGGAAATTTTAAATTGAACTAGAACTTTTTATCTTCCGGGAAAATATTCACAAGTATGGTATTACTTTTTCTATCTTCCACCGAAAAATTTAGAATTGAACTTTAAATTTCTTTATGTCTTTGTGAAATAAAGAACTTAAGTGGTAGATTTTTGTTTTCTCTGGAGAAATTAGAATTGAATTGTGTTCTTTAGTAAAATTCAGAAGAAAACTTGAACTTTTCTTCACTTCGTTGAGGAAATTGTAAATTGAACTAGAACTTTTTATCTTCCGGGAAAATATTCACAAGTATGGTATTACTTTTTCTATCTTCCACCAAAAATTAGAATTGAACTTTAAATTTCTTTATGTCTTTGTGAAATAAAGAACTGAAGTGGAAGATTTTTATTTTCTCTGGAGAAATTAGAATTGAATTGTGTTCTTTGGTAAAGTTCAGAAGAGAACTTGAACTTTTCTTCACTTCGTTGAGAAAATTTTAAATTGAACTAGAACTTTTCATCTTCCATGAAAATATTCACAAGTATGGTATTACTTTTTCTATCTTCCACCGAAAAGTTTAGAAATGAACTTTAAATTTCTTTATGTCATTGTGAAATAAAGAACTTAAGTGGAAGATTTTTATTTTCTCTGGAGAAATTAGAATTGAAATGTGTTCTTTGGTAAAGTTCAGAAGAGAACTTGAACTTTTCTTCACTTCGTTGAGGAAATTTTAAATTGAACTAGAACTTTTTATCTTCCATGAAAATATTCACAAGTATGGTATTACTTTTTCTATCTTCCACCGAAAAATTTAGAAGTGAACTTTAAATTTCTTTATGTCATTGTGAAATAAAGAACTTAAGTGGAAGATTTTTATTTTCTCTGGTGAAATTAGAATTGAATTGTGTTCTTTAGTAAAATTCAGAAGAGAACTTGAACTTTTCTTCACTTCGTTGAGGAAATTGTAAATTGAACTAGAACTTTTTATCTTCCGGGAAAATATTCACAAGTATGGTATTACTTTTCTATCTTCCACCGAAAAATTTAGAATTGAACTTTAAATTTCTTAATGTCATTGTGAAATAAAGAACTTAAGTGGAAGATTTTTATTTTCTCTGGAAAATTAGAATTGTATTGTGTTCTTTGGTAAAATTCAGTAGAGAACTTGAATTTTCTTCACTTCATTGAGAAAATTTAAAATTGAACTAGAACTTTTTATTTTCCGTGAAAATATTCACAAGTATGGTATTACTTTTTCCATCTTCCATCGAAAAATTAGAATTGAACTTTAAGTTTCTTTATGTCTTTGTGAAATAAAGAACTTAAGTGGAAGATTTTTGTTTTCTCTGGAGAATTTAGAATTGAAGTGCGTTCTTTGGTAAAATTCAGAAGAGAACTTGAACTTTTCTTCACTTCAATGAGAAAATTTTAAATTGAACAAGAACTTTTCATCTTCCATGAAAATATTCACAAGTATGGTATTACTTTTTCTATCTTCCACCGAAAAATTAGAATTGAACTTTAAATTTCTTTATGTCTTTGTGAAATAAAGAACTGAAGTGGAAGATTTTTGTTTTCTCTGGAGAAATTAGAATTGGAGCGTGTTCTTTGGTAAAATTCAGAAGAGATCATAAACTTTTCTTCACTTCGTTGAGAAAATTTGGAACATTATTTTAAATTTTTTCATCCCTTTGAGAAAAATCTGAACCGTAGTGGAAAATTTTTATATTATTTGGAAAAATAGAATTGATTAAAAACTAATTTCTTTTTCATTGAGAAAGTGGGTGAAAAAGATAAGTACTTCAAGTTGCAAAATGGGTTTAGGATGGACATTAAGAAAGTAACTTGCTCTGAAATGGTCTTTGAAAAGTATTTCTTAGTGTTGAGGTAACCAAAATGCTGTAAAGTACAGTTGCGGATGAAAAAAATAAGTACTTCAAGTCGGAAAATGGGTTTAGGAGGGACATTAAGAAAGTAACTTGCTCTGAAATGGTCTTTGAAAAGTATTTCTTGGTGTTGAGGTATCCAAAAAGCTGTATGGTCTAGTTGTGATGAAAAAGATAAGTACTTCAAGTTGGAAAATGGGTTTAGGAGAGACATTAAGAAAGTAACTTGCTCTGAAATGGTCTTTGGAAAGTATTTCTTGGTGTTGAGATATTCAAAAAGCTGTAAAGTATAGTTGAGGGTGAAAAAGATAAGTACTTCAAGTTGGAAAATGGGTTTAGGAGGGACATTAAGAAAGTAACTTGCTCTGAAATGGTCTTTGAAAAGTATTTCTTGGCGTTGAGGTATCCAAAAAGCTGTAAAGTATAGTTTCGGGTGAAAAAGATAAGTACTTCAAGTTGGAAAATGGGTTTAGGAGGAACATTAAGAAAGTAACTTGCTCTGAAATGGTCTTTGAAAAGTATTTCTTGGTGTTGAGGTAACCAAAAAGTTGTAAAGTATAGTTTCGGGTGAAAAAGATAAGTACTTCAAGTTGCAAAATGGGTTTAGGAGGGACATTAAGAAAGTAACTTGCTCTGAAATGGTCTTTGAAAAGTATTTCTTGGTGTTGAGGTAACCAAAAAGGTGTAAAGTATAGTTTCGGGTGAAAAAGATAAGTACTTCAAGTTGGAAAATGGGTTTAGGAGGGACATTAAGAAAGTAACTTGCTCTGAAATGGTCTTTGAAAAGTACTTCTTGGTGTTGAGGTAACCAAAAAGCTGTAAAGTATAGTTGTGGGTGAAAAAGATAAGTACTTCAAGTTGCAAAATGGGTTTAGGAGGGACATTAAGAAAGTAACTTGCTCTGAAATGGTCTTTGAAAAGTATTTCTTGGTGTTGAGGTAACCAAAAAGCTGTAAAGTATAGTTGTGGGTGAAAAAGATAAGTACTTCAAGTTGCAAAATGGGTTTAGGAGGGACATTAAGAAAGTAACTTGCTCTGAAATGGTCTTTGAAAAGTATTTCTTGGTGTTGAGGTAACCAAAAAGCTGTAAAGTATAGTTGTGGGTGAAAAGATAAGTACTTCAAGTTAGAAAATGGGTTTAGGAGGGACATTAAGAAAGTAACTTGCTCTTAAATGGTCCTTGAAAAGTATTTCTTGGTGTTGAGGTATCCAAAAAGCTGTATGGTCTAGTTGTGGTGAAAAAGATAAGTACTTCAAGTTGGAAAATGGGTTTAGGAGAGACATTAAGAAAGTAACTTGCTCTGAAATGGTCTTTGAAAAGTATTTCTTGGTGTTGAGGTATCCAAAAAGCTGTAAAGTATAGTTGTGGGTGAAAAAGATAAGTACTTCAAGTTGGAAAATGGGTTTAGGAGGGACATTAAGAAAGTAACTTGCTCTGAAATGGTCTTTGAAAAGTATTTCTTGGTGTTGAGGTAACCAAAAAGCTGTAAAGTATAGTTTCGGGTGAAAAAAGATAAGTACTTCAAGTTGGAAAATGGGTTTAGGAGTGACATTAAGAAAGTAACTTGCTCTGAAATGGTCTTTGAAAAGTATTTCTTGGTGTTGAGGTAACCAAAAAGTTGTAAAGTATAGTTTCGGGTGAAAAAGATAAGTACTTCAAGTTGCAAAATGGGTTTAGGAGGGACATTAAGAAAGTAACTTGCTCTGAAATGGTCTTTGAAAAGTATTTCTTGGTGTTGAGGTAACCAAAAAGCTGTAAAGTATAGTTTCGGGTGAAAAAGATAAGTACTTCAAGTTGGAAAATGGGTTTAGGAGGGACATTAAGAAAGTAACTTGCTCTGAAATGGTCTTTGAAAAGTATTTCTTGGTGTTGAGGTATCCAAAAAGCTGTAAAGTATAGTTGTGGGTGAAAAAGATAAGTACTTCAAGTTGAAAATGGGTTTAGGAGGGACATTAAGAAAGTAACTTGCTCTGAAATGGTCTTTGAAAAGTATTTCTTGGTGTTGAGGTAACCAAAAAGCTGTAAAGTATAGTTTCGGGTGAAAAGATAAGTACTTCAAGTTGCAAAATGGGTTTAGGAGGGACATTAAGAAAGTAACTTGCTCTGAAATGGTCCTTGAAAAGTATTTCTTGGTGTTGAGGTATCCAAAAAGCTGTAAAGTATAGTTGTGGGTGAAAAGATAAGTACTTCAAGTTAGAAAATGGGTTTAGGAGGGACATTAAGAAAGTAACTTGCTCTGAAATGGTCCTTGAAAAGTATTTCTTGGTGTTGAGGTATCCAAAAAGCTGTAAAGTATAGTTTCGGGTGAAAAAGATAAGTACTTCAAGTTGGAAAATGGGTTTAGGAGGGACATTAAGAAAGTAACTTGCTCTGAAATGGTCTTTGAAAAGTATTTCTTGATGTTGAGGTATCCAAAAAGCTGTAAAGTATAGTTGTGGGTGAAAAAGATAAGTACTTCAAGTTGGAAAATGGGTTTAGGATGGACATTAAGAAAGTAACTTGCTCTGAAATGGTCTTTGAAAAGTATTTCTTGGTGTTGAGGTATCCAAAAAGCTGTAAAGTATAGTTGTGAGTGAAAAAGATAAGTACTTCAAGTTAGAAAATGGGTTTAGGAGGGACATTAAGAAAGTAACTTGCTCTGAAATGGTCTTTGAAAAGTATTAAAAAAAAATGGAGAGGGGACTCTTGGGGGGGGGGGCCCGGGGAGGGCGTTTGGGGATCCGGGGGCCCTTGAGGGCCGGGTGGTCCTTTGGGAGCCCAGGGGACCTTTGGGGACCGGGTGAGGGCCTTTGGGGGTCCGGGGGGCCCTTTGGGAGCCCGGTGGTCTTTTGGGAGCCCGGTGGGCCTTTGGGGGCCTGGGGAGGGCCTTTGGGGGTCTGGGGAGGGCCTTTGGGGGTCTGGGGTCCCTTTGGGAGCTTGGGGGACACTTTGAGTACCGGGGGCTTCCTTCGGGGTTGGGGTAGGGGGATTGGAACCCTTTGGGGTTGGGGTAGGGGATCGGAACCCTTTGGGGTTGGGGTAGGGGACCTCACGACACTGTTAAAATACAACTTGTGTATTATAACGACCACAGAGTTTCACCCTTAAATTCTCTTCTAAAATCATCTTTTAAATCATCTTTTAAAATGTCTCTAACTGTTTCGCCGAAATAATTCCATAAAATGGCTAAAACGACTTCGCCCAAATAATCCCTAAACGTAATTTCAGCGTGTTCCTTTTGTTTGACATCTCTGCGCTGACGCATTTCAAATTATTTGGAAACCTGATTCCGCGCTAAAACAATTCATCGCTAAGATCTAAACATTCGCTCGGAGACAGTTCTCTTTAGAAATAACAAATTAATTCCCCTTTCGTGAATCAATTCTCTTTAGAAACAACAAATTAATTCCCCTTTCATGTCAATCAATCAATCGTGACATCATCTGTCATGTGTGATCTAAACTTTGCCTCGGAAACAATTCTGGTCGAACTCCAAAGACATTAATTAACTTGACGTCATCTGTCAGACATTAATTAGCTTCCCGGAAACAATCTATTTCCTATTCCTGGATCATGACATTCGCCGAGAGCGTGCCAAAAACACACCTGGAGAAAGAGACCATGGTGAAAGAGGTCATTGACCCCATTAACCACGTGTTCTCCCTAGGGAGGCTATGCCCATATATGGAGTCCCCGTGGGAGTATAAGATAGGTATCTACTATCATAGGCTTTAACAGAAATATCAATCTTTACCCTAATGTTGTAAATAGCAAGTTTTAATGTAGCTCTTTACTTTCACGACGAAAAAAAGAAAGGTAAGAAAAGGAGGACCCATTAGTAGTACCTATGTGAAAACGATTTACCTTATTAATCAAGGTGGAGGAGTGTAAGTTTCACGTATGGAGTTATCGGCAATAAGTATTTCGGTGGTGCGCTTTTGTCTCAACCTGACGCCGTTTCGCGAGGGTTTTCAGGCTATTTTTCGAAATTCTCATAAATCTGTTTTCACAGCAAACTTTTACATTCAAAACTAATAGAAATAATAGTCAGGTGATTCATATATAATAGTTTAGGTGATTCCTGAATCACCTACATATAATTTTTTCTCACTCGGTTACTTTGGATGTGGTTTGGTCTACACTTGATTGTAGCAATCGCAACCACCATGATTTGAAAAAAAAGCAAACATTATCCAATCGTCGGGAAAGGCTCCTCGCCTTTTAAGCAAGAAAGATGTTTCAGTACTACCACGAATTACCGATATTATTACCACGTATTACCACGAATACCACGTATTACCGATATTAAAAGACAACAAGCTTTGGAATATTTCTCTCTTTAAAAACTCCATCGGGAAATTGATAATGTTGCGCAACAATATTTCACAATAAACTTCCTTGAAGAATTTATGCGAAATAGCACCTGGAGACTGCTTTCAAAGCAAAAATGACAGAAGAAAAGAACAACAGAAAAAGTTTAGAAACAATGGAAAAATAAAATGTTCGAAATAAACAATAGGAAGTAGATTTTGAAAACATATTTTTAGATTGAAACCAAAAGTTGTATTTCCCCATAAAAATGGTTCGGAAATGAAAAATGTTAGAGAAACAATCAATGTTGTCGATATTGTACATAAACACTCTTTTATGTGGTCTTAAAAAAAGCTATTTCCCCTCTATAGCTATGCTTAAAGTTGCACCTATCATGTGAGCAAACCAAGCAATTTTTTCTAAAAATTTCTAATATTCTGCTTTCATTTTTTTCAAAATATTGATATTTCCCATTTTTAAGCTTTCTACTAACAGTTATGGTTTTAAACTTAGGGATATTGCTCTTTTATTTTATACATTCTTCTATGGATTTATATGTGTATGCATATAGTCATGTGTGTGTCTGTGCATATACTTTTTTCTTTTCTTTATTTTTTTTGTGTTACTCCACTATTACTGTATGTTACTCTACATATTGTACACTGGGTTAATAATAAATTAGTATTATTATATCAGAGGCAACCCTATGACCTTGCCTAGAGTACCATAAGGCTTCAATTTTTTATGTTTCTTTTTTCCCAGAGGCACTTCATATGGAAAGGGTGGTCGTATAAACTAAGGAGGGGGCTCATTTGATTGGAAATCTTAAGTTCGAGTGCCCTTTTTAAGAGTCAAAAGCGAAGAAGGAAACTAGCCCCCCCCCACGTCTTCTATTCCCCAAATGCACCCGATCTAAATTTTGAGATAGCCATTTTGTTAAAGATAATTCAAAGATAATTCTTAAACCACATTGGCCTGACTAACATAAAGAAGAAAAACGAGCCAAAATGGGGTTTTTAAAGGCCAAATGAAATACTGAAAAAAACACAACAAAGCGAATATTTCGAGAGGACATTTTTGGCCTTTAAAAACCCCATTTTTGCTCGTTTTTCTTTCTTTATGATAATTCAAAGATCAGTTACTAAACCTAGGGTCAACACAACCCCCCAGAGCCTGGAGGCAAGTAATGTCCAGGGGCCACAAAAGGTTTTTATGGAAGGGATAATTATACAAACTTTGGAGGAGGCACATTTGATTGGAAACTGAAAGTTCCAGTCTCGTTTTTAAGAGTCAAAGTGGCCAAAGGACAATTAACCCCCTCTCCCCACGCCCTCTTTTCCCCACATTCATCTGGTCAAAATTTTGACATAACTATTTTGTTCAGAATAGTCCAAAGATCATATAACAATGTCCAAGCGGTTGACACCCCCCCCAGAACCCGGTTACAAGGGCTATAAGTTATGCCCCAAGGGCATATAAGGTCTTTCGGGAAAGGGTAGTCGGATAAAACTTGGAGGAAGCTCATCTGATTGGAAATTGAAAGCTGCAGTTCCCTTTTTAAGTCAAATGTTATCGAAAGGCAAGTACCCCCCCCCCAAGTCATATTTTCCCAAAATGCCTCCGATTAAAATTTGAGATTATGATTTTCTTCAAAATTTTCCAAAAATCATATAACGATGCCTCCAGGGTTGACACAACCTCCCAGAGTCCAGGGTTGTAAGTCATAACCCGGGGGTATATAAGGTTTTAATTGAAAGATTGGTCGTATAGACTTTGGAGTCGAGTAATTTGATTGTAAATTGAAAGTTCTAGTTCCTTTTAAGATTCAAATGTGATCAGAAGATAACTAGCCCCCCCCCACGCCCTCTTTCACCAAATGGAACTGGTCCAAATTTTGAGATAGCCATTTTATTCAAAATAGTCCAATATCAAGACTATTCACGTTTGATAGTTCACAAATTTCCTCTTGTTCCAACGAATCATCATTTTAACACTCGTAAATTTTCATTTTTTGAGTCTTCCTCTATGGACTTTTTTTTGTATACTTACATGACTGCTAGCTTTTGAAGAGTGGACTGATAATTTTTCCTAGACATGGCTAGTTTTTATGCTATGAAATGACGTCACTGAAATAGATATTATGATGTGAGTGATTTTAATATGGACGTTTTTTAGGGCAGCTACACATACAAAGACTTTTATGTTAGTGCATGGCGTCATTACAATACTGATGAAAAATGTGACGTCATTTACATGAAAAGTGTACTTCCAAAATTAAGGCTCAAAGCGAATTTTCTCAAACTCGTGACCTATCTGGATCGTTTTTAGGCCAGAAAACCTAATCGTTTTACAGGATTGTTTTACGCATAGAAACATACACAACTATTTCTCGTTTAAAGAGAGTAGATAGATATAGTTCCGCTTTAGATCTTTCATTTCAAACCTGGGTTGCTAACGCAGATGTCCTAGCCCTTTGACATATCTTTTCAACAGTAATAATAACTGCACATTGCAGTCTATTTTTGCAGTGCCATGATATAATTGTGATCTTATCTAGCCATTCTTGGTCGTGGTATATTCACTAAGAATGTTAATTTTGTTCCCATTTTCTTAGTTCTTTAAGGTATTTTTGGCTTTTTATCACGGTTCCAGCGGCAGCTGCAATGTAGTAAGGAACAAACCACGGCCCATAGAAAAAAAAGAAAAAAAACAGGTTTAAAAAACTGACAAGTGAGAAAAAATGGTCATTTCTAGCTGATTCAGGAAAGGTAAATATTATCTAAATGCATACGCTTTTTAGTTCTACTCAATACCAGTAGCAAAACTGATGATTGTCTAGTTTTTATGAAGGTATATTGACTTTATAAGTTTTTTTTTAAGAAAAATTCTGATATCTACCCCAATCTATTCTCTGCTTGTAGGCTTTTTGTAAAGTCATTCTGGGCCCTGCTAAAAACAATTCACACCATCCAACATTACCTAAAATTCAAACTTTAAAAAAGCGACATTAGCTAGTGAAACCTTAAGCATGCGTAGAATATTAAATTCTACTTAGTGGCTTGTTTGGAGGGAGAACACAAAAATATTTTACCAGTGTACTGTGTTTTTCCTGCTTGAGTCTGTAGTAACGAGTTTGGTCCTGTGACAGCAAATTACGGAAATAAATCTTTTTTCTATTTGTATGACAGGAGGTAAAAGTCGGCCAATAGTCCCTCCAACACTACCCAACACAGTCCCTCCGAAATTAGTTTATTTCAAAACGTAAAAGAGGCTCCGAGAGGCCCCCACATCTTCCCTTGCAGTCTGTTTCACATCTTGTCCAGAAAAGTGTGGCTTCGGTGATCTTGGTTCGGGCTTTTTTGCTTTAATGCTGACGGGTAAAAATGAAAGTACCAAGGACAGTGAAAATGAAAACTGATTTTTTGAACTGGTCCAGTGGAGATTTAAACAACTATATATATCTTTAAAAATTAAGAAAAATCACCACTCAATTTTATGTTTTCCACTTTAACTTTTGAACCAATCAGATTTAATTTTCATCGACGTTAGTACGTTACCGAGGATTATAGAAATCTGTAATGTTGTAATAATGCCTGTTTAGTTTTTAGATGACTTCATATATGCATTTTTAAAAGTATTTAGTGCTAATATTCTAGAAAGAAAACGACATACTTATTGACCTGACTAAATTAATGCTTTCTCATAAGAGGTTTAAAATTAATTATATTCCTAATGTGCAGTTATCCAGTTTTTAGCAATAGCGAGTGCCAAATTAACCCTAGAAGGGTAAGCTTTCGTAAATTTTACGACGCAAAAACACTTTTTCGCAGTTGCCATGGAAACGGATGCATTGCGCGAACCGACCTCCCCGATATGCTAATATTATGACTAGCCAGTTCTTGTGCCGTCACCGAGGTTTTATTATCTGAACCGGTTTGGGAGATATTAAGGGTGAGTAGCAAAATCTACGAAAGCTTACCATCTACGTAACTTTTTCACCTATTTCAGGAAAAGGGATTTTTTGATCCAAACTTGGTAATTAGTAAGCTTCTTCAGACAATGAGGTTAGATCAGTTTTTTAACGTTGTTGACAAGCTTTGTAGCAAATTTCGTGAGGAAATAGCACATGAAAATGCTGAATTTGGCTATTTTCTGATTTAACAAATGAGCAGCAAAAATTTTTCTTTTTGCAGAATGACTTCGCGACGGCTTTCAGATGCGGAAATCCTGCGTCTGCTTGAATCAGAAGATGGCGAAGCAGCAGAGGATTCTTGTACAGACGATGAGGAGGACCAGGAAATCCTTGACATTTCTAATAGCGAAGATTCCGATGATGACTAGTTTCCTCCAGACGAGAACGAATATAGCAGCCCTGATGAAAACCTTTCTACTACAGTGAGTTTAAGCCAGCCGTATTCGAAGCGTAAAAAAACCGTTGCTGAAGGTCCTACATCTCCTGAATTGTCAAATGAGACCGATGACGACCCTCCTCTATCCTCTCAGCTGCCAGGGGACGAACATATTGTTACTCCAAGGAAAAAATCTTTGAAAGGAAAGAATGGTCATCGATGGTCGGCTGTCCCGCCGTCCAGACCTAACAAGGCAAAGGCGAGAAACATTGTTAGAGGTGTAGCTGGTCTTGTAAGTGGCGATGCAAAAGTGGCCAAAAGTGAACTGTTAGTATTTCACCTGTTTTTTTCAAACGCTGTCTTCCAGAAAATAACGAAACATACAAACGAGGAAATAGTGAGGAAGAAAGACTCGTATTCACAGCAAAGTGCAACCACTGCTGCAACGACTGAGATAGAAGTTAGGGCCTTATTTGGTATCCTCATTCTCTCAGGCTCACTCAAAGATGGGCATCTTTCGACCGAGGAGCTGTTTGACACCCAATTGAGTGGCTCTTCATACCATGCCACCATGAGCCGTCAGCGCTTCAGATTCTTGGTAAATTTTTTGCGGTTCGATGACAAAATAGTCGGGAAGAACGAAGAAAACATGATCCGTTTGCACCTATAAGGGAAACGTGGGAATTGATCATACAGAGCTGCAAAGAACATTTTCGCCCAGGAGTCAACGTCACTATCGACGAGCAGCTTTTAGGATTCCGTGGACGCTGTCCTTTTAGAATGTATATTCCCAACAAACCTAGCAAGTACGGACTTAAGATTGTCAGGATGTGCGACGTTGTAACAAAGTACATGGTGAGTGCAATGCCATATTTGGGAAAAGCGACAAGGACTGACGGATTTCCACTAGGACCATACTATGTGCGAGAGCTCACAAGACCTATCTGGGGGACAAATAGAAATGTCAAGACTGACAACTGGTTTACATCGATTCCGTTTGCAGCAGAACTACTGAAAGAACCGTATCGACTGACTACAGTTGGTACAGTACGAAAAAACAAGAGAGAAATTCCGGAAGAGCTGCTTGTAACCAAAGGGAGAATCACAGGAACCTCAATGTTCTGTTTCGATCGGGAGCTGACTCTAGTGTCTTATCTTCCTAAGCCATCAAAAATGGTCCTGCTTCTGTCAACTTGCCATGAGGGTTCCAGTATCAGGTATCCAAGCAAGAAGCCTGAGATCATTGATTACTACAATAACACCAAAGGCGGTGTAGACACATTTGACTAAATGTGTAGTTCAATGTCAGCGGCTTGGAAGACCAACAGGTGGCCCATGTGCATGTTTTATGGGCTGATAAACATCGCGTGTATCAACAGTTATGTCATCTACTCCTTCAATATCTCCAAATCTGGCGGAAGACCCCTTTCACGAAAGGATTCCATGAATGTTCTGTTCAAAGAGTTGACCCGGCCGCATATGACCACTCTCTTAGAAACCCCCACTTTGCAGCGCTTGATCAGACTCGATATCAGTCAAACAATGGAGGTGACAGGTGAAATACATTCAGGAACGTCTGTGGAAGGGAGAAGATTGACCTGCAGCCTTTGCCCAGTGCGCATTCGCCGAATGACTACCAATTTTTGCAACCACTGCAAAAAGCCGTTCTGCGGTGAACACCGTGCGAAGTCATGCATACCATGTGACTCCAAGAAATGAAAGCAACCTTTTGTGCTGTGTAAAACATTATCTGAAGATCTGTTTTTCATAATTCCCACTTACTTTTAAAATATACTTAAGTGATGAGTTTTAAAAGTCAATGTTTCTGCAAGTAGTAATTTTTACGAAAGCTTACCATCTACGTAACTTTTTGGGAAGCTTACCTTTCTAGGGTTAAAAAAAAGAAGATAAAAACTAAGCTAAAACATATGAAACCAACATCTTAAGAAGGTGTTTACTTTTCTTTAAAAGGTGTAATTGTCTTTGGGAAATTTAGTTCTTTAATTTCCCTTCCTTTTTCATTAGTTCACCATGGCAACCAAGGCCATATTCCAGGAGAGGGGTGGGGATTGGAACTCCAAACCCTCAAATGTTTGTCCGACTCCTAAAATAAACGAATTCTCCGATAACGTAATTTCAATTTTTGTTTGTACCCCCCCCCCCCCCGAAAAACATTCTCTCTAACAAAATCCTAGATACAGCGCTAGCGTCAGCAGAGCCGTATCCGCGCCATTTTTAGTACCCCCCCCCCCCAAAAAAAAAAAAAATCCAGAAATAACCAAGGCACAATCCGGAAATAGCTAGGCAAATATTCTTACACGGTCATAGTTTTCAGGTATGAATGAACCTAAGGAAGGCCCAGGTGGATCCAAGTGACAGCTGGCACATTTTCAGTTTCTTTATGTTTGAATTTGTTCTTGGCTGAAATGAACTGTTTTTACGGTCTAAAAACATCAGAAGGTGTATTTTAGGTCTACATTCTCAATCATTCTATAAAAAGTGTTTCAGATAAATTTGAAGGGGATGGCGAAATCAGCTACTGATCATTCTCTATATTTAATAAATACTATATTTATTTGAAAGAGTTTACATAAAACCCCAGGTCATTACAAGGTTAAGATAATTTGAACTGTATAGGCAATACAAGGTTGTATATGGCAACAGGTCAAAGAAACTTTGTCTTATACATTAATAGATTAAATAGATAGATTTCAAAGTCTATTTCAAATTTTGGTCAGCTTAATCAAATACCTGTTCACATTAATTAAAACTCAGGACTAAAAGGCTTATAAGATACATCTCTAAACTACACATCTAAATATATGCAAACTTTAAGCAATAGTGTCAATTCACAAAACTTAGGCGGACAGGGGGCAAAATCTATTTTCCGAAATCAAGGGTGGGACAAACTTTTCATTTCTTTCAATGAAAGTACAAAAAAAAACATTCTTCAACGGAAATTCCTCCCCAACCCCCAAAGTATTTTCAAAATCTAGGCTTGGCAAAGAATATGAGGGGTATTCGTCGACGCCAACCCCCACTCCCCAAAAAAACCACTGCCTCTAAGCGTACTCAAAACATCAATAAATTGTTCTGCGTGTGAAGGGTATTGTTCTGTATGTGTTATGTAGTTAGCTCTTTAACGGGGGAAAAATTTTGCGTTTAAATTTTGCCCCAAATTCTTTAAGATCAAATGCTCAAACACAGGGGCACTCTGAATAAGGAAAAAATTATTTTTTCACAATGTCTCAAGAACGGAGCTTATTAACACCCTATTTTCGCAATTTATAAGAAAAAAAAAAAAAATTAAAAAAAAAAAAAAAAAAAAAAAAAAAAAAAAAAAAAAAAAAAAAAAAAAAAAAAGGGCGAAATTTTTAGACTTACCTGCATTTGAACCAGAATAGTAAAAACCCAAATATTTTTTTTTTGTTTGAACCAAAAAGGAATGGGCTAAACCGCGGGAATACTAAATTTTCATCAACATTTTTGTTCTTGAGGCAGCACGCCTCAAGAACACTTTCCACGCCTGGCAATTTCACTCATTTAATTGTTCCAATCATATAATTACAATCACATAATTAAAGAGCTAGTTTGACCGATCTTAAATTTACTGAAGAGTTAGAGTAGCATAATTACTTAAAAAATTTTATAAATCTTTATAACATTTATCGACGACGCGGGCCTTCTCAGAGCTCAAATTATGGCTGAAAATAAATAATATAAAACTTCCATTATACTAGATTAATTTGAACAATTAGTTTATTTATTCGCTACAATACCATTAATCACTGCATAAAAAATAAATTAAATGACGTTTAGTAACAACAAAAAGAAAGATAGTGGGGGATAGTTGGCTTTAATCTAAAATACAAAAGATAAACAAATTCGAAGAAAGTTTAATTTCAATTAACTAACATAAATAGTGCACATAACAAGCAACTGGAACATGACTACACCTTGCAAGACAAAGGACAGAATACTACAAAATTGGCTGATAAATACTATAGAAAAAGCCTTGGACTAAGCTCTTTTTTTCATTTCATGAATGACAACTACATGAATAACAACCAACAACTACAATTACAAAGTTAAAGAGTCAGGCTAATGAAACCATTGGGCTCCTTCAGACTCACTAACTCTCTTGGCCATTTTTGGATATGTTTTCTTGTGGAACATCTTAGTGACAAGACGTATTTGCTCCTATCTTGAGCTATTTCCACCAAAAGTCACATCCTCGTCCCCAAAAACCTCTTTGTCATAGCATAACAAGTTTTTTCAAACGGGATTTTTCACACACATAAAAACAAGTTTGTCAAAACAAAAACCTGTTTATCCAAGTTTATCAACAAATTACCAGTAATAAATATTACTGGCTAAATTTTAGTTTGAAACAGGGGCACCAAATTCATGGAAATGTAAGGGGGGGGGGGGTATTTTCTTCAATATTTTAACATGAAGAAACAAAAAAAGGT
The DNA here is from genome assembly GCA_027921565.1 of Artemia sinica. NCBI lineage: Eukaryota > Metazoa > Arthropoda > Branchiopoda > Anostraca > Artemiidae > Artemia > Artemia sinica. The sequence goes on from CM051271.1 coordinate 54,555,450, forward strand.
AAGCCTGTTTTTCAAAATCTAAAGAGTGGAGGGAGGAGGGGGGAAGCGGGAGTTTTGGTTCCCTCCCCCATATTTACACGTATAATACCCAAAAAAGATCTCTTTCAAAATCCCCTCCCTGAACTCTCCTAATTAGGACCCCTTGTCTGAAATACCACTATAACGGGTAAACCAAACTGAGTCGTATGGATATAGGCGTTACCCTCCCCCTCTATCTCTTGTTCTTAAAGCGGAAATAGATCGTAAACTGCAATCGTGATGTCAAATTTGTAAATAAAGAAAACACGACAAACGTTTGCTGAAAAGAAAAAGATAGAACAAAGGAAAAAACCTATAAAAACCCCTAGCCAGTAAATAAAACAAACAACAGGCACATCATAAGAGGTATGAATTCAGCACTAAATACAACCTCTTTCAGATTAAGCGACCATGCACCGTTATGTCAATTACTTCATAAATCTTCTACTACTACCATTACTACTAACAACTGAGCCGCCCGAGGCCAAGACAGCTGCGTATGCTCCTCCTCTATCCCAATGTATCCAAAGCTTTTCTCTTTACGCCCTCCCAGGAAGTTTCTATTTCCTATAAATCTTTTCTTACAACCTCTTCTCACCCAATTAGGGGATGATCTGATTTTCGTTTTACCCCGATGGATGGCCAAAAAGACGTCTATGACAATCACAGACGTCATCTAAAGACAATCTAGTCATCTAAATCCGTTACATCTGGCTCAATATCTGCATCTATAAATTTGTCATAAATTCGCTATGTATTGCCCTTTCCATATATGAGTTCACAGTGTCAATAATGTCCATTAATGTCCATGGCTTCCATGACCATTATATTGGCCTATGACCATGACCTATATTAAATGACCATGACCATATTAATTCCATGGCCACTATATTGACTAACCATGGTTTCCATGACAATTATACTTTCTTTTTATGTTATAGCTGCTGGAGGGGTTCTCTACCCCTCCAACACTCCAAGACTACCTCTCATTGGGTTTTTTCTAGAGGCCTTTAGATTATGTGTGCTACAAAGTAAGCGTGGTCACCGAATAAGAATGAAGGAAAAAATTTCACTCAACTCCTGAGAAACCATATAAAAAATTGTCAGAACCGAGATCAACTTTAGCGGGTCTTTGGTACTTAAGGTACCGGAATTAGCAAGCTGCTATGGCAAACTATAGCTGCCTTTGGGTCCCGAAAATAGCAAACAGCTACCTCAATTTTTAGATCCAAAAGAGTACCGGGCGAGTTACCACCGGCCAGTTGTCCTAGTTTTCAGGAGAGGCTTCAAAGGGTTGTAAAGGTTAATCGTCGCTTAGTCTGAAAGGGACTTAACTGAAAGAAATGGAAATACTTTTCAACGAACGTATAATACTAATGTCTGGGAATGCGGGTATTACTTCGGAAGAGGCCATATTCCAAAATTCAGATAGCCAGAAGCTTTATTGCCAATATCAGAACCTAAAAAAAAAAAAAAACATTTGATTTATTTATATCGAAAACACTAACAATAAATTACAGTAAATTTAATAAACAAGAAAGTGAGAAAATTCTTTCATGGAAAGTTAAAAAATTTCCATTATTTATAAAAAATAAAGAGAAAAATGCAAAATCATATCTAACGAAGATATTATTGAAAACACTCTCAACAGGTAAACATCTCGGTGACTCGACTCATACACTTTCTCTAGATAAGATACGTCCCGCTTAATAAAACGACAAACAATTAATTTGCAAGTTTCTGACAGAACTATTTGTCTACATACGGTTTACAAGACTAATAAATATACAAACAAATTCATTCCACCAAGCGCGAGAATACTTCTGTAACAGGTACAAACGCAGGAATATTTTACGGAAGGGGGTGGAGGCGATAATAAAATGAACAAATTTTGCAAAGCAAATGCCAGTAATTGCGAGTAATTTTTCTGGGTAGACTCTGGGATGAGAGTTTAAGAGAAACTTTCCAGGAACAGTTGAATACCAGACTAGAGAGTTTAAAATTTGACCACTATGAAGATGGATGGGATAATTTCAAGAAAATAATTTGTGAAGTCGCTGATGGTGTCTTAGACAATGACGTTACAAACACATCAAGGTAGATTAGTGAAAATGCTTGATGTTTAAAGGAGAGAAGGAGGGGCCTATACAAGAATTAATGAGTCGTACATCACAAGAAGATAAAAGGAATGTAAAGTAAGAGAAGAAAGCATCAAAATGTGAATTATAATAAATTTGTCGAAGACCTGGAAGATGCAGCAAGACGGCATAATAGTAAAATATTGTAATGGCATGCTAATAAATTAAGAGAAAATAGTCAATCTGAACTTTTCCCAGTTAAAGATAGGAAAGGGGCTACAATTAGTGAGAAGGAAAGAGTTAAAAGAGATGGGCAGAACAATTTGAGAATAAGGTAAACCGAGATAGAGCTACAGGAAAAGATATAGAGGAGGAAGAAAAAAGTTTATGGCACCTTAGATGTGAAGGAAGATCGATTTTGCGAGGAAGAATTAGTGACTGTACTATAAGGATTAAAAATTAATAAGACTCCAGGTGCTGACAGTGTGGTAAATGAGTTCTTTAAATTTGATAGTTGTGAGGTTAGAAATTGGTTACTGAAGATTATGAATATGATTTTTGAAAAAAAAGAAGTACCGAGTGATTTTAGGCAAACTCTAATTTATCCCCTACACAAGAAAGGTGATAAGAGTGAGTGTGGTAATTATAGAGGCATTAGTCTGGTCTCTGTAGGCAGCAAATTACTTAGTAATATGATACTTTTTAGATTGAGAGATGCCGTAGATAAAGTTTTAAGAGAAAAACAGTGTGGTTTTAGGAAGGGTAGAGGATGTGTCGACCAAACATTCACTCTAGGGTTAATAATTGAGAAGCACCCGCATCAAACCCCTTTAGTCCTCATTTTTGTAGATTATGAGCAACCGTTTTACTCAGCTGATAGCTTTAGCAAAGGTCCTATTCTTGTATGGTATACCAGACAAATACATTAAAGCGATTAGTGCTATGCACGAGAATAACATTGCTCCGGTTAAGGTAGGAAATGAGGTTAGAAGCTGGTTTCGTATTAAATCAGGAGTTAAGCACGGTTGTGTTCTATCCCCCTTTGTATGGATCATTTTGATGGATTTTGTCTTAAGAAGCACAGGAAAGGCAATAGGAGACCGCGAAATCAGGTGGGGAAGTAAAAACTCTCCTGGACTTAGATTAAGCTGATGATTTTAGGGCCCGCCACGGCTACGCAGCATGCTTGTATACATTGATTCTCATTGTCGCTTGTCATCTTGGCCTCAGACAACGTGAGCTTTTTCTTGATTATTATGGCGTCACCAGAGGTTCGACACAATCACCCTGAGAAAAACAGAAATTCTCAAGTAACATTATGATCTATTTGAATCGTTTTTGTGGCCTGAAATCTCAATATGTCAGTTCTAAGAAAAAAAATGTAGCCCGATTTCGAGACTGGGCCGCGGCACTTGGCACGCGGCAGGCTTTTACATATTGATTGTCTTCTACATGCACATAATGTGAAACTTCTTCTTGATGTCATGGCGTCAGGTTAGATTCAATAACAACCACCCTGTGAAAAATACCAAAAAGGCATATAATTCTAACATAAAGATGTTTGAAATAAATACACAGTTGCTCATGTAAAGGGAATATATACATTAGTTATTTTTTTGTTTTGAGTCATGAGGTGTCAAATAAGCAATAACAATTAGGCTAAGAAAGTCTGGCGTGAATCCAACTCCTCCTTCCTGTTAATGTTCCTATTTTCTAGGATTTGTTTTCTCTTGGGACTCATTTTGATTCTCACTGTTGCTTCTCTTCTAACCATAGATATCATTTACAATTCGACTCGCTACAGTGTTCTGATCGAAGTAACTTTATTTAGCTTCAGTGGTGTTACATCACAGTAGCATCAATTGTGTATTGTTTTTGTTATTTCTTGGTTTTATTTAATTAATTCTAGGTTTTAGATTATCTTAGATTTTATCTTTAGTTTTTAGCGTGGAGACGCCTTGTTTTATACAGGCGAAATATCTCCGTCCTTTTAGTTTGTCTTTTCATTCTACTGGCCCTAGTCCATTTGTTTCCTTCATCTTGATATTTTTCTCTCTCTTTGTTTTTGTCATGGCTGGCCAGTTCAGCTTTATATCTTTCATATGAAAATTTTACGGCAAATCACAGTCCCATCAGTGTTGCCAGGTTGAACCGTGACAAAAACTAAACAGTATTAATGGGTTTAATATGACGTCCCTTTTTGTCCCTAAAAATTCCCACAGCAACAATCAATAATTTGTATGTTTTTTGCTATGATTGTTTATTTAATTTCTGTTCGTTTGAGTTTCATTTATTCTTTAATAGTAACTTCTGGTTCGTTTTGAGTTTGAATTTTAACAGGTATTTGTATCTGCTGATCTTACTATGTAAAAACTATGTATAATTATTGCGATTTTGCAATTTTTGTTTTTCAGACAGATTTTTGTAAAGTAAGTAAACACCCATTAATGAAATTCAAAATTCTTAGTTTAATTGATTCCCACTTTTTACAGAAAATTAGTTTTAAGCCGCGTTGTTTCGTTTTCCGTCAAACGGATACATCATTTTTCTTCCACCTTGTTTCGTCAATTACATGGTTCCTAGCAAACAGTTCGTGGTAACGAACTGTTAGTAATGAGGGACTCAGCCCAATAGTAACGGAAACTCTAAAAAAAAAAAGAAACAAGAAATTCGGATATCAATTAAAACATAAAAAAACTAATTTTTTTATGACTCGAATTATATAAGATTCATTAAAGTTTAATGTTACCCATCAAATGCTACGAACCCGAGAAAATTTGTCTCATTTTCGAAAATGGGGGAAAACACCCCCCAAAATACAACTGATCTTAATGAAAACACACCATCAGACTTAGCATATCAGAATCCACTGCAATAGATGTTTTAACCACCTATCTACAAAAGTGTGGATGTGTGTATATTTATCCCTTTTATTTTTTTTCAAAAGGGTGATTGTATCGAACCATTGGTCCTAAAGATCGGGAGAGGTCTCATTCAAGCGGAAATTAAGTTATCGTGCCCTTTTTAACTGACCAAAAACATTGGAAGGCAGCTAGCCCCCCTCCATCACCCCTTTTCCCCAAAGACATCTGATCAAATTTAAAGATAACCATTTGGTTCAGCATGGTTGAAATGTTCAATAGCTATACCTCTGGAGATGACATGACCCCCCCCCCGAGCCCCAGAGGATAAGACTGTAACATGTGCAATTTGCCCATTATTTATGAACACATACGTTTATTAGGGAATTTAAGGACATTTTTCGCAGAGGAATTTTCTGCGGTGGGGCGGGTGGGGGGTATTTTCCACGGAGAGAATTTTCTGTGGGGATACAAATGCGCAAATGCATTAATTAATTCATTAGCAGCCATTGAATAGGCAGCTGTGCACCAAGCTCATATTGAAACCCAAATTGATATTTTTTATAATAATTATTTTTTATAATAAACTTTTACTATTGAAATTAATCTAAATAAGAGTCACTATCTTTAGTCAGCTTAAACGGCATTCTTTCTCACTATACAATTTTATTTTTTCAAAACGTGTTTTCAACTTTCTACTGCTTTATTTTTTTTATTTTTATTTTTTATTTTATTTTTTTATTTTTTCAAAACGAGGTTGTAACACTTTCTACTGCTCATTCAATAAGTAGCAATTTGAAAGTTTTCATAGCGTTGTGGAAACAGGAATGGGGTGGAAGGAAGTACATTGGAAAACGAATAAATCTTCTTTTTGGGATAATTAAAAAAAATGCTTTTGAAAAAAGAAGTTTTTCAAAGAAAAATCAAAAGCCACATTAAAACCAAAGACTAAAAGAAATAAAGTCTATTATAATTCAAGCTTAAAACGAACAGAAATTAGTATCAATAAATAAATGATAGGAGTGAAGTAGTGAATTATATAGGCTTACTTATAGCTCACTTGTCCTAGATAGCAATTGTCCTTTACAGACACAGTAATTAACTGAACCTCTTCAGGACTTAATCTCAATATTTTACTCTAGACCTAATTTCAATAAAATTACTATAAATGAATAGATAGAAGGAATGAACAAGTAAACTACAAAGGCTTAACCTGCTTATAGCTCACTTATTGTAAATAATAATCGCCTTACCTTTTACAGACATGGTGATTGACTGGACTTCTTCTGGACTTAATCTCAAAATGGTCTGCAAAACTGGAATTAAAACGACATTTTTCTTCTCCTCGAGGCAGTGTTACAAACTAAAATTGGATAGCTAATTTAGAAGTACGTAGAACAAAGATAGAAATTGGATAAAGTAGGAAGAAAGGGATGAAAAAAAGAGAGAAAACTGATCGTAGCAAAATTAGCAAAAACCTGAAAGGAAAAAGAGATAGAAAAATTTTCCATGAGCTAATTCTTATGTTCCAAGATGTTTGCCTAAAATAACAGCATCAAGTACTACTATAATCACATAAAAAAAGGGAAAACGATATAAAAATAAAAATAAAGCAGGGCGTGATCTGTACACACTTTCTACGAACTTTATCAGAATATTCAAACATTCACGTTTTAGTTATCAGAACATTATAAGTTTCTTATTATAAGAAAAATTACGTTTATTATTGATTATTACATTTATTATTATCTATTGAACATTACATTATTATTTATATATAACATTTAAAACATTACATTATACATTACATAGAAACATTATATTTATTATAAGTTTCCTTTTTTTTATATTATCCTCTCGTTAGCTTTTCGAACCTGTTGACACATCTAAGATCCCCTATTAGTTTTTACCAAAATTGCTTTGGAAGCTTACTGTGGTGCTGGTGACAAGGCCGTATCCAGGATGGGGGGTCAGGGGGTTTGAAACATCAAGCATCAAGTACCACTATAATCACATAAAATAAGGGAAAATGATAACAAAAAATAAAACAGTAAAATAAACGATTCTTCCCTGTTTATAACTAAAAGACAACTTTCAATGAGAACTGGGTTAATCATTGATTTTTCTCCATTACTACTACTACTACTACTACTAACAACTCTCTGGAGCACTAAACCACCTGAGGCCAATACATTTACGCACGCTCCTCCTCCGTACCAATCTATTCAAAGCCTCCCTCTTTACACCATCCCAAGAAGTTCTAATTTCCCTTAAATCTTTCCTTAGAACATCCTTCCCCCCATTGGGGGAAACCTGCTTTCCGTTTGACCCAAAATGGTTGACTGACAAGGATGATCTTTGGCAATCTGTCATCCTTCATCCACAGAATGTGTCCCAGCCCACTCAAGCTTTCTCTCATTATAGCTCTAGAAGGCGGGATTGAATCAAATTTTTCGTAAAGCTTACTGTTTGAAAAAAGTTCAGTTAGACGGTTGCCTAAAACAATCCGTGCCCAATTTCTCTGGAAAACATCAAACGAATCTTCCAGCGTTTCCCAGAGCACTTATGCTTTAGAACCATACTTCACCACTGTAGCTTCCGATATTCTAATCTTGATTCAAATATTTATCTCTCTCTCTATCCTTCCGGCCACTTTTCTACTGTGAAACCACCCTGGGCATTGGCTATTCTACTTTTAACATCTTCACTGCACCCACCGTCTTTATTATTAGTACCAACTATGTAAATGAAGCTGTCCACTTGATCGATATCCTCGTTACCCAAAATTCCCTCTTCAATTATTCACAGTGTTAGCGACTTAGCCTTCTTCAAACCTATTCTTCGCACACTGAACTCTCAAAACCTCCAAGAATTCGTTCATTCTGCTAACATTTTCATCTAGGAC
>CM051271.1:54563411-54633411 GCA_027921565.1 Artemia sinica
CAACGGGGAAACGAAAAATAACAAAAATGTCAAATTGTTTATGTACCGCCTTATGATTTCTGGGAATACTTCTGGTGTACGCTGTTTGCTATGAAAGTAAAAGATTAATCATAAAAAACCCCAAAATGAGGCAGAATTATTTCGTATAGGAAAGGACTAATCCCTTCCTCAATCCACACCCTATGCCTCATGGTTCCCCGCCAAAAGCTTTCAGAGGGTGCTCATTAGATCGGAAATTGAGAAGTTCAAGTACTTTTTTTTTATAAGTCGAAAGTGTTTGTAGACCAATGAGCTGCGGCTGGGGGTGGGGGTATTTCTGAGGGAAAGAACCTTCAACGCGTTGAGGTTGAAAAATCTTCAAAGTATTGAGGTTAAAGTTTAGAGAGTGTTGACAGGGTATGTTAAACATGGGCACCGACAGAGGAGGCAGGGGGCATGGGACCCGCCTGGAAGTTTGGGACTATAAAGTAATTATAAAGTAACCAAAGGAAAGAGAGCAGAAAGGGTGGGAAAAACCATGGAAACATATTTGTTGCCCCATTTTTGGCTGCCATCAATAGATAGTGATCCATAATAAGGAAATATAAGTCTAAGTTTGTGACTGAGTAAAACCCTAACCAGTTTTTCCACAAACATTTTTTCTATCTGATATGGTTAATTTAACACCCGGAATTTACCCCGACCCGACAATTACCCTTAACATCTCGACGCGAAAATTGAATCGGTAAAGAGAAAGCAAGACATATAAAGAAATTTCGTATATGAATTCTAGCAAATTCACCCAGTTTAAAATTTCTTCTGAAAATTTCACCCCCTGGAAGCTTTCCTCTCCATTGAAAATTCTCCCGGCAGAAAATTCGTCCTCCTGCCCCAGCCGAAAAATGCATGCACACTTCCCAATAACAATAAAACAAAAGACATTTTTTATAGCTTCAAAGCTTACCTCCAGGGGCTGTAGGGGGTCATTTTTATCTCAAAAGACAGTTATTGGGCCTTTCAAACTATTTTGAAGAAAATAGCTATCTCCCAAATTTTGTTGACTATTTTTGGCATTGAAATGCACTCTCTTGGTCTGATATCCCTCAAACCAACACGGTAAGGGGTGCAAACCCAAAGCCGTTTTCAGGGGGTGGGTGGGCCCAGGGGAATTTCCCGGGTGGAATTTATCGGAGGGGGGACAAAAATACTTTTGTCCCCCTAATTTTATATGGTCAACAAAAATTACTACCAATAGGAGTTTGGCTACTGCCCCTTTCTCTCCCTTCCCAAACCATAAAAGGTCTAAGGTATGTTTATGTCCTTTCCCGTTTTTTATTGAAAACTATATGTATCTCGAACAGCGTGCTTTTGGTTTTTTCAAAACATCAACGACAAAAAGGTGTAAAATCAATATAATAGTCCGTATAACTGTAAGGAACTATTGAAATAATGAACATTAATTCCAGGAAGCTCAGCGGTTTAAGTGTTTATTTCACTGTAATTTTTATTACAAAAAACTGTTTTTATTTTACTGTAATTTTAATGTATTATTGAAATTTACGCAGCATTATTAAGAAAAACTTTATCAGAAGGGTGAACAAAGTGAGGTGGGTAATTATAAAAGAATGTCTTTTGTAGGTTAGCAACTGAAAGTAAGGATCAACGTTAGACTGAGACATGCCGTAACAACGAACAGAAAGCTTATTTTCGTTTATGAGGAGGTTAGAGCTCCTCCTTGATACTATTTCACTCTTTACGCATAAAGTTTGACTAGTTTTTAACTCCTTTGTCCTCCCAGTTTTTGATAGATTCTGACAAGCGTTCGTCTCCTGATAAAGGCCCTTTACAAAGGTTTTACTTAATATTAGAATAAATACCAAGCTTAAATATTAGCTATGTACGAAAAAAACACCTTGCGTGCGGTTGACAAGTAGGAAATTGTCAAAGTTTAGCAGCTGCTTTTGTTTACTGCAGGAGTTACTGCAACAGGGCTAGTGTTCTTGACCCCCTTTATGATGGATTATAGTCTGGTTTATGTTTTATAGGAGTCAACAAAAATTACTACTAAGAGGAGTTTGGCTACTGCCCCTTTCCTTTCCAAACCATAAAAAGACTTAAGCCTGTTATGTAACTTTCCGTTTTATTGAAAAATAGCAAAAATGTAGAGGTTTTGCTTTTCAGGGTGCTAGTTTTTGAAAATTTATGTTCGGACGACAAACTAAAAAATAAAATCATAGTGGCAGCGCAGAAGCAGTGCCTAAGTAAAGACGATCAGGTTGGCATTTTCACTGTATCTTTTTTTTCAGATCAAGATGATCTAGTACATGAAGTCAGTGATCAGAGGGCGCTACCCTCTACCCACCCTACCCCACACGTCGTATTTTTCCTAAAGTGCGTCTACTAGAAATTTTGAGATACCCCTTCTATTCAAAATAGTCTAAATATTCATATAACAAGGCTTTTAGGGTTGAAACAGACCCCAGAGATTAGGGGCAAGGGTCATAGTTTTATGCCCAGGGGGTATTTAAGGTTCTTATGGAAGGGATGGCTGTTTAACTTCGGCCTGAAGAGGCTCAATCTTTCTCCCTGAGTAAAAAAACTATGTCAATATAAAACGAAAAAAAATTAATCACAAAAACTTTTTTTTGCACAAAATAAGTTTCCAAAAAAAAAATAAATGAAACTCTATTAAACCAAAAATGAAAAAAAGAATAGAATAAAATAATCTACCAAGCATACAACTACCATATATCAGTATCAATAAATAAATGAAACTTCCAAAAAACAATAGAACAAAAAATTAAAACAAGTCAAACTCATAACGAGCAGAAATTAACCTAAGTAGGGTTCTAAACTCTATGCTTTCTAAAAGCTAGAATATAATTTGTTTTTTACTGAAATTTTTTTTTAATGTTTTCACTTTTATAATTTTAAGAAATAAAAATAATTAAGATTTTAAGGAATAAATATCAGCATATGTGTATGCACACTTCCCAATACAAATAAAACAAAAGACATTTGTTATAACTTAAAAGCTTACCTCCAGGGGCTGTAGGGGGTCATTTTATCGCAAAAGTTTGACAGATTTTTTATTGGGCCTTTCAACTATTTTGAAGAAAAATAGCTATCCCAAATTTTGTTGACTATTATTGGCATTGAAATGCACTCTCTTGGTCTGATATCCCTCAAACCAACACGGTAAGGGGTGCAACCCAAGGCCGTTTTCAGGGGGGGCTCAGAGGAATTTCCCGGTGGAATTTATCGAGGGGGACAAAAATACTTTTGTCCCCCTAATTTTATATGGTCAACAAAAATTACTACCAATAGGAGTTTGGCTACTGCCCCTTTCTCCCTTCCAAACCATAAAAAGTCTAAGGTATGTTATGTCCTTTCCGTTTTATTGAAAACTATATGTATCTCGAACAGCGTGCTTTTGTTTTTCAAAACATCAACGACAAAAAGTGTAAAATCAATATAATAGTCCGTATAACTGTAAGGAACTATTGAAAATAATGAACATTAATTCCAGGAAGCTCAGCGGTTTAAGTGTTTATTTCACTGTAAAGTTGTTTTCTTTAATTCCATTTCAACATTAAGTCCAAAATTTTTTATTACAAAAAACTGTTTATATTTTACTGTACTTTTAATGTATTATTGAAAATTTACCAGCATTATTAGAAAAACGATCAGAAAACAAATTTAAAAAAAAGAATGTTTTTCAACTGAAAGTAAGGATCAACGTTATAACATAAAACGATAAACTAACAATGCACATTTTTTTCAGTAAATTCATTTGAATTTTTTTTAGCAAAGTTCCAAGCCATTGAAAGAGAAGCAGTTTCGTTCCCTTTTTTAGGGGGATTTGACATCCAACTGCTCTCTAGTAATGCTTTACTCATTTAAGTTTGGATCCCCTTTCACAGACTCGTGGATGTAGTTTTTAAGACAATGAAATACGTGTCTTTTTAGTTTCACATCGTAATTTCTATTCGGATGATGGGTCAAACAAGAAGAAAAGAGGCTCTCGTGGGCACATCCATCAACATATACAAAGAAAAAAATGAAATTCTCAAGCTTGAAAGAAGAAATAAGAGGTATTTGAAAGAATGTGAGCTCAAAATGGTAAGTACAATGTGCAAATCCACAGATGAAGATGAACAACAGGGAGTTAAAATGAATAAGGATGGTTACCAAACACACACTTTAAAGCAAAGGTGTCAGAAAAGATTGATACCGAAGGGAACTTTGAAAATGATAAGCTGGACATGGAGTTCAAGGAGTGCATGGAGTGCATGGACACTAAAGAGTGCAAGGACATGGAAAAGGTTGACTACCAAGAGAATATGGTGGAATGTTTTCGACTGGAAGTAGAAAATGAGTTCCAGATTAATGACGCCTATGATGGAAAACAATAAAAGAAACCCAGAACAAAAAAGTAACGTTAACAAAACGGTATACATAGCCAATGAATTATGTGAAGACAAATACCAGGGCTCTTACGAAACACAGATTTATAGTACACAGCCTGAGAAAAATAAATCGGCTTTTAATAAGCCTTCTCTGAATGTTTGTTTTTTGTCCAAAAAGTACAAGATTTTCAAAATGATCGACCAAGTGTAATTCAAACAATACATGGCGCCTCACTTCCTAATCCAGTGATTGATACCGAAGGGAACTTTGAAAAATGATAAGCTGGACATGGAGTTCAAGGAGTGCATGGAAATTAACGAGTGCATGGACATTAAAGAGTGCATGGACACTAAAGAGTGCAAGGACATGGAAAAGGTTGACTACCAAGAGAATATGGTGGAATGTTTTCGACTGGAAGTAGAAAATGAGTTCCAGATTAATGACGCCTATGATGAAAACAATAAAAAGAAACCCAGAACAAAAAAGTAACGTTAACAAAACGGTATACATAGCCAATGAATTATGTGAAGACAATTACCAGGGCTCTTACGAAACACAGATTTATAGTACACAGCCTGAGAAAAATAAATCGGCTTTTAATAAGCCTTCTCTGAATGTTTGTTTTTTTGTCCAAAAAAAAAAGTACACAAGATTTTCAAAATGATCGGACCAACAAGTGTAATTCAAACAATACATGGCGCCTCACTTCCTAATCCAGTGGACCCACATATTTACGAAACCAAGAAAATCGGCACTTAGATCTACTGAGGCTGCCATAATCTTAAGGACCGCTCACGAAACTGGTATATCAAAGATTTTAGACTCTGCAAGAACAAAGTTTCCAGCCTATCCTAACTGCAGATAGTATTTTTTTAGTATATTCAGATAGTTTTGAATACTTACAAGACTACAAGGCCGATGGTTACCCGTTATAGCAGAAGTAGTGGGGGACACTCAGTATCTTTACCCTCTGTTCATCCAAACTTCAGAAAGAGAGTTAATCAACGGATGATTGAAGGCAAGATGGTTGATTTGAAGAGATATATCTTTCGATATGAGCAATGTGCATTCAACTGTCCCCTTGAGCACTGCCTATATACGGTGATTCATTATGTTGGTACTTGTGACAGAAAATCCAATTGTGACCCCCATGGAAACCATAAAAAGAAAGAAGGAATAAAAGCTATCCCTTTTGTTCCTTCTGAGAAATCTGTATTAATAAGAGCCAAAAATGTAGCAAAAACCACAACAATGACGCCCCGAGAACATTTCCATAACGAGTTTAGCAAGACAGTGAATGAGCTGCAGACAAATGTTCCAAGAAAGTCAAGCGGCAGGTAAAGGATGCCTTTTCTTTGGCCAGAAAAAGGCATGATATCCAAAGACACATGTAATATGATTCGATATCTTATGACGGAAATCTGATTTTGTTGTGACCGAAAAAACTGATTTTGTTGTGACAGAAAAATTTTTTTGGGCAAGGAGAAGCAGCCGTCACCTGTATATCAGAATTTGCCATCTTAGAGGTTGATTACTTTGTAAAACACGGTATCCCGATAGTGTTCTATTATGATACCAAATATAACATTGGAAATTACTGGGTTTCAGCTCTGACATTCCGACATCCTGACTTCGACCATAAGGGGACAACACCTCTGATTCCAATTGCATTTTTACTTCACACAAATAGATCAGCTGATTCGCACGAAGAGCTGTTTATAGTTCTAATGAAGAAAGCACCAAAGCATCAATTCACCGCAAAATTCTTTTTGTGAGTGATAGAGAAAAGGGTATAGAGGTTGCGAAAAAAAATATTTCCTCATATTCAGGCTGCTCATTGCTGGCTACACTATCGGATCAATGCAAAACATGCACTTCAGAAAATGGGGGCATCTAAAGAAGACATCAAGGTAGTTCAAGAAGATATTCTTCAGTTGCTAAGATCAAAAAGTGAAGATGAGTATTACCAAATAAGAACTGACAGGCTCGTGAAATGGTCCATCCCCTGCATTTACCTACTTTCGAGATAATCTGGAATCTGACATGTTGAAGTATGATTGTGCCTTCATCGTTTCCCAGATTCCTGATTTTAATCCAGTCTCCGGAATAACCAACAATACCGCAGAGTCATTCAATGCTGTGATGAAAAGAGTTATACAACAAAAGCGAGATATACCAATGGACAGATGTATCTTGGGCCTTCTTTGTTTAGACGATGAATATTATACACACGTGTCTCGAGGATATAAGGGAATAGGAGATTATAGACTCCTTGAGAAGGCACATAAGGAAAACGTAGTTCATATCAAGCAGGAAGAAGATCCACTTGAATCGAGGAATGAAATGTTTCTGCGTATGGTCCAAGAAGTAGATGCATCAGATTCCTTTTGCGAAATAAATACGACAAGAGAAGACCGCCAGCAAAGTGGTTTAGTTGACATAGCAGAAACTCTATGGAGAAAGGGACATGTTACATTTTGCAACGAAAAGCAAGTGTATCTTGTTTCAAATCTGACTAGAAAGAAGGTTAATGTTGTGACACCACGAACAGAAACAATCACTGTTAGAGGAAATAAAATTGTGACAAAGGGTGCTAAGAGGAATAGTTTGGTTGAAGTTTATGATTGTTCTTGTAATTTTGGAATCTCTGCATGTCCTTGCAAAACTAGCAGTTTTAAGATCTCGAGGACATGCACTAGTAACAGAAAAATCAGTTATACAGCTGAAAAACACTCAAGAACGTGAAGGGGAGATCTAAAAGGCACGTGAGGCCTGGAATAAAAAGCTCATTAACCATTCAGGACTGTTTACAATATTAAACCTGCAGCAGATTCTCTAGCAGCCAAGGAATTGTCGTCTACTGCTGATAGTGATGATCAGAATGAGGGGAGTTTTTCACCGTCAATTAATGAAACTGCGAAAGCTGACTTGAAAACAAGCAGGAGAGCAGAATACATTCGAAAAAACGGGCTTCACTTAAAAAGAGTTCCAGAGACCCCAATCTTTTCAGAAATGAAGCAAAAAAGAAATTATTGAAGTAGCTTTCACTTAAAAAGAGTTCCAAACCCCAATCGAAAAGCTCTGATGGAATCATAATTCAAAGTTGCAAAGCAAGCGGAAGATGTACGTTTGTGAAGTCTGTTCGAAAAAGGCTGCATAGCCCCACTCAACTGGTGAAACCCCAAAAAAGGGTAAGGAGACCGAATCTTCGTGTTGAAGCTAACCTGGTCTATAATTCCTACAGCCCTTTGTCATGGTTACGCGTTTAAAGGGCCCATAAGTGATTTGTATGGACGAAGCAAAGCAAGTGATCCAGCATTTAAAAAGGCTTTTTGGAATAGTGGTCAAATCTACCGATTCTGCTATCGTAGAAAACGCGCAGAGAAACTAGATTGGTGGAGAGCTACTGTTTTTCCCTTGATGGACACAGACGTGTTTCCAATTTTTCTTTCAAGACCTTGAATCACTGCTGACGCCTGATACTTGGCTCACAACTGGAATTGTTTCATACCTCGTGAATCTTGTAACTTCTAGCTGTGCGTCAGCAAGAACTATCGATAAGCTACTCTACTTTCAACTTGACAAGTATTGATGCTTTGAATACTTACCCAGATACGCCTAGAGAGAGTTTTAGTGATGTTTTCGAATGATTGCAGTGTTTTGTTTGTTCCATTGTGTGTCAATATGTGTGATATAACGAATACGAAGTCCAAGAATCATTTCATTTTGGGAATATGTGATTTCTCCAAGAAAAACTTTCTATCTTCTTGATAGCCAGAAAGCCGTTAAACCACGCTCACGGGAGGCTAGTGTTCTTTCCAACCTAAAAAAAAATCTGATTGAAGGGAGTGGATAAACGCTACATAGAACTTGAACTTGACTCGTGCAGAATAGCTCCACAAGTAGATTCTTCAAGCTGTGGGCTTCTTGTTTGTCAAATATGCCCAAGACTATACAAATGAATAACCTATTTGGGAAGCGCAATGTCAAATTGATCTTCCATCACCTTCTAAGTACAAGACGTCAAAAGGAAGATCTACGCTATCGAAGAAATTCATAGATTTATATAACGAGGATACTGAAATGGTAAAATAAGAAAACTATTGAACTAATGAATAAACATAGAATCAATTTGCTGTCCAGGTACTTGAATCTCTTTTAATGCAGGACAGAAGAGCCTTTTGTTATAAATGTCGAAAACAGATGCCAGAAAACATGCAGTCTCATATGTAAGAACTGTTAAGGCAGTTTGCATTAGTGAATGCGAAGCAAGATCCTGTAGGTACTTCTGTAGGCTCTGCTGTGTCTAAATAGAAAACATACACAAACACGCATTCAGACACACCAACACACAGAGAGAGGCAAACACAGTCAGACACACAAAACAAAAAACTTTGAAAATACGCTTGGGATCACCAAAAACGCTTAAAAAGACAAGCTAAAACCACGAAACAGCAAGACTAATAAACATCCTAAATCATATGTTATAAAACGAAAAACTTCTAAAACACACTTAGAAATTAGCAACACAGAGCTAACACAGACAAGCTAAACCGCAAAAATCACAACTAGAATATCCTAAATCATGTGTTCTAACAAAAACTTCCAGAAAACGCTTGGAAAAACCAATAAAGCTAATACAGACATGCTAAACCACGGAAACAGAAGAACTAAATAACTTCTTCCAAAATACTCTTTGAAACACAAAGAGGGCTAACACTGACAAGCTAAACCCAGAGAGAGCACAACTAAACATCCTAAATCTTAAAGTTTCAAACGAAAAACTTCCAATACTCATGGAAACACCAGCAGCGCTAAAACAGACAAGGTAAACCTCGAAACATTGAAACTAAAACATCCTAAATCAAACGTTTCAAACAAAAAACTTAAAACACTTGGAATCACCAACAAAAGCTAACACAGACAAGCTAAACCACGAAGCAGTGGAAACTAAACATCCTAAATCTAACGTTTCAAACGTAAAAAACTTCCAAAACACACTTGAAACACCAAAAAAGCTAACGCTGACGAGCCAAACCAAGAAAACAGCAAATTAAGCAACTTCTTCCAAAAATTCTCTTTGAAACACCAACAAAGGTGATACGGGCAAGCTATACCGCGAAATAGCACAACTAAACATCCTAAATCATACTCTTTAAACGAAAAATTACCAAAATACACTTGGAAGCATCATTTTTTTTACCAAGAAAATGTCTGAAGATACCTTAGGAATAATAGTTTGCTCCAGAGGGTAACTTGTTGCCAGCCATTGAGTGCCATGGTGGAGTGAACTGCCTTGGACTATCACGTTCTAGCAATGAAATAGCATGTTCCCACTGTTCAAATAAAAATATATATACTGTGATATCCAAAACGCCCAGAAAACGCTCAAGTGATGATGACGGGTACCAGATGTTGCCACTAGAAAGGTACATTGTGCCCTGCTGGCGTATTTTATCACAAAATCATCAAAGAAACGCTATTGGGAATTTTCTTTAAGTTTAAAAACGATGTAGGTGTATAATTCTTTAAGTTTAAGTCTAGTTTACATGGTTCTTTTGGTGGAAAATGTCTGAAAATGCCTTAGGAATGCTAGTTTGTGCCAGAAAGGTGTCGTTTGCCAACCATTGAGTGACACGGTGGCGTGATTTGCCTTGGACTATCACGTTTCTACCAAGGAAATGGTATGTTCCCACTGTTCAAATAATAATACATATTGGTTTCTAGTGGTAAGCCACGACTGCCACCAGATATTGCGCGCAAAAATGGTGCTACATCACTTACTAGAGGGGAAGTCTCTCTGGCGACAAATATTGTAATGGAATGCTCGCGCTTACCACTACTGTTCCGTAAATATAGAGTATGTTAGTACCTTTTGTACGGTATACCATGCTCCAGGGTATGGTAACGTGATTGAATGGTCAAACGGTTAAACTCTATACCAAGAATGCACCCACACTGAGTCACCACTAAAATCTCTAACTATCTCATCAGAGGGTAAACGGACCCCCTGTCTATGTAGTAAATGACGGTATGTCTCGCAACTCTTTTCCTACTGCAAATAATATAATCTCAGCCCTTCTTTAGGCTGCCGGACTCCACCTAGGCTAAAAAAGTCCAAGATTATGAATCAACTTACTTCAAATGTATCAAGCCAACTTACTTTCGAATGAATCAGCTTTATGCCCTTTCTTTCACCCTCGACAATACGGACCAAACTTGTTATCTGAAAGTAACTTTAGCTATGATGGGTCACCCGTAACTGCGCAATTAAAACCTTGTGGTTTTAACAAACTACGCAGTTAAAGAAATGAAAAAAATGGCGCAGCCAATATTAAGAGATAATTTATCATTTTCCACAGATGGGAAAGAGATAATTAAAGAACTCAAAAGAAAAGAAACAAGGAAAGACATTTATCTGAGAAAAAAACCCAGGACCAAAGGTTCCAACATCGAGGTATTGAAACGTCAGAAAACACTTAAGTGATAGTGACGGGTTTTAAAATAACCCTTTCTCACATATATAATATTGATTTCAGTGCCCTATGAATAATGTGTTTTAATAATGTTTTTAAATTATTTATTAATAAAACTTGAATGTACAATAAAAAGTTTTTGTCTTTTAGATTCCTTGTTCAAGGATGAATTTTTAAATATATTTCACTAATGCTATTTAGCGATAATCCAAGTTCATACTTTTTTAAGAAGAGCAGCCGGGCCCTTGCTAAGAACAAACTGGATTCATATATCCCAGCCCTATCCTTCACAACTTGAAGTAATATCAGAAGTGTAGTGCCCAAGGAGTAGTAATCTAGGTCCCAATGAAGCATTAGAAAAAGGGACTAGAAAAGAGGTACGAATTGCCCAAGATGGGATCACCCTCTGCCTCTAAGCCAAGTGCTTTGCCTCTTGTCATAACACCAACACGTCACTCCTCCCATCCATATGAACCATGCACTCCTAAGCAAACGTGCCCATTTTATAATGCAGTAATAAACCCGATTTGCACAACCAGCACTCCAGACTAGCCTTGAACACCGGTCTGAAACTCCTATCATCAGAGCTCATCAAACAAGCCACGAGAGAATTGTAAAACCCATCAAAAAGATGAATTTATGAGTGATTTAGACCAAACTTCGACCACCTCTCTATAGACAGCTTAATCGAGAAGAAGCAATATGTACTATTACCTTCTTAGCCCGAATGTGCTTTCCCTTTGCAAGTGTTAATGCTACCTCATGTGCTTTTGCTTTGCTTATTGTGTGTTTTATATTATAGGTGCTTGGGTCATAATAAAAGATTGAAATCAACTGCTAAAGCTACTAAATTTGTTTTCATATAATTGATTCCAACTTCACCATGAGTTGAAGTAATATCTATTTTTCTCTCCTCCTCCTCACTCTCCTCCCCTCTCTTCTCGATTTTTCCTTTTTGCATGGTTATTAAGAGCTTTTTAGATTTTGTAGTTTCATTCTAGGTGCTTTTTAATCGGACAGTTTGTATTTATTGGCTATTTATTTTCAGTTTGTCATTTATTCGTTGTAGACTATACTGTATTATGAATTTATTCGCTGTATTATGAAAAACTATTCAAATATTCTGGGAAGTGGAGCGAGGTGAGGATGAATATTGCAAAAACATGCAGGGAACATACAAACTGCATTAGGAAAAAACTAAATTTTTTACTCTAGAAATATATTTTATATTCGCATATTATAGTATTTTTATTCCCAGAAATCAAGATGATTTTACAATTAATTATCATATATTTTTTTCAAACTGAAAGGGAACTGAAATAAGAAGTAAAAACTATGAAACAGAATCAAAGAAAATAGAACTTATGTTAAGTTGCAATATGATTCATTACTAATAGTAATTATTCTTATCCACGAATAGAAACATTTGATTTTAGTAGAGTTTTGAAGATTAGCTTTAGAATATTGCCTAATTTTGTTATCTTCCACTTTTTTTCAACTGTGGTTCAGCACGGTTGATTCAATGTTCTCAAGCATTGAGATAATTTTCTAATTCTTCAGATTTGTCTTCTTTTTTACCCAAAAGCTGGTCATGAGCTGAAAATTAACAAAGTAAGACCAAAAAAGAAACCGACAAACAAATTTTCGTTTTTATATCTAATTCCAAAGGAATGCCTAAGCTGAAATTCAAAGGGTCATTATTTTTCTTTTTATTGCGTACAGTTTGATTACAGTTTTAATCGCTTACAGCTTCATTGGTAGTTGTGGTGGTGGGCCTTCCCTTGTACTTTTGATTTTATTTAAATGTAATAACTATGTAATGCGTATTTTTTTTTAAATAATACGTATATAACTTCACAAAATAAAAACAAAATCAAAAGTACTATCAGTGTCGCCTCAACGTGGCGGGGAAGTGACAACTAGGGTGATGTTAGATATGAATTTTTTATACCAAGAAAAATAATAAATCAAAGTAAGGGTTAATTTAAATATTATAATCATTCTCGAACAAAAACTTCTTTTTTTCTATACTATTGCCAAATGGGTTTTCACTAGTTAAACACTTATTTTGTCTTACTTTTATGTCCAAATATCTGACTTTACCACTCTGGCTAAGCAAACTGAATCTTCTTTATTATTGTAAATCGTCTAGCCTACGAGGTTTGTCCAAAGTACTTTAAAGTTTGTAAGATCAAACAGTAGCAAAAAGTTCTAAGATACCTCCAGGTTGAAGATATCTCTTAGTTCTACTCGGTAAAAAATGAAATGCTACGATTATTTTAGTTGTCGGTAAAGTTTAGCCCAATTTATTTTCTCATTATCACCCCAACAAAACCCAGGTAGCACTAGATGGGCCAAGGAAGGGTCCTTTCCTGCTCTGTGCAAAGAAAAATTGTTTGCACGCATCACATACTTTTTCAAACACAATAATAATATACCCCAAGAACAGAGCTATTAAGATACCTCTTGGTCAGGTTGCAACCGACCCAAGCGCCATAAAATATTCTCTAGGACGCAGTCTCCACTGGACAGTTTGCAAAAAACCACAAAAAAATGAAAACTTGCTGGATTATTTTAGGTTGTCGGTAAATTTTAGCCCATTTCTCATATCACCCCAAAAACCCGGTAGCAACTAGTGGGCCAAGAAGGGTCTTTCCCTGCTACTGTGCATAAAAAATTGTTTTGCACGCATCACATACTTTTTCAAACAAAATAATAATACCCGAATTCAAAACAGAGCAATAAGATAACCTCTTGGTCAGGTTGCAACCGACCCTAAGCGCCTAATATTTTCTAGGAGCGCATTTCTCACTGACAGTTTGCAAAAAACCAGTAAAATGAAATGCTGGATTATTTAGTTGTCGGTAAATGGTTTAGCACCAAGGATTTTCTCATATCACCCCAACAAAACCCCAGGTAGCACTAGTGGGCCAAGGAAGGAAATCTGGGATTATTTCCTGCTCTGTGCAAAAATTGTTTGCACGCATCACATACTTTTTCAAACACAATAATAATACCCAAGAACAGAGCAATAAGATACCTCTTGGTCAGGTTGCAACCGACCCAAGCGCCACTAAAATATTCTTAGGATTTGCAGTTCACCCAACAAAACCCTCACTGACAGTTTGCAAAAAACAAGCACAAGGTTGCAACCGACCCAAGCGCCATGAAATGCTGGATTATTAGTTGTCGGTAAATTTTAGGCCCATTTTTTCTCATATCACCCCCACAACAAAACCCAGGTAGCACTAGTGGGCCAAGCAAAGGGTCTTTCCTGCTCTGTGGCAAAAAATTGTTTGCACGCATCACATACTTTTTCAAACACAATAATAATACCCAAGAACAGAGCAATAAGATACCTCTTGGTTCAGGTTGCAACCGACCCAAGCGCCATAATATTCTCTAGGACCGCAGTTCTCCACTGACAGTTTGCAAAAAACACCACTAAAATTAAATGTGGATTATTTAGTTGTCGGTAAATTTTAGCCCATTTTCTCATATCACCTCCAACAAAACCAGGTAGCACTAGTGGGCCAAGAAGTGGTCTTTCCTGCTCTGTGCAAAAAATTGTGTTGCACGCATCACATACTTTGTTCTTTTTCAAACATCAATAATAATACCCAAGAACAGAGCAATAAGAGACCTCTTGGTCAGGTTGCAACCGACCCAAGCGCCATAAATATTTCTCTAGATGCAGTTCTGCCACTGACAGTTTGCAAAAAACCCACAAATGAGAATGCTGGATATTATTTAGTTGTCTGGTGAAATTTTAGCCCATTTTCTCATATCCTCCCCCAAACAAAACCCAGGGTAGCACTAGGGGCCAAGAAAGGGTCTTTCCTGCTCTGTGCAAAAATTGTTTGCACGCCATCACATACTTTTTGAAAACACAATAAATAATCACCCAAGTAACAGAGCAATAAGATACCTCTTGGTCAGGTTGCAACCGACCCAAGCGCCATAAATATATTCTCTAGGATGCAGTTCTCCACTGACAGTTTTGCAACAAAAAACCACAAATGAAATGCTGGATTATTTAGTTGTCGGTAAAATTTTAGCCCATTTTCTCATATCACCCCCAACGCAAACCCAGGGTAGCACTAGTCGGGTCAAGAAAGGGTCTTTCCTGCTCTGTGCAAAAAATTGTTTGCACGCTAATCACATACTTTTTCAAAACAAAATAATAATACCCAAGACAGAGGCAATAAGATACCTCTTGGTCAGGTTGCAACCGAAATCCCAATCGGCGCCATTAAATATTTTCTAGGAACTGCAGCAGTTCTCACTGACAGTTTGTCAAAAAACCACAAATGAAATGCTGGATTATTTAGTTGTCGGTAAATTTTAGCCCATTTTCTCATATCACCACACGCCCACAAAACCCAGCGTAGGCACTAGTGTAGCTCGATTATTAGGTAGCGCGTAAATGCCCATATAGCATTATTTTATCGTATCAAAAATTATAAGGAAACTGACCTTATTCATTTTCATGAATTTGCTTGCTGTTCGAGAAAAAAAAAAGGGAAGAGCAACTAGCTGCTTTGCATTGGAAGATGTCAAATTTGAAGCAAAATCGAAACAAAATTTGGCTTGTCAGGGAGTGTCAACATGTTTGATGTTTGGCCAAAGGAATGGCCTTTCAAATGAAAGTTTTCAAAAAGTATTCTACTTTCGATAAGGTCGAACTCCACCTTTTCTTATACTTTAAAACTAGCTTTGTCACGAAGTTTGATTATATATTGCGCCCCAATTTTGTTTTGGCATCGCCCAATGCGTATATTAACCGTCCTTCTGAGATTTATACGATCACTGTTTCCATTTGGTCACCCCTTGGGAGAAGAATTAAAGAAACAAAGTAACATGCCATTCGAGATCTTTCTTGTGGTAAAAATGTAAAATTCCGTATTATGGTGTATAGGGACTTGAAACTTATAAAGTATGAGGTTATCACAATATGCTGAATATATGATGGTGTAATTCCTTCCTCGCAAGTTCCCTTTGCAGTGAGTGATTTTGAATAATATTATTTTTTTTTGTTTTTTGCTTCACGGAAGAGTTTTTGTATATAGTTTTTGTAAGTTTTATAATTAGTTAGGTCAATACACGCTACTGGTTTTGGGGGGGGGGGGGGCAAGCTACTTATATAGGTTGATTTTTTACAATATGAAGAGATTATCAGGCTATTGGACATCCAGGGGTGTATATAGGTAGTTTTTCGGTCGGTTTGATTTACAGACTGGAAAGGTTGAACTGATAAGATCACTCAGTCCCTGTGTAAAACTATTGTGGCTGAATTAACATCCTGACAATCCAAAACCTTTGACCAGTCAAATTATTTCAGGGACATCCGTGAACCGGTTCATATTCCACAAATATTATATATCCTATTAGACGTAGGGATATTTAGTTCTAGGGTGTTTAATAGTTGGTTGGAAGGGTAGGGAGAGATAGATTAGAAAGTGGTCTGACAGGTCATAGAATATATTTTGGAGGACAGTAGTTTCCCAGGGAAGTGGCTAGACTACAAAAATGTTATCAATTAAGTAGTAGGGTTAGACCCTCATTAGATCAAAAACTCTAGTAGGAACAAGGGATTGTCGGAAGAAAGACCACTTTGAGGTATCAATGTTTCAAAAGGAAGGTATCACAATCATTATTACTGCTAACGATTTAGTAAATTACAATTGAAGTCCCCAAAAACTATTGCCTTCTTTTTGTGGTAAATTAATAAAACTAGAAAAAATCATCAAAAAGATTACAAAACAAAGGTGTCGGAAATGAGGGTGGTTTATAACAACAATGAAAAAAATAAAAAGAATTGTCGTCTCACACTTATATCAACAATTATTGAATAATGCATCTATTTAATTTATTATGGTTGCGAGAATAAGGATTCACAGTGTAATAGCCTGGTGAAATGTAAAGAGAAAATGAGAATACCAAACAGAGGACTTGGTTAATTTTCTTTCAATATGAATAGCTTGAAAGCCAGGGAGGGAAATTCATTAGTATCATCAATTTCTGAAAGCCACGTCTCCGTTATCCAATTACGTCGAAAAAAGGCAGTAACCACATTAATTAAAATTAAATCTTTAAAATTAGTCCCACTTATCTCTTATGCTTTTGATGTTAAAGCAGATTATATTAAGTTTTGTCTCTTCCATTAGCTTTGGTTTTAACATTTTTTACAAAATCCTATTGTGTCGAGTATATTGACAGTTAAAACGCTTAAGGGGCTATCAGGGCTAGCTAAGGGGGTTGTTGCGCAAATTATTTTGGTCATCGTAATAGTTAAAACAACATTATTGCACAGTGATAATTTTGTGAGAAACGTAAAATCTTGCATAGTATAGTACAACATTTAAATATCCATTGTGGTCGAAGTTTCATCATTTGCTTGATTGAATACTGAAATTCTTCTTCAGGCCGACGAATATCATTGGTGGTAATTTTGGACTGGGATGGGAAAGTTTGCCGTTTTTTTTTCTTAGATTTCTTGCCTTTGACTAGGGCAATGGCGTCGATTTGATTAGCAGTTGAGTCAACAGGCTTAACTAGCTTTGATGTGGAATCTATGTCCTTTTTGATGGAAGATAGTTTGAGTTATAGCTGTTTTTTGCAAGATGTCATCACCTAGGAGTTTGGTGATATCTTTCTTCTTGAGAATATTTTTGGTTTTTCTCCTGGTTTCATTACTAACCTCAATTAAGTGACTGACTGTGAGATAAGTTGCAAAATCTTTGCCATTCTTGGCAAAGAACCCTAGGATTGGCTGGAAGAATTAATTTACCACCACCCCGTACCCCATGTCGCAGTCACCCGTCTAGCGGAGCGGGCTGGGAGAAAGAGTCTTTTTTTTTAAATCAGGTTTCTTATACAGCGTGTAAGTGAATACAGTAAGACCTTTTTTTTATACTATGTACTCTTTTAACTTTTCAGCCTAGGTTGAGTCTAAAGAGATAGTTAGAAATCTTATCGGTAAAACCTTGGCTTTTAAAAGTGGCCCTGGACCATCCGAAAATCACGCTCGTAATGAACGGGAGGACCGTGGTGGAGTACCACGGAAATCCCACTATTTTGTGGGCCGACGAGGGATCTCCCCCTCCAGTAAGTGGCTAGCAACACCCCTTTGCGCCACTTTTGCCTTTAAAAGTGGTGAACCCCGTATGTTAATCCTCCAATACCAGGGGACAACTTTTTCCTAAGTCCTAAATATAGAAAATCCTTCACAGCTCAATGAGTTGATGTCATCTTAACTTTCTACTATCAATTCTAAGGGAAAAACAAAAAACCATGTACATCTTATTTTTGTTTGTGTTTTCATGGCTTAGTCCTATCTTTGTTCGTTTTTTTTTACCATGTCAGGATTATATTTTAATCAAGTAATAGATTCTAGGAGCTTCCTTTAAGCATTATTTTATCCAGGTTCTTTTTCTTCATAATTAACTACAGCAATGAAACAATAGATCCCGCGATGCTTTCAAAAGCGTGTGTCCACTTAATGAACTTTTTGGAATAAGCAGATTCAATTAATGTTGCCACATTAAGAGTTATTTTATTAACATTTAAAAATGCGTATGTTTTTATCTTCTATAAAATTTTGACTATAATAATACATATCACTTTATAATATTGCTGTTTCTTTTCGCTCCAATTTCTTTACTGTTTAAGTTCCACTGTTTTATTACTCTTTTTAAGCTTCAATTTTCTTTGTAAATGAATGAATTATAAAACGTACCAAGAGGTAGTTGTAATGCTAGTAATACTATTCCTTTATCTGTGCCATAAAACATAGTAAAAAAGCGAGACACTCAACCCAATTTGATTAGATTTAAATAATGTTGATGAATGCAATCTATACGGGCACTAGGCAAAATGCCTTTTTTTAGATTCAACGAATTTTTCTATTGATTATATGCAATTCAATAAGAGCCCATCTATTTTGTCAAAACTGTTTATCGTCTCTTCCAAAGAGTCAAAAAAGCAATATATTATATGTTTTTGTTGTAGTAGGTCAACAGTAAGTTGCTTATTGACGTCAAACAATACAGCCTAAATGTATTGTAAGGTATATTCAATTATGGTTAACTCAACTTTTGCAGCAAAAAAAAAATTACTAATTTTGAAGTCGCACAAGCCGTCCCCAAAACAAAGTTAATATTAACTTTGGCTGACTCTTATAAATACGAGTTTTTTTTTTTTTTCTTTGCCAAATATATATCTGATAGGTCAAGAACTCATTCAGATTCAATACTAGCTGTAAGGATACTTACTTATTCAAGTTAAAAATGCTCTCTAAATTGTTTCACATAATTGCCCTAGTTCTAAAAGTTGGTTTGTCAAACAAGTACAATACATGGCCATATTCAAAGATCATTCAATTTCTAGTTTGTGCTTATTTTTATTCTATGAACTGTCCATCTTTTTTTTTTTTTTTTTTTTTGTGTAAATTAAATTAAAAAAAAGTTTTTTCAATTGAAAAATTAGGACCATGATTTAAACTAAAATAGAAACAGGAATTATTCCATGAAATACAAGGTCAAGGGGGGTGAAACTTTGCTCTTTACCCTTGCTCCTCGATACCTCGCTATTTTGGGGAGTTTAAGGTTTTTTGGTCCTTTTAAAAGAGGGGCTTTGTTTATCATAACTTACGGGGGCTTTGGGTTGGGGGGCCGGTGGATTTGGTGCGGGGGGGGGGGGGGGGGGGGGGGCGGGGGGTGAGGGGGGGGGGTGGCGGGGGGGGGGGCGAATGATTGTTGGAGGGAGGGTGGGGGGGGGGGGGGGGGGATTCAGGGGGGGGGGGGGGAGGGGAGGGGTGGTAAAGGGGGGGTGGGGGGGGGGGGGGGGGGGGGGAGCGGGGGGGGGGGGGGGGGGGAGGGGGGTGGGGGGGGGGGGGGGGCTTGGGAAGGGGGGGGGGGGGGGGGTGGGGGGGGGGCAGGGGGGGAGGGGGGGGGGGGGGGGAGGGGGGGGGGGGGTGGGGGGTGCGGGGGGGGGGGGGGGGGGGGTGGGGGTTTGGGGGGGGGGGGTGGGGGGGGTGGGGGGGGGGGGGGGGGTGGGGGGGGGGGGGCGGGGGGGGGTTCGGGAGGGGTTGGGGGGGGGGTGGGGGGGGGGGGGGGGGGGGGGGGGGGGAGGGGGGGGGCTGTGGGGGGGGGGGGGGGGTGGGGGCGGGGGGCGGGGGGGGGCGGGGGGGGGGGGGGGGGGGGGGAGGGGGGGGGGGGGGGGGGTTGGGGGTGGGCGGGGCGGGGGGGGGGGGGGGGGGGGGGGGGGTGGGGGGGGGGGGGTTGGGGGAGGGGGGTGGGGGGGGGGGGGGGGGGGGGGGGGGTGAGGGGGGTGGGTGGGGGGGGGGAAAGGGTGGGGGGGGGGGGGGGGGGGGGGGGGCGGGGCAGCGGGGTGGGCGGGGGGGGGGGGGGGGGGGGGGGGGGGGGGGGGGGGGGGGGGGGGGGGGGGGGGGGGGGGGGGGGGGGGGGGGGGGGGGGGGGGGGGGGCCGGGGTGGGGGGGGGGGATTTTAATCCATGGGGGGGGGGGGGAATGTGGGGGGGGGGTGGGGGGCGGGGGGCATCGGGGGTGGGGGGGGGGGGGGGGGCGGGGGGGGGGGGATTTGAGGGAGGGGGCTGGGAGGGGGGGGGGGGGGGGGGGGGGGGGGGGGGATGGAAGGGGGGGGGGGGGGGGGGGGGGGGGGGGGGGGGGGGGGGGGGGGGGGGGGGTCCGGGGAGGGGGGGGGGCAGGGGGCGGGGGGGGGGGGGGCGGGGGGGGGTGGGGGGGGTGGGGGGGGGGGGGGAAATGAATAAAAGAAATAACCCCAAAAAGGGGGGGGGGGGTGGGGGGGGGTAAAAAGGGGGGGGGGGGGGGGGCGTGGGGGGCGGGGAGGGGGGGGGGGGGGGGTGGGTGGGGGTGGCGGGGAGGGGGGGGGGGGGGGGGGGGGGGGGGGGTGAGGGGGGGAAGGCCCATGGGGGGGTGAACACTTTGATCCAACATCCCTCCCGATAACCTCGCTATATGATACCTTGTTTGTGGTCCCATTACAAAAAAATCTTTTAATACTAATTACATACCCCAGAAAAACCCTAGCCAAGTGTATGGGCGCTAATTTAGGATTCCCTTGTCCGAAAGATTATATGACGCTTTCTGAATCCTAGTCTATCCAATTATTTGGGTTTGGGACGGGGTTTTAGTGTGCCGTGATTCAGAAGCTCAGTCAGAGTTGACAAGCTCAAAATGGGTACCTAAATGGAGAATCTGGGGGAAGGTAAAACAGGACAAGGTGTGCGAAAGCCTAGTGTAACTGGCTTTCATCCCCCCTTGCAAATAACTTCTGGTGACGCAAGGCCATTAAAAAAAAAGACGGGAAGATCAGCACCAAACCGGGATGGACCTAAATCTAGTGCAGCAACCTTTAACTTAATTTACCCCGTCGAACCCTTTGGGTTTTTCAGGCGAGTTCTAACTCTTGAAAAAGTACACAACCAAAAAGTTCAAACTCACTTAAATAATGAAATAATACATCCAAGAAAGTTTTCAGCTTAGGGCTGCAAAATTCATACACAAACGTTTACCTTTTTTTTTAACAAGTTTCTGATCAAACCAAACTAATGCCGTTTAAATCCTTAAGGATGGAATAACGGGATGAAAAAATTCACTCATTCACGGGAAACTTGTTCCTTGAAAAGTTGTCTCATGTAAACTACCACCCCCCCCCCCGTAAAATTCTCGCCAACAATTATATCCTTACAAGAAATCATGCCACACGCCCCTTCCCTAATAAAATATTTTGGACGATTTCCCCTTGAAATTTTTGTCCTAATAATGCTTTCATTTGAAAGACTTTAATTTACTTAAAAATACTTTGTTGTTTTTTTGAAGCTTTAAGCAGGGATTCTAACGCTTGAGAATGTTTATAACAACCCAAGCGAACCGTAGAGTTAAACAATTATCAATACAATCCAAAGAAAGCTGCCTAAGACCCAAGAGAACCGCCCAAGGAAAACCACTGATCTAGACCTAAGATGGAACCGGGGAGGAAAAAAAAAGCTTTAAGTTTGATGTCCTTCGTACTTTAAGATTAGATCAGATATAGCCCTTTTGGTTCAGACATAGTCATCCACACACTTTTATAATGTTAAACATTAAGGAATACATTTTTTTGGCATGAAAATGATGAAACAGAGGCAAATGAGATTAAAACACAATTTTTACAACAGAGAGAAGCGGCTACAAAACGGTTATTGAGTTACTCTAACTTTCTCCCTGTCAATGGCACAAGACCTCAGTGTACTTTTGCGTTATCCCCCTCAATGAAATCCGTATAATATTATGGAAACATTATGACGCAGTATTAAAACATTTTTGATTTAGGAAACTTCGATAAGAATGATAGGAAAAATAAATAGCGATAAGAAAAAAATGTTTTATTTTGCTCAATTAGTTAGAGTATTTAATTTTTTTTTTATGACATTATATCATCTCAGAAATGCGACAGTTCTTGCTGCTTCTCCTAGATTTTACTTTCTTAAATTTCAAATTAGTTTTATTTTACGTTAAAAAGAAAATAAAATGATAATCTGGATTATGAGAATTTCTTTCTGTCTATACGCCCGGCCGCCCTTATGCCAAAATACATCTTAGTAGAAAAAAAAAAAAACAAACAAACAGAACCCTTTTAGATCTATGGGTTACTTCAGAAACATTCTGCAAAATAAAATGTATATTTTGGGGAGAGAGGTTTTGGTTTCCATTAAAGCTCCCGCTTTTGCCTAAGTAAAAGTATATGAAAACATCAGTAGTTAATTTTTTGGAGATAGTTATAGATTCGTTGCTTGGGCTAAAGAGCAATAGAAAATTTGAGAATAATTATGATTACAAATGTTCTGGTAATTGATTCTCCTTCAAAACGAACCACAAATTTTTATTGTTTAAAAAACATACGAATAAAACAAAAAGTCCTATTGGAAAAAACAAACTAAACATAATTAGGTTAGAGGTTTGTAACCATGAACCTTTTCATTTACAAGACAATCCCTGTTCATTTATGTTTTGATGACCGTTGTTTATTTCATTCAAAAATCCACTCCGTTATATTGCATTCAGACTTTTACCTTATGCTATATTTAGTTTCTTATACTATTGAAGCGATTAATTAATTAATAACAATATTTTCAGGACATAGGGATTCAGAAAGATCCTAGAAGAATACTGGAAAGAATGAATGAAGAACGAATAATGCATAATAATGGATGAAGGTTTTGAATGATTGTAGTGAAATTTTATAAGTTGCACATTTTTTTAAATAATGTCCTTTGCTTAGCAAAGGACTTTAAAGAAGCTGTGGCGTTTTTTTGGCCTTTTTATTTTTTGTGTAAAATCTCTATTTTAGTTTTGACTTATTAGGTTAAAGATGAACTTTCAAGAAAACGGACAATCAAATTAGGTAATTATAGGTTCAAATAAATATATTTTTCATCTTAATAAAAAGTAAATTCGTTGTTCAATGGAATAGGTTGGTTTCATGTTTGTAAAAGATGCCATCTATAAGGTTATTTTTCAAATATAAATACTTTTTTGGAACACATTTCAGATTAGGAATCATAGGTTGAAACAGAGCAATTTAGTCCATATTTTTGCGTTTTAATTCTTGTCACATTGTGGGAATTAAAAAGAAAATATATTTTTGTATATCCCCAGTATTTAATAAAAATTTACATCTGACAAAAAAATTTGTTGCATTCACTAGAAATAGCCTTTTTATAAGGTAATGACGTTGGATGCCAAATTAAATGTTCGAAAATAGGTGTTCCAAAAAAAAAAACAGAATTATTTTTTTTTGTCACGTACTTAATTTCTCTTAATATTATTCCTTTAAATTAAAAATACATAGTTGTGACTTATTAGGCAAAGCAGACACAAATTTTTATCGTAATATTATCCTACTCCAATCGATATTTTTCCGACTTACAAATATTCTCCGCACAATTTTTCTATATTTTTGTATTAAATAAATAAATTATTTATGAAGAAAATGAACAAGCAAGGACATGCTCTTTGGATGAAATTAACTTTAGAAACTAGTTGATAACAGCAACAATTAGCTATAAATCAGCTAAAACAGTATAATGATTCGAACCTACTGTTTTTTATGTTATAAAATACCAAATTGCTAAAGATAGCTTTAAAACAGCTGTGGCAAAGGATAAGTGAGGTTTTAGCTTCACAATTAAAATTTATAAATGACTCGTTTTTATTTTTATAAATGATTTTTCCATTTTATTAACTCTCAGAATAACAGAGCAAAACTTCTTTAACGAAGCTAGTGCAAGAACTTCAACAATTGAAAAACCATCTAAGATATTAAATGCCAAAAATGTGTTGAGAAGATTATAGTTGTAACGTTGAGAATTTGAGAATAATTACGATTACAAATGTTTCTGATAATTGAATCTCCTCCAAACAGACCACGAATTTTATTGTTTAAAACCGATACGAATAACGAAAAGTCTTAATGGGAAAAAAAAAACTAGCATAAAAAACTTAGAGGTTTGTAACTATGACCCTTTTCATTTGCAGGACAATTCCGGTTCATTTATGTTTTGATAACCGTTGTTTATTTCATTCAAAAATCCACTTCGTTATATTCTATTCAGACTTTTACCTTATATTATATTTAGGTTTTTTTTTTTTTACTTTATTGTAAAAAAAAAAATGACAAATATTTTGGTTTTAAAGAAGCTTATTACTTCCACTTAAAAAACTGAGTTTTCCCCTTTTATATAATTTAATGTATTTGAAAAAAACTACGTTTTCTAAAGAGTTAAAGAGGTTGAGATACAAGGTTGAACCTTAAAAAAAAACGTACAGGGATTAGGAGGCACAGTTGGGGGCTGCCGCCCCCCAAACCCTCCGCTTTCGCAGCCCTTTAAATACAAAAAAAAAAAGTTTTTTAAAAACTGAAAATATGGAGCGACATTAAATCTTAAAACGAAAAGAAATTATTCCGTATATGAAAGGGGCTGTGCCCTCCTCAACGCCTCGCTCTTTACGCTAAGGTTTGACGTTCTCACAACCTCTTTTTTTTTAAACAATAAAAACTTTAGCGTAAGAGCGAGGCGTTGAGGAGGGCACAGCCCCTTTCATATACGGAATAATTTCTGTTCGTCAACAAATGAAACAAATGTCTTTTCAACAAATGAAAAGACAACTTTTTCAACTGAAAGTAAAGAGCAAGGTTTAAACTTAAAATGATCAGAAGTTTTGCCGTTACAGTCGCATTCTCAATCCTCGCTCTCTTTACTCTAATTAAATAAAAAAAAAAAAAACAAGTTTTTTAAACTGAAAAAGTAAGGAGCGACATTAAACTTAAAACGAACAGAAATTATTCCGTATATGAAAGGGGCTGTGCCCTCCTCAACGCCTCACTCTTCACGCTAAAGTTTTGACTTTCTCACAACTCTTTTTTTTTAAACAATAAAAACTTTAGCGTAAAGAGCGAGGCGTTGAGGAGGGGACAACCCTTTCATATACGGAATAATTTCTGTTCGTTTTAAGTTTTAATGTCGCTCCTTACTTTCAGTTTAAAAAACTTGTTTTTTTTTTATTTAATTTCTGATCGTTTTTTAGTTAATGCAGCTTTTATTTTGGCTCGCCGGCATTGAATAAGTAAGCAAAATTTGCATAAAAAAATTTACTTTTCTTTTGCTAAATGGCTCTCTAAATTTGGTTCTGACGTAATTTACAAATTAATTTACGTAATGAACTTCTATATTCGTATATTTTTCTTCTGGCAAAAAATACACAGTTTGCAGATTTTTGCAGATATGAGCTTGAAACCTATGTTAAAGGGTTTTCTGATACGCTGAATCTGACGGTGTGATTTTCATTAAATTTTTTTTTTCACTTTTAGGGGATGTTTCCCCCTCTTTAAAAAATCAGGTAAATTTTCTCAGGCTCGTAGCCTTTGATGAGTAATACTAAACTTAATAAAATCATATATTTAGAATCAGCATTATAAGCCCATTCTTTTGATACATTTATTGACATCAAAGTTCCGTTTTTAAAAGTTTCGATTACTATTAAGCCGTATCGCTTGTTTTTTTTTTTATTGTTTTTTTTTTTTTTTTATTACGTATATGATGCGGTTTCCTCCCCTTAGTCAATACCACGCTCTTTACGTTAAAAGTTAAAAATTTTTTAATTCACAAACCCCTGAATCACAAAGGCCGTTTAAATTAGAATAGATAGCCCCCTCCTCCCCAGCCCCCCCCCCCCACCAGAAAAAAAATTCTTCCTGAAAATGTCTGTATACTTCCCAATAACCAATGCAATATGTAAGCAATGGGCAAAGTTCATAACTTGCAGCCCTTCCCCTGGGAACTGTGGGGGATTAAGTCATCGTAAAAGACATATTTATTAGATTTTCGACTATGCTGGACAAAATAGCTATCTCAAAATTTTTAATTGGGTGACTTTGAGAAAAAAATGAGCGTGGGAGGGGGCCTAGCTGCCCTCCCATTTTTTTTGGTCACTTAAAAAGGGGACTAGAACTTTTAATTTCCATTCCAATGAGCCCTCTTACGATATTCTAGGACCACTGGGTCAATACGATTACCCCTGGGAAAAAAAACAAATAAACACGCACCCGTGATCTTTCTTCTGGCAAAAAATGCAAAATTCCACATTTTTGTAGATAGGAGCTTGAAACCTCTACAGTAGGGTTTTCTGATACGCTAAATATGATGGTGTGAATTTCATTAAGGTTCAATTACTTTTAGGGGGTCTTTCCCCGTTTTTTCGAAAACCAGCCAAATTTTCTCAGGCGCGTAACTTTTGATGAGTAATATTAAACTTGATGAAACTTATATATTTGAAATCAGAATTAAAATCTGATTCTTTTGATGTATCTATTGGTACCAAATTCCGTTTTTTAGAGTTTCGGTTACCATTGAGCCGGGTCGCTCCTTACTTACAGTTCGTTACCACGAACTGTTTGAAAAGCAAGTTATGTAAAAATACTTCAAATTCAACAGCCCTTGTGTTCTATGACTCATTCCTAAAGGAACGAGTCATAGAACGATAACAAAAAAACTGACTAGCTTAAAGAGCAAGGTTGAGAAAGGAGCCGCTCCACTCATATTTAAAATGGCTCTTGTTTCTCTTAAGCTTAAAACTTGGTTTTATAAATGGAATTTCTGATTGTTTTTCAAATTTTGACAAGAAATCCTTTCCTGCTTTCTGTGTAAAAATTTGGCTCAGAAATTTCCCTGAATCTTACCATGAAAAATTATTCCCCCGGAAGGGCTTTATACCACTCAAGGACCCCCTTCCCACCAAAAAATACCACTTCCCATTATAATTTTTTCCTATTCTGCAATGAGAAATACTATATGTGAACGGTGGGCAAACTGCGTAACTTGTAGTTCCTTCTTCTTGGACTATAAGGGATCATTTCCTCCCCAAAGATAAATTATTGGACCTTTCTACTGTTTAAAACAAATTAATAATGCCAAATTTTGATATGTCATTATATGGTAAAAAAAGAGGCGTGGAACAATTGCTAGCTACCCTCCAATCTTTGGTTATTCTCAAAGGTCAGTAATATTTGTGATTCACGATCAAATAAGCCCTCTTCTAATCTTCTAGGTTTGGTTTGCTACAATTGGGCATGGGGAACGAAACATATAAAACCGTATCTCTTCAAGGAAAAAGTACAAAATTCAAGATTTTAGATAGAAAATAGGAGTTAAAACTTCTACACTTAGGCTCTCTAATCAGAAAATAATAAAATGAAAAATAAAGTCAAAACAGGTGAGAAAACAAGGATTTTGTCAGCCAGTGGCAAACCATGATGACGAAGAAAACAAGCAAATATTTCTACAAGGACCTCCCTCAAGCTGTCCTCAGTGCTAAACAAAAAGAAAGAAGAAAGAAAACAACGAAAATTTAACCTTTCGAAGTTTACCCGACAACGACAAAACAGACACTCAAAGTGTCTTATGGATTTGACAGTGGAAGAAGACACATCCATGTATTTTATAAAATAATCTCTTATTTAAAATAAAGTATTTATCGATTCAACGTTTCTTGTAATTTTTTTTCTATATGAATGAATACTAGATAGAATGACACAAAAGGCTAAGTAGAAACAGAGTTGAAGGTATAGAGTGAAAGGATATAAGGATAAAACAATAGCTCCAGAGGGAGCTATTTAGAGGGTTAGAATCACCCTTTTCCAGTGAACATGGCCATTTAAATCCGTTTTAACAAGAGTCCCACTTGATATGAAACCAGTGATAAACAAAATTTCTTATTTGAACGAAAACCATCAAAAATTTTTAACTAAATGTTTTATACAATCTCCTTCCAAAAAATATAATTTATACATAAAGGAAACAAATATATTTACAAATAAAATGTCTACTTTTATTTTTGTACATTCTACACCTTAGAAGTAGGTATTTATAAATCCTAAGTTGAAAAGACATCCATTTTTTAAAAAGGGGTTTATCTCTCACTGCCATCTTTATTTCAAAGTACTTACTCTACCACTGAATTCCAGCAAACCCTTAATTATTCAATGCAAATGAACTTTTGCCATTGGTTTCATATTAGCTTATAGAACAAAAACCAGTTTTTTGACATGATGCCTATACGTGCCACATTTCGATAGAGTCGTTTTTGGTTTAGAATTGGCATGTCATCACCTTCGTATTAGCTTAAGAAACAAAACAAGTCTTGTGACGTCAGCTCTTAAACATGCCCCTTTTCGACAAGAATTCATTTTTGTTTCTATGGGGCATGGCCGCATAAAACCTGTTTCAAACATGCCACAAAGCGGCTGATCCTGTTTTCGACCGACCCTTGCTCTTTGGAATGCACAATATTACGTATAGAAATTATATTACTGTGGAATGGTCAAATAAGTAATTTGAATAAGTAAGTATAACAATAAGTAATCCTTCTCTTAATATACACAACTTTGAGTGGTCCCAGAACCACATGCCTACACTTTTCCAATCAATATGTAGCATGGGGTAGGGGTCAGGGGTGTAATTTTCTATGGAGAAGAAGGGCAACTTCCCCTCTCGGACTTCAGTTTTCCTCAAGACACCAGTTTGTTTTCTCCAAAAATGTCATCAAAAATAAGATAAGTCTACATAATTAAAAGCTCCACTGAAATAAGTCAGTGTTTTAGTACATCTTTACCTTTTTTATTACTAAACGGCTCGTGTTTCAGTTTTCTCCATCTTTTTCACTTGATTTGGGAAAATTGGCTCCAACTTTGACCCCCCCCCCCCCCAAAGGATTTGGACAAAGTTACTTCATTCATTGGGGTATGGATTTAGTGATCTACTTAGAATGTCGTTGCAAACCATGAACTGGATGACCTCTATTCCTTTTTTGAATCAA
The DNA here is from genome assembly GCA_027921565.1 of Artemia sinica. Classification (NCBI taxonomy): domain Eukaryota; kingdom Metazoa; phylum Arthropoda; class Branchiopoda; order Anostraca; family Artemiidae; genus Artemia; species Artemia sinica. The sequence goes on from CM051271.1 coordinate 54,592,671, forward strand.
AATGCTTGGTCAAATACCTTCCAGGGGCATGCTTTAAAAAATGGATGCATAGCATTTATGAAAACAGTGAAATTATCTGAGAATGACGGTTAGATGATGAGTGATGATGAGTTCTGTTAATTATTTTTTTCTATAAATTTGTTAGGTGATTTTTTTTTCATTTGTTTAGTTGTTTAAAAAGCTTTGAGCAATAAACATATTTGAACTGAACACACTTTTCAAAATGATAGCCTCTGTGAATGGGCGTAACCAAGATTTTTTTTAGGGGGGAGCAAAAGAAGTTTTATAATTCGATCAAAGACTTATTTTATATGTATTTTTTGTTACGTTGTTACGATTTGGACCCAAAATTTTTTGGGCCCCAAACCGCATAGCACCCTAAGGGTTTGTATAGCTCCCATAGAACTGCATCAGGCAAAACGTATCTTATTTCAAAAATAAATAAAAATTCAGACCTGTAAATTCTTTATTTACTACCATAAACCTTGTCAAAAAGCTTATGACAGTATGAAAGCCCATAAACCATATATTAGATAGATTCAAGTTTAGAAATTTAGAAAATCTTCCAACAAAAGGGTTTCTGATTATATAGCATTTAAAGGGTAAAATTGATGAATATTCTACATCTATTCTTGAGCTATGGACAATCCTCTCACATATAATTACCGTATCAACAGTGCAAATAATTAATAATTTATTGACTTGAAATATTTTTTTTAGAACACTTCCTTTAAATACGTCCCATTTCTGTTTATTTGAAATGATTAAGACGTGTCTTCAATGAGAGCCGCGTTTTCAGGCTCAGCGGGTTCGAAAAAAGGTTGTTCTCGTATAGTTTCAATTTTCTAGTTTTTCCTCTAGTTTCGTCTAGTTTCAGCGGGTTCGAAGTTTCAACCCCGTGTTTGATACAAGAGATGCGCTGATGCACAACGCTTGATACACAAGACGAGAACAATCCGTGTTCGAAGACGGGTTCTTCACGGCTCAGCGGGTAATTCACGGCCCCAGACAAATATTTGACTCCAACCCTCATTATCTTGTTGAATCCTATAATCCTCCCACCTTTTTTGATTACCTCCCACCCTTTTGGATAGCTAGCCATTGATTTATGTACCCAGGATAGGAATCCTACGCTCGCAAATGACATTTTTGACCGGGAAGTGACTATTTATTTACCAATGTCCAATGTATACAATGGTTTGTTCTGCTTATGATCGTCTTTTAATATAATGTCGAGAGATGAACGTGTAGAAATATTGCATTCACTTATTACGTCATATATGGTTATAACCTATATACGATTATAATGTCATTTATCAAGCTTGTACCGCTGCAACCCGGATCACCCAGGGTAACTTATTCTGTTAGTTATAAATGGATGACGCTGGTTTGTAGTAAATTAAGCTTTTATTACAAACTTTTATTCTCCTAGTAATATTCAGTTATTATAGGCTTTACTATTCGTTCTTTACTTTAACTAGCTACAGCTGCAACCCGGATATCTCTTCAACCATAACACTGATGTCTCCATTTATGTTCCTCTACGTAACCATAGGATTCTTATTGTTCCTTAATATAAATTAAATAAAAAAAACAAGTTTTCTTAACTGAAAGTAAAGAACGATGTTAAAACTTAAAACGAACAGAAATTATTCCGTATATGAAAGGGGCTGTCCCCTCCTCAACGCCTTGCTCTTTAAGCTAAAGTTTTTTATTGTTTAAAAAAATAAGAGTTGTGAGAAAGTCAAACTTTATTGTAAAGAGTGAGGCGTTGAGGAGGGGACAGCCCCTTTCATATACGGAATAATTTCTGTTCGTTTTAAGTTTTAACGTCGTTCCTTACTTTCAGTTAAGAAAACTTGTTTTTTTTTTATTTAATTTTTGAACGTTTTTGAATTAATGCAGATTTTGATTTTGGCTCACCGTACATGAATAATAAAAAAAAGATTGCATATTAATTTTACTTTTATTTGGTTAAATGGCTTTCTCGAAACTTCTTTAATTTTATTTACGATCGTTTTTATTAGTAATAAATATACGTAACTTACGAATTAACTTACGTAACTAACTTCTATATTCATATATTTTTAATACGTATATTAGGGGGCTCGCCCCCTAGTCAATACCTCGCTCTTTAAGCTAAAGTTCGAATTTTCTTCCAATTCTTTAAAAATGAACCCTTAATCACAAAGGCCGTTATTTAGAATAAATAGCTCTTATGAAGTACTAAAAAATATTTGGCTTAAAGAGTGAGATATTGACTAGGGGTTGAACCCAATCATACACGTAATATTTTCTGTTCGTTTTAAGTTTGATGTTACTCCTTATTTTCAGTTGGAAAACTTGTTTTTTTTATATTTAATTTCTGATCTTTTTTTTTTAGATAATGCTGGGAAATTCGGCGCCCCCTTCATAGCAATGTCCCTTCCCCCATGAAAACTTCCTTCATGGAAAGATCTTTCCACATAAACCCCCGACCCATCCACCCCCCTACTACCAGAAAAAATCCCCCCTGAAAACGTCTGTATGCTTCCTAATAACCAATACTATATGTAAACATTGGGTAAAGTTCATAACTTTCAGCCCTCCCCCGGGGACTTTGGGGGATTAAGTCATCCTAAAGGACATAGTTTCTGATATTTTCAACCATGGTGAACAAAATGGCTATCTCAAAATTTTGATCAGGTGACTTTGGGGAACAAATGAGCGTGGGAGGGGGCCTAGTTGCCCTCAATTTTTTGGTCACTTAAAAAGGGCACTAGAACTTTTAATTTCCGTTCCAATGAGTCCTTCCACGATATTCTAGGACCATTGGGTCTATACGATCACCCCTGGGAAAAAAAAAAACAAATAAACACACATCCGTGATCTTTCTTCTGGCAAAAAAAAATGCAAAATTCCACATTTTTGTAGATAGGAGCTTGAAACCTCTACAGTAGGGTTCTCAGATACGCCGAATATGATGGTGTTATTTTATTAAGGTTCTATAGCTTTTAAGGGGTGTTTCCCTCTTTTTTCGAAAATCAGCCAAATTTTCTCAGGCGCGTAACTTTTGATGGCTAGGGCTAAACTTGATGAAAGTTATGTATTTGAATACACCATTGAAATCTGATTCTTTTGATGTGTCTATTGGTATCAAAAAACCCGTTTTCTAGAGTTTTGGTTACCATTGAGCCGGGTCGCTCCTCACTTACAGTTCGTTACCACGAACTGTTTGATCACACTGGAGACCGTGGTTCGATTCCCCGTCGGAGAGAATTTTTAATACACTGTAAATGGGAATTTTGTAAGTGTCATCAGAATCATGGTTTTATTCATAGGTAAATTACAAATGGCGCCTAGATCTAGTAATTTCCTTAAATTGAGACACTGAACAACTCTATACGATGTTTCAGTGTCGAGCCATCTGTGGAAAAGAAAAGAGAAAAGACAGAGAAAAAAAAGATGCCGTTTAGGCAGAAGTCCATAATTTGTTCTTCAGCATAAACTTTATTAATGAGATATTTTGATATATCCTGCATGATCTAATGATTACGATAAGAGGTTCTCAAAGACAAAAGTAGTTAGTTGGTATCATGGAGCATTTGAGGAAACGCTACCCAGTCATACACTCTGAATCAAAGACTTAATCAGAGTCTAAACTTAGAAAAGTAATTCTAGAAAATGTAGATCCGAATTTTTAAATTGACTAGCGATATCTATAAATCATTTTTGGTTACTACTGGCCGAGGTTTGTACTACTAGATTGCAACTACCGCTTCAGCCACGATGTGTCATAGTTGAAGCCATTTGAGCCAGTAATCTATGGTTTTATTATGTTTTGTAAATCAATATCTCCCACAATCCTTCAGTGCTACTTGCATCCATTTGTCCAGTTCAATTTGTAAGTAAACGAATATTTTGAGTTAATTTTTACGTGAGTTGGATTTTACTGGATTGGATTTCGTGTAAATTTGTTTTTATGATCCAGGTTTTATTTGGGCAAAGGTTTGCCGGGTAGGATTTTATAGGGGTTGAGTTTTGCTGAGTTGAGCTGTCTGTGCACCAAAGTTATGATTTTAAAGGCAACTCGCTTAAAATAGCTCTTAAGGCCACTTAACTCTAAAAGGTTGTGTTAAAGCTTATCATAAGATCTATGCTAATGCTTTATTGGTGCGTTGGTTGTCAATCATTCTTGCTGCTACGAGGAATATAGGCAATGGCCATCCCTTAGTATAATGATATGTTTATCCTGGATTGCAGGATTCTAGAGTAAAATAAAAGCTTGTGATAGACAGTATTTTCAAATAAGTCCTTGGTCTTATCCTTGGTCTCTTATCATGAAACGACTTTTGATAACTAAATCTAATGTCTTACTGTATTGACAAAAAAAAACAAGTACATCAATAGTTTTAAATTTTTGAGGGGTCGCTACTATATATATATATATATATATATATATATATATATATATATATATATATATATATATATATATATATATATATATATATATATATTTAAAACTATTTCTTGTTTCTAATAATGACGCACAGAAACTAATATCGCAAACAAGAAGCGTCAGCTGGTTATAGTAACGAGTGAATCCCAGTTCCAACTGACGTCATTATATAGTTTTTTACTTTTGACATCATTTATGGTTATAAACTATGATTCTGAGGTTATTCATCCCCTTGTATAAGAAGATACAGTTTTATAGTCAAAAAGCTGTTTTTTTAATATTGTTCTTCTTTAGTTACTAAAGTGAGTAGACGTAGCAATTTCCTTTGGAATGAGCACTCAAAATACTTTCTTTCATGTGCCAGTGCCAAGCTAATCGTGGAGATGAAAAAAGGAGGACATATACATGCTTCACATAAGAAATTTATTTTCCTTATTTTTCAAGCCAGGGGAGCACAAGTTTTTTGCATAGGGTTTCCGGTTATGGTGATTACAATGGTGCACTGTTTATTTCGTGTTTTAATAGTTTTTGTTCTTTCAACCCCAAAGGTCTTATTAAGACTACTTTGATCAAATGGCTATCTCAAAATTTCTATCGGATGCATTTGTGGAAAATATGACGTGGGGGATGACTGCCCTATGATCACTTTTACTCCTAAGGAGGGCACTAGAATATCTGATTTCCAATCAAATGAATCCATTCTGGAGTTCAGATGACCGACCTTTCCATAAAAACCTTAGATACCATTGGGGAATAACTTAATACCCTTGCGCTGAGGACTGCGGGGGCTTGTCACCCTCAAAGACATAATTTGCAGACATTTCAACTACGCTTAAAAAACTGACTATCTCAAAATTTCCATTAGATATTTTTTGCAAATTTAAGGGTGTGGGGGGGATTGTTGCCCTTCAATCAATTTTGACTATTATAAAAAGCACTATCCCTTTTAATGTACAATCAAATGAGGCTTTTTCGAAGTTTCTACAACAGCAAATGACTATCTAAAAATTTCTATCCGATACATTTCGGGAAAATACGAGTTGTAGGGGAGGGGATTTTTCACCCTCTGATCACTCGAATTTTAAAAAGGGCACTAGAAATTCTGATTACCAATCCGATGATCTTCTCCGAAGTTTTTACGATCACCTTTTCTATATAAAGCTTATATACCCCCGGGGCTTAACTTATAACCCTTGCCCTGAGGGTTGGGGGGGAGGTTTCATCCTCAGAGACACAATTTAGGGACCTTTCTACTACGTTGAACAAAATGAGTATCTCAAACAAACAAGATAAACCACAAACAAAACACTACACAAATGTCCTAAGTCATACGTTTCAAACGAAAAACTTCCTAAATGCACTTTAAAACATGAACTGAGGTAACACTGACAAAATAAACCACGACACAACGCTCCAAAAATATCCAAAGTCATCCGTTTAAAACAAAAAACTTCCAAAACGCGCTTTGAAACATCAACTGAGGTAGCACAAAAAAGATACACCACGACGCCACACTATAGAAATATCCAAAGTTATGCGTTTCAAACTAAAAAAATTTCCAAAATGTACTTTGAAACATCAAATGGGGTAGCACAGACAAGATAAACCACGACATAACACTATAAAAATACTCTAAGTCATACGTTGCAAACGAAAAACTTCCAAATGCACTTTGAAACATCAACCGAGGTAGCAGAGACAAGATAAACCACGAAACATCACTACAAAAAATATCCTAAGTCATATGTTTCATACGAAAAATTCCAGAATGCATTTTGAAACATCAACTGAGGTAGCAAAGATAAGATAAACTACTAAACAACATTGAAAATATCCTAAGTCATATGTTTCAAACGAAAAAATTTCAAAATGAACTTTCCAACATCAACTGAGGTAGCAAAGACAAGATAAACAACGAGACAACACGACAAAAGTACCCTAAGTCATACTTTTCAAACGAGAAACTTCCAAAATGCACTTTGAAACATCAACTGAGGTAGCAAAGACAAGAAAAGGCACTAAAAAACACTACAAAAGTATCCTAAGTCTTACGTTTCAAACGAAAAACTTCCAGAATGCACTTTGAAACATCAACTGAGGTAGCACAGACAAGATAAATCACGACACAACGACATAACACTACAAAAATCTCCTAAGTCATATTATCAAACGAAAACCTTCCAAAATACACTTTGAAACATCAACTGAGGTAGCACAGACAAGAAAAAGCACTAAAAACACTACAAAAGTATCCTAAGTCTTACGTTTCAAACGAAAAACTTCCAGAATGCACTTTGAAACATCAAACTGAGGTAGCACAGACAAGATAAATCACGACACAAAACGACATAACACTACAAAAATCTCCTAAGTCATATTATTCAAACGAAAACCTCCAAAATGCACTTTGAAACATCAACTGAGGTAGCACAGACAGGGTACAGCCACGACACAACACTACAAAAATTATCCCAAGTTATACATTTCAAATGAAAAAACTTCCAGAATGCACTTTGAAACTTGAACAGAGATAGCACATACTGTATTTTCTCGAAGAAAAAGAAAAATCGATCAAGTTCTCTTGTGAATTTTGCAATAGAAAATAAAAAGAATAGAAAAAGTTTCACTTCAGTTTTGAATTTTCTCAAGGAAGAGAAGAAAAGCTCAAGTTCTCTTCAGAATTTGTCCATAGAAGAGAAAGATGTTAAACTTTGATTCTGAATTTTTTCCAAAAAAAAGAAAAAAAGTTACCCTTCGGTTGTGACTTTCCCTATAGAAAAGAAAAAAGAGTCATTCAGTTCTAAATTTTTTCAAAGAAGAGAAAAAATTACACTTAAATGCTGAATTTTCCAAAAGAAGAGAAAAAGTTCTACTTCAGTTCTGAATTTTTTCAGAGAAGAGAAGAAAAGTCCAAGTTGTGCTCTTAATTTCCGAAGATGAGATAAAAGTTACACTTCGATTTTTAATTTTTTCCCCAAAAAGGAAAAAAAAGCTATACTTTGATTTTGAGTTTTCCAAAGAAGAGAAAATGATTGACATGAAACAAGACCACTCGGAAGTAAGAAGAATTTGTGATTTCTTAGGATATAATTTTGTTTTGTAAGAAGTATTTCACATTTGTAACAAGAATTTGTGATCTCTTACGATCTATTTTTGTTTTGTAGGAATTATTTTTTGTTTTTTAATAAGTGTTTTGCATTTAGTAATAAGAATTTATGATTTCTTAGGATGTTCACCTGAGGGTCTTATAGGTAGCGGTACATTCTGTTACACTGGCTTCAATTGGCAAGAGTCATCAGAAGAGGCGTTTTTCATTAAGTTTAAACGATAGTTTCTAGTGTAAACAGGGTATTTTTGCAGCAAAATAGCTGAAATGCTCTATAGATGATGACAGATGCCACATAGGTGTCCTGGGGCCGAGTGCATAATGACATGATGCTGTGAGGTGTATTACGGAGCATCGTGATAGACTTGGTTTGCAAAAACTTGAAAGACTGGATTGAATGTGTACTTTTTAACAACAAATTTCTGAAGTTGTCTCTGGGGGGGGATGAGGTGATGTCAGAGGGTGCCATAGACCATTAATAGTGTGGCGTAGGTTGGGAATTGTCGGAAAATAATAGCAATAGAAAATATATCTATTGGGGATGTTCAAACCCTTGAAAACGCTTAAAATGTTGATGACGGGAGTCGCAGAGTGCAGCCATACTGTAAATTTTTTATAAAACCAGTGAAAAACAGGAATAGGCTCGTTCAAACGAATGTTTTAAATTCTCTGTGGCGTGAATTGCCTTGGAGTATCACATTCTAGCAATGATATGCCAAGTCCCGCTGTTCAAATAAAAAATACTTCTTAATTTAGATTCACAAGCTTATTTTCATAGGGAAAAGTTTGAAAATGTCCTAGGAGGTGATGAGGAGGTGCCACGTGGATGATAGGGGGCAGCCGCGTAATGCCGGTTGTGTGATGTGTTTTGAGGGGCATCGAGATAGGATTGGCCTGTGAAAACATGAATCAATCAATTGAATGTGTAATTTTAACAAAATTTTCAGAAAATTTTCAAAGTGGAAGGAGGGGTGGTGCGGTGATGTCAGAAGGTGCCACGGAGCAGTAATAGGGTGGGATAGGTTGGGAATTCTCGGAAAATAATAGCGAAAGAAAATACAGCAAGGGGGGGGGGATATTCAAGCGTTAGAGAAATGTTCAAATGAGGATGGCACGTGTCACTTGGGATGTCACCATGTTGCCAATAAAAAAAAAAAAAAAAAAAAAAAAAAAAAAAAAAAAAAAAAAAAAAAAAAACAGTGGAGCTAAGGTGTAGGGCTCTTTCATGAAATTTTTCAAATTATAAGTGGCGTGAATTGCCTTGGAGTATCATATTCTATCAATGAAATGCCAGGTCCCGCTGTTCAAATAAAATACAATGTTCAATTTATTCACAAGCCTATTTTTGGAGAGAAAAGTTTGAAAATGTCCTAGGGAGTGATGAGGGGGGGGGGGACCTTGGATGGCAGGGGGCAAGTCTGTAATGCTGTGGTGGTGTGGGGTGTTTTGGAGATTTATGATAGGGTTGGCTCCTGATGAGAGGATTTATCATTAAAAGCTCTCATTAGTATCTAAAAAATTATCTCAAGCGAGATTATGTGTAATTTGATCGGAAAATATTATTCAAGTGCGCATTTGCCAACTGGGATGGTTAATAGTTATGGCCCCAATGAAACATATCATTTTTCATTAAAATCTCTCGGAAATAGCTCAATAGGGCTTGAATTTATCTCGAATATAAAACCCTCCCTCTGTAAATGATTGGTAGTAGTCCCATCTTCATTTGATTTATGCATGTTTTTACTGATATTTTATCCTTTTATAAGCCTTTTCATGTTTTTTTTTTTCGTTTGCATTGTCCTCTCTAAAAAAACGCTGTATTTCGTTAAAGGCTCTCGGATATGCCTCACTAGAACCTAGAAATTTAGCTCTAATATCAAAACCCCGCCTCCTCTTGAATTACTTGCCCCCCCCCATCTTTCTTTATTTTACGTATGTTTTCTTATGTTTTATCCTATTTCAGTTTTTTTCATGTTGATTTTACGTTTGCATAGTCTTGTTTCGAAAAACACTGTATTTTCGTTCAGGGCTCACGAAAATATCTCAATAATGCCTAAAAATTTACCTGTGCTAACAACCCCCATCCTCTGGAATTGCATGCTAGGAGCCCCGTATTTCTTTAATTTACGAATGCTTTTGCATATATTTCACCCTTTTATAAGCCCTTTCATGTTTTTTTACGTTTGTCGTGTTTTTAAGTGCTTTTTTCCGTGATTTCAAAGTTCTATAACGTTTTTTACCAATAAGTTTTGTATGTACAAAAGCCTATGTCTTTTTTTTCGCTGATGTGGAAATGGTTAGAATTCAGATAATCGATTGGAACACGGGGATTCTTATTCCCGTGTAATCGCTATTTCCTAGAATGTATTCCTAGAAAAAAATAATAGAAATAGCCTGCTGGTCCAGATGATTAAGGTGTTGTTCTGTTGGATGGAAATGGCCTTTCTAGTCCTAATTGTTAGAATATATTAATTCTCTGGGAAAAAAGCATTGAAAGAAAAATTAAGTCTCCAAAAAGTATTATGTAACAACCCACGTTTGTGTGCCGTTCTCAGCTAAATTCAGTGGGATTTCCCATGGACTCAGAAGAAACGGTTAACGTGAGAATGCGTTATCTGTAAACATTCCCGATTACATAAGGATTAAAGCCTTGAAAGCAAAAAAAAGAAAAAAAAAAACGCCTTGAGATGTCCTGAAACATCTTGAAAAACATCTTGAAATGTCTTAATGAAATTCCTCTGTCTGGCGTTGTCATTACGTAAGACCCACGCGTGCGCTGTCATTAGGTAACACCCACGTGTGTGCTGTTATTACGTAACACCCAACGTGTGCACTGTAATTACGTAATAACTACGTGTGCGCTGTCATTACGTATCCTCCACTTGTGAGCCGTCATTAACCCATTTTCAATAAATTCACTAAGTCACACATGAGTCCCAGCTCCAATTACGTAGGTTGAAATTCCCTATGATATAGCACCTGTTGAGTCACGTACGATTGCATCATCCTCTATTACATAGCAGCCGACTGTAAACATTGATGTAACACCTGCTGGCTCCTATCGAAACGCGTCTGTCGTGGAAACTACGGACAGGGCTGTCGTGTGAATCCTGGGTAGGGATGTCGTCAAAGAACATATGGGGATGCTACTATTGCTTCCTTTTTCATGCTTTTCCAAAAATGTTGTTGTTCAATAAGTGACATCGCTGCTCAAATCCTTTATAACCCTTGCTTCACACTGCCACGTTTTACGCAAAAAAAAAACAAATAATCTACGAAGCGTAAAACTACTACAATCAGCATCGATACATAAATGAAACCCAAAACAAACAGAAATTACAATAAATAACCGAGTCAAAGTCAAAACAAACAGAAATTAATGCAAGTATGGCTCAAAACCCCTACGCCTTTCCAAGGGCATAACATAATTTGTACTTTACTGAAAAAATTTCTTTTAAAAGTTCTCACTCTTATACCTTTAATAAATTAATATTATTAAAATTCTAAGGAAAAATATCACCATATGTATATTGAGCCAACAATGCATATTCATTTGTATTTTTTCAGTCAAGTGCAAACTATGTTCTGGCCTTTGGAAGGCATAGAGGTTTTTAGCCCTACTCATGCTAATTTCTGCTCATCACCTGCGGGATATCAATATTTGAATGGTTGATATTATTTTGTTATTTAGTTGGTGCATTATTATTATTACGAAGTTCTTTTATCATTGAATTTTTTATTTCTTTTTCGATTTTCAGGTCATCACAACGATTATAATGAAATTTTAAATTCTTTTGCTATTAAATTATGAAGTTCTTTCGTTATTAAATATTTAATTATTATTTTTATCATTATTAGTTTTTTTAGATTTTCCTGCTGAAGAGAAGGGAAAATTGAGGATTTCTTTTATTTGACGATCATGATGAAATTTGGCGGCGTTTTTGTAAATCGACACTGAAAAGTAGGAAATTTTTCAAGTTCAAATCAGTGCTGTTTTTTGTAAATTGGCAGCGGTATAGTAAATTGGCACCAGAAAACATATATGTGTCCAGCCCCTTAGCCTACATAAATTCCGTATATTCTCCAATAAAAGTTGTCCTTGTTCGGTCGTGTTATTCTTTCAGTCACTTAGGGGGAAACAAGAGCTTGAATAAACAGTTGGGGATTCTCGTTAAGTAACAAAAGGAGAGAAATTCACTTACAGTAACAAGATCAGTCTTTGCATTGTCGGAAACGTTAGGGCACTTACAAGATTAGAGTAGCGTGGAACAAGACAAAAAATAGCCCTTGATTGTAGCCTGAGACATTGTGATAGAATGCCCTTGAACATGGATTGACGAGAGCATTTGCGTTAGCGTATTGCTTTAGTAGTTTTTGTGTCTAAGAACTCAAGATTTGTGGTATTGGATCGGCGAAATTAGGACAAGTGTTTGAAGGGCTTGAGGTTCAAACCCCTCATAAAAAGACGCTAACGCAGAGGTGGGATAGCATAAGGTATCTCAAGAACATGCCCCACACCCCCGGATCGAAAAGAGTATTTGCGTTAGCTGCTACTATTTAAGAGTTTTTTTTTGTTCAAATGAACTGGAAACCTAAAGTGTAGGTTACCAAAAATAGGATGAGGGCTCGAAAGTTTTTGATTCAAGTCCCTTAGAGGCTGAGATTTATACAGAGTTTGGAGGCGACGATTGATACTTCTGCAAGGGAGGAGGGTTAAAAAAGGATTTTTTTTTTTGGGGGGGGGGGTTACAAGGAAAAACTTCACAAACGCATAAAAATTTGTCAATATTCATTTTAGTTACGTTTTTACGAGTCGGACATACATTTTGGGGGAGATTAAAACCCCCTAGGCCCCTCCTGAATATGGCGTTGATTATGTCTTACCATAATTCAAAGGTAAAAGGCATTATACAGTTTCATTATAGTCGGATTATATAGTATGGAACATAGAGAGTCACTATTATATAAGGTTTCTATTCCAAAATTTTGAAAAAACCTCAGCTGTATTTTGCCCTATTTACAACTGTATTCAAACTATATTAGCTCATGGGTGCGACTAGGGATGGGCGTTCGGTTGATGTACTAAAACAGCAACAAGAACGCCTTAAATGTATCAAAAGAAGAATATTGGACACAATCCGATTTGAATTCAAGTAAACCCCACCTCCCTAGGGGGGGGGGCACAAGTGTTCCGGTAAACACAGTTAAACAAAAGATCCCATAAATTAGATTTGGTTTAAATAGACTGGATGGTTCAGATGTTTGAGAGGCGTGGTTCCCCCATCAGTTTAATCTAATCTTCCGTCCCTAGTTAAACATATGAGAAATCCGGCTGCGATCTCCTCATCGCGGTAGTCAGGTGGAAACAGCTGGAAATGCCTATCACAATTCTAACTAGCCCAAACCTCAGAGGGTGCCCTCAGGGAGTGGCGACATGTACGGTTAAGTGTGTATTTCCACGAAACGCTCAATGCAACTCAGTGTAAAGAGTCAAACACATGCTATGGCATTCCCGGCAAGCTATGCATTGAAGGTTTCACCGGTGCCTTCTCCAAACAATTAGTAAGCTGAGGTACTCCTTCGAAAAAGTAGACGCCCCCTCAGTGTTGGGTAATGGAACGTCTGTTCGATGAAATGCCTGACGACCCAGTCATTCATCTCTGGGGGAATTATTGCCGTTACAGCAAAGACATTATGTTCGCTTCAGAAACTTGAATCAACGGCATTGCGGAAGGCTCAGAGACTGGAACTCCGAAGGACGACTGTTCTTTCTTCTTTTTCAACTCCGGATTCCTTGACTAGTCTGCATATGGTGGAGTGGGCATCATTTTAAGTCCCCTCACATCGAGGTAACTTTTATAGTAGTAACCTATCTCAAATTGAATAGCAAGAGCGCGATTAAAAGGCAACCTATTCAAAATATCAGTTATTGTAATTTATGTTTCAACTAGAGAGCGAAGAAGATCTTTTTTTACGAGCTTCAAACTTGTACATTTAAGAAGGTCCCAAAAAGAGACTTTATCTTGATTGGAGGTGAATTTAACGTCAGAATCAGGGTAAAGGCATCCTATGCTGATTCTTCCATTGGCCAGTTTGGTCTTGGCTAAATGTGGCGGGGGATCAAGGCTTCTTCAGTTTGCCAAGGTAAATAGTTTGGTCATTACCAATACCTAATTCAAACACAAGCCCAGCCATAGAGCCACATGGCATTCAAGGGATGATTGAGCAAAAATTCAGATTTATTACATCGTCACATTCCGCTGTTGAAAATCAACGGCTACGAATAGTAGATGGTACATCTGTGCAAATACTGGCTCAAAACATGAATCTGATCATCTCCTAGTCAAGTTAGATGTAAAGGTGCAACTTGCAGCACGCCCCAAGATGAAACCTCCACGAAGCTTTTGCACCAATCACTTCGATGATCCTAATATACGATAGGCATTTAGCTTGGAGATCTTTAATCGCTTTGGAGCTCTCAAAGTGCACACGACCAACGAGCAAACCGAGAGATTGAATGAACACTGGGTGACCATACGCAATACAATCCACAAGGATGCAGAAGCTACAATAGGATACCGCAAAGGACTATCCAAAAGTGGATGTTAACACGAATAGTCCAGCTGACTGAGCGCAAGTAATAGATTTCAGACAGAAAATTGGAGTTGCTCAAGTGCCTGAGATGATAAGTCCACCAGTCGGCTAAAATTTACTAGAAAATTACCGAAGACATGGAAGCTGCTGCCTCCAGATTCGACATCAGCAATATGTATCAGCTCCTAAAATCAGTCAGGAGTAAATATCTTAAGCCCACTAGTACCTTCGTCGAAGATGAAAACGGCAAGTTACTCTCGAATAATTCCGAAATAATCCATCGCGGGAAGGCAAACTTTGACAAACTACTTAACCAACTCCCCAAGGCAATGGATCATAATCAGCGTAGCCATAACCCCAGCCGCAGCCCTGATCACTTTCAAGAACCCAACTCACCCAGAAGTATCTACAAAGTCCTAAACGCGGCTCTGTCTACGTAAAATGAGGTTTGACAAGCAATCAACTGCCTGAAAAATAATAAAGCCCCTGGTCCGATCCTACTCCGGCTGAACTACACAAGTATGGAGGGACAGCACTTGTAAGCAGGCTCCATAAACTATCCTGTTGTATATGGGAAGAAGAGATTGTTCAACAGGATTGGAGAGATTCTATCAGTCTTCCGGTATTCAAAGGAGGACTGAAGACAAAATGCAACAATTACCACGTGATCTTTCTTTTGTTCATTGCTGCTAAAATATTTGCCATATTGCTGCATAATCACTTCCATGTCCAGCGCAACGTGAAGACAAGACCCAATCAAGTGGGATTCCACCCAGGCATGGGATCAATCGACCCACTATTCGTCTTAAAACAAACCTTTGAACACAGGGCAAAACACCAGAAACCGACTGTGTTTCTATTCATAGTTCTTATAACAGCTTTTGACTCGGTTCTAAGGGATGAAATCTAGTAGGCCATGACGGAGGATGAATTACCAGACAATATAAACTGATTTATCTAAGCAGGCTACCAGAATACGCGAGTCCAAAATTCAGATCGGCGGGGACTTCTCCTCGATGTTCCGAATTGATTTTGGTGTCTGACAGGGATTTGTATTGTCTCGCGTCTTATTGAATTTCGTGATTGACCTGATTATGACCAGAGCAACGACGACCTTCTCAGGCGTTAGAGGAAGTCCCATTTTTGTGAATACCAATCTGGACTACGCCGACAATATTAGCTTATTAGCTGAATCTCGTTGAGAAGCCCAATCTGTGATATCGAAGGTGTCTGAAGAATCCTCTTGGGTGGGCTTGAAGATGAGTTCCTCGAAGACAAAAGTTATGATATTTGGTATATCATTTCAAGACCCTCAATTTTACTAGAACAGTCACCCATAGACAAGATACCTAAATTCAAGTACCTAGGCTCTCTGGTAGACAATATAGGAGGATGCACATCAGAAATTCAGTCAACACTTTGATTTTGGCCTCTATAATTAAACAAAGATTAAAAATTAATTATAAAATTATAAATATTTTAATTTTGTTTGGTGTTGTTTGGAGGTTCGGTAGTTTTTTTCGGGTCCGGTAAGTTGAGCTCTAATTATGATTTTTTTTATTTATTTTTTTGTTTTTTTTATTATTGATTTATTAGGAGGGTTTTCTCCCGCACAAGCTTGCTTCGGGGAATCGATGATGTATACATTATTTTTAAATAAACCCATTGTTACTTGTTATTGTTACTTGTTAAAAAAGAAACTCCGATGGTTCGGCCATATACTTCGCGCACACCATAGGACACCTTCGTCAATAAAGCCCTCAGATGTACGCCTCTTCCGGAATAGAAGAAGTGGCAGGGAGGACAGAAGAAAACTTGCCTCGCCTGCATCAAGGCAGACCTATACCCACTCGGTGGCTTCAAGAAGTACGGGCGAGGTTGTGATAAGTCCGGGCTTGAATTGATTGAGCTATTCATGAAAGACTGAGACTCTTGGCTTACCATAATTACGAAGCTTCTAGATTCTGGGGAGAGCTGAGATGCTTTAGTCCTGCTACAAATAAGTAAATAGAAAGTAATCAGCACTCTCTATACAAGCCAAACATACAACAGTACGGTATACAGCATTACGCACAAGTCAACTTAAACAATTTGAGTTACCCAAATCTATATTAAAACATAATGCGGTAATTTCTCAGAAAAATTTTTTGCGAAAAAACGTAGAAGCAAGATTTTTACATAGCACTTTCAGTAGGATGTCAGTCCGAACTTTGAAACTACTCCCCATAGCCCGTGAAGTAAGATGTGTGCCACCCATAAATCATTGCATTTTCTTTCCTTTCCCTCCAATGAATATGTTATTGTCAAACGACCATTTTGTTAAGATACCTAAAAACTTGGTGAAATAGGAGGAAGGGATTACAAAGTAAACAAATGGCTGATTGGAGGGCTCTCATACTTACGTGTTGGAAAGACTGAGGTCTAAGAAAAGTTTAAGTTCCCTCTTCATTGGCTATATATCAAACAGTAAGCTTCGCGAAAAAAACTTGATTCGGTCCTAACTTCTAGGGCTATAATGAACGGAATGGTAGGAGTGCTAGGCTATGTTTCACGGACGATAAATAAAAAAAAACCCTTTTCAACTGAAAGTAAGAAGCAATATTGAACATTAAACCGAACAGAAATTATTACGTATATGACGGGGTTCGCCCTTCCCCCTCCATCAAATACCTCGCTGTTTAAGCTAAAGTTTTTTTTTTAGTACTTTCAAAAGAGCTATTTATTCTGATTCAATAACCTTTGTGATTCAGGGGTCATTCATAAAGAATTGAAAAAAAATTCAAACTTTAGCTTAAAGAGTGAGGTATAAAATTTCTGAGACCACACTGGCTAATCATGACAAAACGAAAAAATAGGAACGAAGAGAAAAACGAAGATTATACGAGCCAGTGAAAAATATTGACTTTAATGCACTTATGTGTTATGTGTTTATATGCATTATTGCATATATATAAACTAACATAAATGTTTTAAATTTAGTATTATATATGTATTAAAAATAACATTGGTTTATGTACATTTCTAGCATAAACAAATCGCTTTGCGGACTTAATTTAGCTTTCCTTTTTCAGGAAGCAGTATAGCTAGGTTAATGAAACTTCCAATGATTTTTAGGAATTTATATTCTTAGAAAAATTTTGTTTACCTGGCCTCACTATTTTCTTTATTTTACTTCTTAATCCATTTTACACATTTATTACGAGTAAAAAAAGTACGAGTACGTTTTTACGAGTAACAAAATGGTGGTTGGGGGGGGGTCAAACCCCCTAGTTCACTCCTTGATACGGCCTTGCTTGAAAGGCATTACGTTTGTTTTATTTCGTCGTAAGTTTCCTTAAAATTTGACTCATATGGGATCTTTATTGATTCTCCAGCCTCTGGTTTTGACACACATTTTTCAAGAGTATGTATACCATAAGCGCTATACATATTTTAAACCATGATTGTACAATATTATGAGATGAATAACATTTCTTAGATATAGTTAATAGTTTAGTAGGGGTTTAAAAAATATTACATAAAAATTCAATTTTAAAAACACGATATTAACTTGAAATTTCGTTTTTTACATTCAGCGTATATAGATTCGTGTCAAATAAATTCGAATAAAGTTTCAAGACTTCCACTATCTCCGAATTTTCAGGTATTTCCCCGAAAATCTACGTGTCTCCCCGAAAAGAAATTTGGTTCCCCGCAAATCAACCTATCACAGTGTCACACATAGTGACTATCCCTAGCAAACATTACTTAACATACCATAATTTCCTATACTCTCTTCTTCGTTAATTATCGTTTACTGTGTTGCTTTGCATAAGAACCAGACCGATATAATTTAAGTATAGACGGTTCTTCATTTTTTCACAAAACTATCAATTTCCTGCAATTAGATTAAACCATTTCGAATGCAGTATTCAAAAAGCTATTAAGATTCTTACATTCATGTCATTCGTGGTCAAGACAATCTTGACAAAATTAGACAAGAATTTTACTTAAAGTTGTTGAACGCTCGGTTGGAGTTTGGGTTTTGAAATTGAACTTCTAAAGAAGGAGAATTTTTTGGAAAGCCGAATAAAAGTTTAAATTTTGTTTTCTTTGCTATTTTTGGTTTTGGACATACTGTATTAATGTTTAATATTTAATGATTGAAGGCATAATATATTGAAGGAATTGATCTTTTTGCCAGGAATTCTCACAATTTAAATTTTTTTTCTTTCATTCAGTGTGTAAAATTTAAGTTCTTTTCTTTTTTATGCGAGAATTATATTTATTAGTACTCCCCCTCACAATTATTATTCTGGTCCCTTCACCCGTGTAATATTTTCAGTGGGCGTAATATTTCAAACTGCAGTTTTAGGATATTTTACAGTCTTGCAAAGCTGTTAGTTAGGCGAGGGAAATTTTACTGAAAATATGTTCTGCTCAAATTCGGGATAGCCAAGTAAACTTGTTTAAGTATCTAGGCCTACCTTCACAACTTCTAATGCTTGAACAATTTTAGTAACCCTGTATGAAGGCTAATTCTGAGATAAAAACAAAACTATTTGAAGAAATTGTGGTATAATTTATTTTATCGGGAGAACTGTCCCTAAATACCATATTCTTACCACAAAAAAATGCACCGCCCCTCCCCCTCCTAATGAGGCAAAATTTAGCTATAGACTATGTACAAGGTTGGGGAATAGGGGATTTAAACGGAAGTGACCCCAAAAATATTATTCATAAGAAAATATCCATTACAGCTTAAAAAAAAAAACTGGTTATTAGGCTCATATTGTTTTCTTGTCAAGATTTAGCCTATATTATTTTCGGACTTACCACGAACTGTTGGTTAATAATGCCAAATAATGTTAGTGTGAAAAAAAAAGAATAAGTAACATTTATATGATTTGTAGCCTATATCTATCATTTCCAGGCATTAGATGGGCTGATATAAAAATGAGACCGCAATTAGTACTAAATTTGAAACATGGATGGCCGCAGGGATGGTGAGAGGGGGAGGGTTTAATTGGTGACTATATAGTAATTATGAGGTGACCAAAAGAAAGGAAAGCATAGTATAAACAAACAATGAAAAAATATGTATGTGTCGAATGGGGTATTTTCCGCCGGGGGGGGGATTTTCCGATGGTATTTTCCGCGGGGGTACTTTCCGCGGAGGGTAATCTCCGTGGGGTACTTTCCGAGGGGGTATTTTTCGCGGGGGTATTTTTAGCGGGAGAGTGTTTTCTGCGAGGATATTTTTCGGGAGGGGGAGGGGTACTTTCTGGTTTTATCCGTAGGGGGATTTTCCGGGGGGTAAAACACCTAAAACCTTAGAATCAGCATGAAAAACCAATAATGTGTCCATTGTAGTCGAAATTTCCTTTTAATTTAAGTTTAAATTTACTTGTTTAATTTAGTTCTTGCTTGTTTTAAGTTTTAATGTTGCCTCATACTTATAGGTTGAATTTCGTCTATTTAGTTTAAATATCTAGAAACTGCAAACAATATTTGCTTAGAAATATTATTAATGAATTGCTGAGATTAATGACTTAATGAAAAACTGCTACTGCTATTTACAGTTCACATGTCGTCACAATTTTTTTTTTTTTTTACAATTTTGAAGTTTTTGCCGCAATATCAGCAATAAGTATTTTCAGCTAGGGTTTCCAATCCCGTGCTCTGGCTCTAAAACTTATTCTGTAAAAGGCTTGATTTACTACGTAGATCCAAGCCCTACTTGAGCCTGAAACCGAAGCTAAAGCCTATTTTGGCTCCTGAATTTTCGCAACGAAATTCCATTTTGTGTTTTCCCCGAATCTTGAAGACTTGTCCCCTAAAAATCCCCAAGTTTTCAAGGCTTATCCCCGAATTTTTAAGATTCGAGCGTGGAAGCCCTGTAAAGTTTAGTCAAGAAATTAATTAAACAATTTTTGAATAGCTGCAAAGACTGGATGAACGGTAGCTTTGAATTCTAGTCACAGCTAGCATCTTGGTAGAATCCTCATTTTCAGACGACATCTTTGGTCCCGAACGAACAGGTTCAAGTAACTTAAAATACATTATAGTAAGGAATGAAATAATTGGCAGGAACTGTTGACCAGTGTTGCCAACGCGGTACAATTGTATCGTTTTTGGTACAATTTAGAGGTCCTGGTACAATTAAGTATATTTGAAGTTTTTTTGGCACAATTTTTTGGCACAATTCAATTATATTTTATTTTTACTGTTATGGAGGTAGTCTAGAGGTAGGCCAAATGAGGTTTTTTGCTTTTTGTCAAAGCTTATCAAACAGCACATCATTTGAAAGCTATCCTTCTTCTGAACATGTTTCTAGTGTTGTTTTCTGAATCAAACCTAAAAGGGCCACACAAATCCTCTTTTGCCTCCCATCTCTCCTTTCCTCTCAAACCCTCCATGTCAAAACAAGAAAAATGAAAAATTCGTAAGAGATTTGTTATAGTAAGATATATCTTAAATAGAGAAATTTTCATTGCCCAGGAATGCCCTAGCTCCATAAACCCCCCACCCCTGAATATAAGTACTCCCAAAGAAAAACATGGCAAATTCAAATTTGGTGAAAAACTATTGGATAAGACTTGAATATTTAAAACCTTTACGTCAGGAGCTTTGAAATGAGGTGTCGCATGACTATATTCAATTAAATTTTATTTTTACTGTTATGGAGGTAGTCTAGAGGTAGGCCAAATGAGGTCTTTCCTTTTTTGTCAAAGCTTATCAAACAGTACATCATTTGGAAGCTATCCTTCTTTTGGACATGTTTCTAGCGTTGTTTTCTACATTAAACCTAAAAGGACCACACAAATCCTCTTTTGCCTCCCATCTCCCCTTTCCTCTCAAACCCTCCATGTCAAAACAAGAAAATGAAAGTTCGTAAAAAGATTTGTTTTAGTAACATACATCGTAAATGGAGAAGTTTTCCTTGCCTAGGAATGTCCTAGCTCCATTAACCACCCTACCCCTGAATATAAGTACCTCCCGAAGGAAAACATGCAAATTCAATTTGGTTCAAAAACTATTGCATAAGACTTACATATTTAAAATCTTTATGTCAGGAGCTTTGAAAAATGAGGTGTCGCATGACTATATTCAATTATATTTTATTTTTTATCGTTATGGAGGTAGTCTAGAGGTAGACCAAATGAGATTTTTCTCTTTTTGTCAAAGCTTATCAAACAGCACATCATTTGAAAGCTATCCTTCTTCTGAACATGGTTCTAGTGTTGTTTTCTGAATCAAACCTAAAAGGGCCATACAAATCTTCTTTTGCTTCCCATCTCCCCTTTCCTTTCAAACCCCTCCATGTCAAAACAAGAAACATGAAAATTCGTAAAGAGATTCGTTATAGTAAGATATATCTTAAATATAGAAGTTTTCATTGCCCAGGAATGCCCTAGCTCCATAAACCCTCTACCCCTGAATATAACTACCTCCCAAAGAAAAACATGGCAAATTAAAATTTGGTTTTAAAAACTACTGGATAAGACTTGGATATTTAAAATATTTATGCCACGAGCTTTCAAATGAGATGTTGCATGACTACATTCAATTACATTTTATTTTTCTGTTATGGAGGTAGTCTAGAGGTAGACCAAATGAGGTGTTTCATTTTATGTCAAAGCTTATCAAACAGCATATCATTTGAAAGCTATCTTTCTTCTGAACATGTTCCTAGCATTGTTTTCTACATTAAACCTAAAGGGCCACACAAATCCCCTTTTGCCTCACGTCTCCCCTTTCCTCTCAAACCCTCTGTGTCAAAACTAGGAAAATGACATTTCGTAAAAAGATTTGTTATAGTAACATATATCTTAAATGGAGAAGTTTTCCTTGCCTAGGAATGTCCTAGCTCCATAAACCCCCCTACCCCTGAATATCAGTACCTCCAAAAGAAAAACATGGCAAATTCAAATTTGGTTCGAAAACTATTGCATAAGACTTAGATATTTAAAATCTTTATGTCAGGAGCTTTCAAATGAGGTGTCGCATGACTATATTCAATTATATTTTATTTTTTATCGTTATGGAGGTAGTCTAGAGATAGGCCAAATGAGGTTTTTCGCTTTTTGTCAAAGCTTATCAAACAGCACATCATTTGAAAGCTATCCTTTTAAATATGTTTCTAGCATTTTTTTCTTCTACATTAAACCTAAAAGAGCCACATCATTTGAAAGCTATCCTTCTTTTAAATATGTTTCTAGGATTTTTTTCTACATTAAACCTAAAAGGGCCACACAAATCCTCTTTTGCCTCCCATCTCCCCTTTCCTCTCAAACCCTCCATGTCAAAACAAGAAAAATGAAAATTCCTAAAGAGATTCGTTATAGTAAGATATAAATAAAAAAAACAAGCTTTTTAAACTGAAATACAAACCAACAAAGATAAACACTTCAGACATACAAACCAACAAAGACAAACACTTCAGACATACAAACAGCGAAAGACAGGAACTTTAGATATACAAAGCAACAAAGACAGACACAGCAGACATACAAAACAACACAGACAAGCACTTCAGACATACAAACAGAGAAAGACAAACACTTTAGACATACAAACAGTGAAAGACAAACACTTCAGACGTACAAACCAACAAAGACAAACACTTCAGACATACAAAGAGAAAAAGAAAAGCACTTTACACATACAAACCAACAAAGACAGACACTTCAGACATACAAACCAACAAAGACAGATACTTCAGACCTACAAACCAACAATGACAGACACTTCAGACATACAAACAGAGAAAGACAAAACACTTTAAACATACAAATAGTGAAAGGCGGACACTTCAGACATACAAACCAACAAAGACAAACACTTCAGACATACAAACAAAAAAGACAAGCACTTTAGACATACAAACCAACAAAGACAGACACTTCAGACATATAAACCAACAAAGACAGACACTTCAGACATACAAACCAACAAAGACAGACACTTCAGATATACAAACAGAGAAAACGAACACTTTAGACATATAAAACCAACAAAGACAGACACTTCAAACATACAAACAGAGAAAGACAGGCACTTTAGACATACAAACCCACAAAGACAGACACTTCAGACATACAAACCAACAAAGACAAACACTTCAGACATACAAAGAGAGAATGACAGGCACTTTAGACGCACAAACCAACAAAGACAGACACTTTAGACATACAAACCAACAAAGACAAACACTTCAGACATACAAGCAGAGAAAGACAAACACTTTTGACATGCAAACAGAGAAAGACAGACACTTCAGACATACAAACAGGAAAGACATGCACTTTAGACATACAAACCAACAAAGACAGACACTTCAGACATACAAACAGAGAAAGACAAAACACTTTAGACATACAAACAGAGAAAGACAGACACTTCAGACATACAAACCAACAAAGACAAAAACTGCAGACATACAAACCAACAAAGACAAACACTTCGGACATACAAAAAGAGAAAGACAAGCACTTTAGACATATAAACCATCAAAGACAAACACTTCAGACACACAAACAGAGAAAGACATGCACTTTAGACATACAAACCAACAAACACAGACACTTCGAATATACAAACCAACAAAGACAAACACTTCAGACATACAAACAGAGAAAGACATAAACTTTAGACATACAAACCAACAAAGACAGAGACTTAAGACATACAAACCAACAAAGACAAACACTTCAGACATACAAACAGAGAAAGACAGGCACTTTAGACATACAAACCAACAAAGACAGACACTTCAGACATACAAACCAACAAAGACAAACACTTAGGACATACAAACAGAGAAAGACAGGCAATTTAGACATACAAACCAACAAAGACAGACACTTCAGACATACAAATCAACAAAGACAGGCACTTATAGTCTAGACACTTGATTTTATTCAAAGACAGACACTATAGACACACAAATCAACAAAGACAGGCACTTTAGACATATAAACCAACAAAGACAGACACTATAAACATACAAACCAACAAACAGAGAAAGACATGCACTTTAGACATACAAAACCAACAAACACAGACACTTCGAATATACAAACAACAAAGACAAACACTTCAGACATACAAACAGAGAAAGACATAAACTTTAGACATACAAACCAACAAAGACAGAGACTTAAGACATACAAACCAACAAGACAAACACTTCAGACATACAAACAGAGAAAGACAGGCACTTTAGACATACAAACCAACAAAGACAGACACTTCAGACATACAAACCAACAAAGACAAACACTTAGGACATACAAACAGAGAGAAAGACGGGCAATTTAGACATACAAAACAACAAAGACAGACACTTCAGACATACAAATCAACAAAGACAGGGACTTATAGTCTAGACACTTGATTTTATTCAAAGACAGACACTATAGACATACAAATCAACAAAGACAGACACTTCAGACATACAAATCAACAAAGACAGGCACTTATATTCTAGACACTTGATTTTATTCAAAGACAGACACAATAGACATACAAATCAACAAAGACAGGCACTTCAGACATACAAACAAACAAAGACAAACACTTCAAACATACAAACAGAGAAAGACAGGCACTTTAGACATACAAACCAACAAAGACAGACACTTCAGACATACAAACCGACAAACACAAATACTTCAGACATACAAACAGAGAAAGACATGCATTTTAGACATACACACACCATAACGACAGACACTTCAGACATACAAACCAACAAAAACAGGCACTTTAGACATACAAACCAACAAAGACAGACACTTCAGACATAAAAACCAACAAAGAAAACAACTTCAGACATACAAACAGAGAAAGACAAGCACTTTAGAAATACAAACCGACAAACACAGACACTTCAGACATACAAACCAACAAAGACAAACACTTCAGACATACAAACAGAGAAAGACAGGCACTTTAGACATACAAACCAACAAAGACAGACACTTCAGACATACAAACCAACAAAGACAAACACTTCAGACATACAAACAGCGAAAGACAGGAACTTTAGATATACAAAGCAACAAAGACAGACACAGCAGACATACAAACCAACACAGACAAGCACTTCAGACATACAAACAGAGAAAGACAAACACTTTAGACATACAAACAGTGAAAGACAAACACTTCAGACATACAAACCAACAAAGACAAACACTTCAGACATACAAAGAGAGAATGACAGGCACTTTAGACATACAAACCAACAAACACAGACACTTTAGACATACAAACCAACAATGAGAGACACTTCAGACATACAAACAGAGATAGACTGACACTTCAAACATACAAACCAACAAAGACAAACACTTCAGACATAGAAACAGAGAAAGAAAGACACTTTGGACATACAAACCAACAAAAACAGACACTTCAGACATTCAAATCAAGAAATACAAATGCTTCAGACATACAAACAGAGAGAGACAGGCACTTTAGACATGCAAACCACCAAAGACAGACACTTCAGACATAAAAATCAACAAAGACAGGCACTTTAGACATACAAACCAGCAAAGACAGACAATATAGACATACAAACCAACAAAACAAACACTTCAGACTTACAGACCAACAAAGAAAAATACTACTTCAAACATACAAACAGAGAAATACAGGCACTTTAGACATACAAACCAACAAACATAGACACTTGAGACATACAAACCAACAAAGACAAACACTTCAGACATTGAAAAAGAAAAAACATGCACTTTAGACATACAAACCAACAACGACAGACACTTCAGACATACAAACCAACAAAGACAAGCTTTTTAGACATACAAACCAACAAAGATAGACACTTCAGACGTACAAACTAAAAAAGACAAACACTTGAGACATACAAACAGAGAAAGACAGGCACTTTAGACATACAAAGCAACTAAGACAGACACTTCAGACATACAAACAAACAAAGACAAACACGTCAGACATACAAACAGAGAAAGAAAAACACTTTAGACATACCAACAGTGAAAGACAGGCACTTCAAACATACAAAACCAACAAAGAAAAACACTTCAGACATACAAACAGAAATAGACATACACTTTAGACATACAAGCCAACAAAGACAGACACTTTAGACATACAAACAGAGAAAGACAAACACTTTAGACATGCAACGAAAGAAAGACAGACACTTCAGACACAGGTTCAGGTTCAGGTTCTTTTATTTATAAACTAAATACAACTACAATATGGGTATGCCCGGCTGAGAGTCTAGCTCGTATTACCAGGCAACCAATAACAAATAACAAAAAAACAACAAAAACATAATATATAACTGCATTTGTACATAATCACACTTTTGTAAATAGATAAAAATAAAGAAAAATGTAAGACTTACCAAGCATCACCCCAAGCCAGCAGCCAAATGGAGAACAAACTAAAACAAAACACCAAAAATAGTGAAGTGAAGCCGTGGGGAAAACCCTACCAATAGAATGTGCCAGCGGGAAGACCATAACTTAAAAAAAAAATGAAATTAAATAAAATGATCAAAGGGTTAGTAAAAGATTTTTAAATGATTTTTTAAATGACCCCGCAGTGTACCAACAGAAAGACAAATATTAATACCCGACCCATGCACATTCCAAAGTTTGGTAGTAGATACACGCTCCAAATAAGTATATTCATCAATGGGTAGTCTACTAAGTTCAGGTAATGACTGGTCAGTACGAGAGAAAATCATGAACTTGGTTTTTGGCATATTAACAGATAATTTATTTGCGCTAAACCAAGTTTCTATCCTCTCGAAAGCTGCCAACAAATTCTTCTTAAGCGATCTTTCATCAGTACCGCTCACTGTGCAGGCTGTATCATCAGCGAATAGGACATTTAGCCCGAGATCATCCAGCGCCCTGTTGATGTCGTTAACATAAATAAGAAAGAGTAGAGGTCCAAGTATTGACCCTTGAGGAACGCCGACTTGACCAGTGATACCAAGTAGTGAAGAGGTAGCATTTCCACCATCCACAAACTGACTGCGCCCAGTTAAATATGAGTCAATCAGAGAATTTGTAGGTCCACGTATACCATAATTTTCCAGTTTACGAAGCAAAATTGTGTGACAAATAGTATCGAACGCTTTTTTTAATATCTATAAATATAGTAGCTGGAATTTTTTTTTTTATCCAAAGTGTCGTGTATAAAACTGTGTGAGAGTCAGAATCGCATGTTCAGAGCTATGACCCTTCCTAACCCAAACTGAAGGTCATTAAAACATCCCCTCTTATCAAAAAACTTCACTATACGGTTGTAAGACAACGTTCAATTACTTTTGCGAATGAAGATAGGATCGAGATTGGCTTGTAGTTTGTTGGATCTTTCACGTCATCACCCTTATGCAGGGCTAAAACACGTGCAGACTTTAAGCAAGCTGGGAAACGTCCACTTGAAAAACATAAGTTGATAACATGAACTAAAAATTCTGTAGCATCAGGCATTATCCGTTTTAATAGGCTTGTCGACGAGCCATCCGTACCTTCCGACGACCCATTCTTCAGTTGGTATATAACTTGCAGTAATTCATCTGCTGAGACCGGCGTTAGGAAAAAGAGAGCAATCCGATGGAGGCGGCATGTAAGCAGAATATGCTGAATCGGGTAAACTTCGAGTTGGTGCCTCAAGTGATGTTACGTGACCAATACTTGCGAAGTGCTCATTTAGGACACCAACAACATTTCGCTTTCCTTTAACAATTTTCTTGTCTTTTGGTGATAATATCTCTTCCGGAAGGTTTTTCATTTTCTTTTTCCCAAGGCATTCATTAATAATCAACCAAGTCTTTTTTGGGGACCCTTCAGCATTTTGAAATTCATGAAGATAGTATGACTGCTTCGCTTGTCGCAGTAACTTTGTCAGACAATTTCTGTACTGCCGAAATTTGGCCTGATTTTCATGTGTAGGATCTGCCATGAATTTCCTGAAGAGGTTATTTTTGGTATGTATAGAGGACAGAACAGCAGCTGTAATCCATGGTTTCTTTCGTTTAATATAACGCCTAGCTTGCCTGCTTGATAAAGGACATGCCTTATTAAGTACTATTTCAAACTGATTGATGAAGTATTCTGTAGCTTTGTCCACGTCGTCACATTCTAAGCAGGGAGACCGGTCGACTTGGGACAGTAAACTTTTCAGTTTATCAATCGAAGCAGCCTTCAGTCTTCTTGACCTCAATGAAGAGGGTTTAGGGGAGGGACCCGTTTCAAGGTCGCACAGGATCGTAAAATGGTCAGAAGTATCATCAACTATAACGTTACAGCCCAGTGTCTCTAAATTTGTGAAAATATTGTCAATTAACGACGCTGACGACTCCGTGATTCTCGTCGGGATCCGGCATGTTGGAAGCAAACCCGCGGACATACAAATCGTTACAAATTCAACGGCAACATTATTCGAAAGCATTGAATTCACATCCCTTTGTACATTACTAATATCAATATTTAAAATCACCCAACATCATTAACTTACACTTTCTTTGGGTCATCAGCGAGCTAAGTTCATCGAACTTTTCTACAAATTGTTTAGCAGCCGAACTTGGTGGCCTATATAGGACGCAACATAATACTTTTCGAAGGACTTAAATCTAGCTCAATAGCAAAAAATTCAAATGCCATTTCTTCATAAAGGTAATAATAATCATTCACTTCTCTTACAGGTATACTATCATTTACAAAAAAAGCCAACCCTCCTCTCTGTCTACCTATTCTATGTTTAAATAACGACTTATACCCATTTATATGAGCTAGCTCAGAAGATTGCTCATTTAAAAAATGTTTCACATGCACCAAAAACATCAATCTTATGGTCGGGAAGCAATAGTGAAATATTTTCTAAAATACTCATAATTCCGCAACAATTTAGAAATGCTGTTCTCAGACACTTCTTTGTTGGTTTACTCATAATCATTCCTAGAGAAAGGTATTTGTTCATGGGTCAATTATTATAAAATAATCATAAGTGCTTTCATCCTCTCTATCAATGCATGAAAGAATCTGTGATAAATTCAAGGGTCTCTCCTCCAACTCACTCAACCTATCGCGAGTTCCACCACAGCCACCACTATTCAAATTAGAAGAAAAAATAACTCACCCATATTCTCCACTTGGCGGTGGGCCGGGGCGACACAGTGGAAAAAAGTCAACGGCAGTACGTTCCTGTAGAATTTCTGCAACAAAAGATATACGGCAAGAAAACTGAACCAATTTTAATGGATTTAGCCTAGGAGCTCAGAGATAGATGAGCAGGGATTTGGAAATAAGTGAAAAATACGGAAAAAAGGAAAGCACATAGGAACGAAAAGAGCAAAAAGAAAGGAAACAAAAATAAAGAAGAACATAGAGAACGAGATAAATACACTTTTTTTAAGTAGGACACTTTCCTTATCGATCTTCTCATTCCCAAGCAGGTTGAGGTGGCTAGGGCACATTGTGCGAATGAAGAAGGACAGATTGCCAAAGATTTTTCCTTCCGGCCAACCGTCTAGGGCTAAACAGAAAGCAGATCGTCCTCGTCTGTGGTGGGAGGACGTCATAAAGAAAGATTTAAAGGAAATGGAACTTTGTGGGAGGGTGTAAAAAGGGAGGCTTTGAATAGATTGGGATGGAGGAAGAGCTTGCGTAGCTGTGCTGTCCTCAGGCGGCTTGGTGCTGCGATGAGTTGTTAGTAGTAGTAGTACTACTCAGTGAGTTACACATATTTATAAGTAGTAGGTTAAAATATGTCACTGAGTTATATATTTATGTATATAACTTGTATGCCTAGTCATTGAGTTACACATATTTATAAGCAGTAGGATAAATATGTCACTCAGTTATATATTTCTGTATATAACTTATATAGGCCTAGTCAGTGAGTTACACATATTTATAAGTAGTAGGCTAAATATGTCACTCAGTTATATATTTCTGTATATAACTTAGATAGGGCCTAGTCAGTGAGTTACACATATTTATAAGTAGTAGGCTAAATTTGTCACTGAGTTATATATTTCTGTATATAACTTATATAGGCCTAGTCAGTGAGTTACACATATTTTAAGTAGTAGGCTAAATATGTCACTGAGTTATATATTTCTGTATATAACTTATATGCCTAGTCAGTCAGTTACACATATTTATAAGTAGTAGGCTAAATATGTCACTCAGTTATATATTTCTGTATATAACATATATAGGCCTAGTCTGTGAGTTACACATATTTATAAGTAGTAGGTTTAATGTGTCACTGAGTTATATATTTCTGTATATAACTAATATAGGCCTAGTCAGTGAGTTATGTATATTTATAAGTAGTAGGTTAAATATGTCACTGAGTTATTGCCTTTGCAAAACAAAAGTGATCCGTTTATCTGGCCTCCCCAGGCCATTCAGCATGTCCCCAGGTGGCGATAGGGGAACACTCTACAGATATGTAGGGTACCTCCATAGGAGGCATGGACCAAGGGGGGACCTTGTCCCTGGGGGTCCATAATAGAATCTGGGGCACCCTTGCCCGGGGTCATAAATACAGGCGGAGGAGGAAGAAGGCCCCTCAAATGTACACTCAAAAGGGCCCACTTGCTTATCCACAAGTTCCATGAGTTGCAAACCTTCTCCCAGCAATGGGTTAAATTGCATGGTGATGCAGAACACCATCGCGGGAGGATCCTCTATAGGAGGACAACTGTGGCAGGGCGTAAGATCCAGATCTATGGACAACGGCCTCTGCAAAGGGCTGCCTCGACCTTTTCGGGGTACCTGCAAGACTGGGGGACTTGCGGTCAACTCTATTCCCACTTGAGGAGTGGCGCCCTCGAGGAAATTATAGCCTAGTAAACGACACAGCATTCGCACGGGATTCTGACTAATGGACAATTCTTCTGGGATTGGTATGTTTTGATGGGCGTCTTTGGGCTGAAAAACCTCTTCCTAGCTAATTTATCTATTACGGGTTGCCTCTCCGTAGTAGCATATATATTTGTAGGCATGAATATATAATGAGTCGGAGGTAATAGGCTTGAGATTGTCTGTGCAGGATTTCGACTCTTGTTGATAGAAGAGCATCGCCAAGCGCTGAAAACCATGTTGTGACCAAGATGGGCCCAGGATTGCACAAAGCCTCCATTCATGGAGGTCCCAGGGACTTCTTGCTGTCCGGTTCTAAGCCGGCTTAAGCACTTCGGTGTAGACTTGAGAAGATATGTGATCCCTATCCTGCACTGGTATCCGGGATCATTGCTTTTCCTGAGGCGAAAAAAATTTCAATGATTTAAAGAACATGAAAATTGGAACTTGGAATGTTACGACATTAAAAAATGACTATCGTATCGACATTTTGACTGACGAATTCAGACGATTCGAACTGGATTTATTAGGAGTTTCAGAAACTCATATCCCAGGGTAGGAAGCATGAAATTAGGTGATATAGAATTTGTTTACTCAGGCAGGAAGGATGGGGTACATAGACAGGGAGTAGGGCTCATGATGAATAAGGAAGCTGCTAAGTCTTTTTTAGGCTGGGAAGGTATTAATAATAGAATACTAATTGCTCATTTTATGACTAGAAAGTTCAAGGTATCAGTTATAGTAGTATACGCCCCTGTAGAACCGACTGATGGAGATACTAGTGACTCAGATGAATTTTACTACAGTTACAGGAGCAAATAGACAAGGTCCCAGGTAGAAATATGATGTTATTGCTGGGAGATTTTAACGCCCAGGTTGGTAGAAATATGGATAGATGGTATCCCAGCTTAGGTAAATTTGGTGTAGGAAAAGAAAACAGTAATGGATACAGACTTTTGCAATTTTGTAGGTATAACAATCTAGTTATAACCAATACGGTGTTTGGTCATAAAATGGCTCATAAGCTAACATGGTATTCACGTGATGGTAAGACACCAAACCTTATTGATTATGTTATAGTAAATCGAAGACTGGCAGGATCAATACAAGATACAAGGGTATATAGGAGTGCTGTTATTGATGTTAAAAGTAAAGATCACCATCTAGTAGTGTCAAGGGTTAATTTAAAGCTGAAATATCGGAAGGGTAATTACCTCCCGGGAAGTTATGATGTTAGTAGACTCCAGGATGAGAATTTGAGAGAAACTTTCCAGGAACAGTTGAATACTAAACTTGAGAGCTTAAAATTTGATAATGTGGAATATGGTTGGAATAATTTTAGAAAAATAATTTGTGAAGTTGCTGAAGGTGTATTAGGGAAGAAAGCTAGAACTGCAGCTAAGAATATTAGTGAAAAAGCTTTATGTTTAATAGAAAGGAGAAAGGACTTGTACAAGAATTATCTGAGTGATAGATCACATGAAAACAAAGAAATGTAAAGAAAGTGGAGAAAGCATTGAAATATGAACTAAGGAGGTGTGAAGTGGAGGCCATGGATAAAATTGCCGAGGATTTAGAAGATGCAGCTAGACGGCATAATAGTAAAATATTGTACTGGCACGTTAACAAATTGAGAGGTAGTAGTCAATCCGGACTTGTCCCAGTTAAAGATAGGAATGGGGGTGGCAATTAGCGATAAGACAAAAGCTAAAGCGAGATGGGCCGAACATTTTGAGAATTTGCTTAACCGAGATAGAGTTGCAGGAAAAAATATAGAGGAAAATGAAAAAGTTTGTGATACCTTGGATGTGAAGGAAGATTTGTTTTGTGAGGAGGAATTAGAAACAGTACTAAAAGGATTAAAGAATAATAAGGCTCCAGGTGCTGATAGGGTAGTAAATGAGTTTCTTAAATATGGTGGCTCTGAGGTTAGAAATAAGTTATTGGAGATTATGAATATGATTTTTAAAAAAGGGGAAGTACCTAATGATTTTAGGAAAACCTTAATTAAGCCACTTTATAAGAAAGGTGATAAAAGTGAGTGTGGTAATTATCGAGGCATTAGTCTGGTCTCTGTAGGTAGCAAATTGCTAAGTAATATGATACTTTTTAGACTGAGAGATGCCGTAGACAAAGTTTTAAGAGAAGAGCAGTGCGGTTTTAGAAAAGGTAGAGGATGTGTTGACCAAATTTTCACTCTTAGGTTAATAATTGAGAAGTGCCTAAGTTTTCAAACACCTTTGGTCCTTAGTTTTATAGATTATGAGCAAGCATTCGATTCTGTTGATAGAGGAGCTTTAGTAAAGGTTTTATCCTTGTATGGTATACCAGACAAATACATTAAAGTGATTAGTGCTATGTACGAGAATAACACTGCTGCGGTTAAGGTAGGAAATGAGGTTAGCAGCTGGTTTTGTATTAAATCAGGAGTTAAGCAGGGTTGTGTTCTATCCCCCTTTATATGGATTATTTTGATGGACTTTGTTTTAAGGAGCACAGGAAAGGCAATGGGAGACCACGGAATCAAATGGGGAGGAAAAAGTCTCCTGGACTTGGATTATGCTGATGATTTAAGCATCCTAGATGAAAGTGTGAGCAAAATGAATGAAGTTTTAGAGGTTTTGCGAGTTCAGGGTGCTAATATTGGTTTGAAAATTAATGTTAGGAAGACCAAGTCACTAAGGCTAGGAATAAGTGAAGATGAAAAGGTGACGTTGGGTAATGAAAAGATTGATCAGGTGGGCAGTTTCACTTACCTTGGTAGTATTATTAGTAAAGATGGTGGGAGCAGTGAAGATGTTAAAAATAGAATAGCCAAGGCTCAGGGTGTTTTTTCACAGTTAAAAAAAGTCTGGAAGAATAGGAAGATAAGTCTGCAAACCAAGATTAGAATCTTAGAAGCTACAGTGATGACAGTGGTCAAATATGGCTCTGAAGCATGGACGCTCCGAAAAGCGGATGAAGATTTGCTAGATGTTTTCCAGAGAAATTGCTTAAGGATTGTTCTGGGTACCCGGCTGACTGACCGTATTTCAAACAATAGGCTATACGAAAAAATGTGGTTCAATACCCCTTTCTAGGTCTATAATGAAAGAAAGGTTGAGGTGGTTAGGGCATGTTGTTCGGATGAAGGATGACAGATTGCCGAAGATTGTTCTTTTCGGCCAACCATCTAGGGCTAAACGGAAAGCAGGTCGTCCCCGTCTGGGTTGGGAGGACGTCATAAAGAAAGATTTAAAGGAAATGGGAACTTCGTGGGCGGGTGTAAAAGGGAGGCTTTGAATAGATTGGGGTGGAGGAGGAGCGTGCGTAGCTGTGTTGGCCTCAGGCGGCTTGGTGCTGCGATGAGTTTGTTAGTAGTAGTAGTTTTTGGCACAATCCAAATATTAACGTCGTTTAAATCTCGTGAACGACGTTATTGGCGAAGTTGGTTTTGAAGATCTGTGCAAATCATCAAGAAGCAGTAATTCTTGATAATAGTTGATTAAAGTGCAGACTTGAGTAACAAAAGAGCCCGGTTATAGTTGTTCTGCATCTTGATCTGAATGGTGTTGATCGAGAAGACAGTTTTCCTGCAAGAGACTCCTTCTTGAGACTTATGGATGTTAAGCAATGTACAGCCGAAGATATTTACCGGGCCGTAACTAAACTACTTTTTCAAGAAATTGGAGCTCCAAAGCCAAACCTATTAGGACTTGCCACAGACAATGCGTCAGTTATGATGGGGGAACAAGATGGTGTTTAGGCGAAGCTGTCAGAAGACTGCTCAAGTTTATTTGTACTTGGTTGTCCATGCCATTCCATTCACACATGTGCCAGTGCTGCCGGCAAACAATAGCCAAAAGAAAATGAAGATTTTTGCCAAGATGTATGCGGCTATATTTGTCGCAGCACAAAATGGCCAGTGAGATTTTAGAATTGCAAAAGTAAATGGAATTAAAGAACATCGATTTTTGAGACGTTATAGCAACTCGATGATAGTCTAGACAAGCCGTTGTAGCTCGTGCGGAAATTCTTAAAGAAGCTAACAAGCCAGGCAAGGCCACTGCCATACTAAAAAATCTGCTGTCAGTGGTTTTCAAGGCTTACTTTGCCTTCATGGTGTATATTTTGAAGTATATCAAAGACCTAAACAACCAATTTCAGGCAGAAGACGCCCAGATTCATCTTGTCTATAATCGTTTTTCTGAAGTGTACAAGACAATAGCATCCCACTTTTTGTTGCCTAGTTATACCAAAAACCCACATGACACCAACCATTACGTCGATGTCAAGGACGTGGATTGTGGGGCTGACTGGAAGTGATTTTTGCCAAACAAAAAGGTATCTCTATCTGCTGCAGTTAAGTTTCAAAAAGAGTGTGGGAAATTTTTGATCGTGCTTAGATGAAAAAGCGGTTTTTTTTTTCAACTCCAAGTATTCATCGGTAAGAAAATTTGATAGGCTTTATCCACGCTATGCTATGGGGGTAGAGTAAAATCAGCCAAACCTGGCACCACTTCTAGTTCAGTTTCAGAACTTACCGAGTGACAATGACCTGGAAGATACCGTCCAAGAGTGGAAGGGATTACCCTTTTGCTATGAGCCTGACACTTCGATTGACTCAGATCCAGCCATGTTTTGAATTTGGGTTTACAGGCAAGAAGATGTTAATGGGTCAAAGCGTTTTCCTCTGCTCTGGTGTTTCACTTTAAGCCTAATTGTTCTCCCGCACGCTTCCGCTGCTGCTGAGCGAACTTTCTTAGCTGTCAATCTTAACAAAACCAGCATTAGAAATCGTTCCCGGTGGCAAAACCGAAACGATTCGGTTTCACCACCGGGAACGGGCTTCACCGTGCAAAACGGATTGTCTCAAAGAATTGGAAGCCACCCTTGAAAATGGTTCTGCATCCAAAGTGGAAAACTGTGGAAGGGAATATGAAAAAACTGGACTACAAGAAGAAACAACAGAAAAAATGACCAGCTAGCACAAATGTTCCGCTTTGTTTTTGAATGTTATAGTTTTATTACCTTTGTACTGTTTTAACCTGATTTCTTGTGCAATGTAGTCGAAATACTTCTGTTAAATTAATTTATTTCTGATTAGTAGAATCGACCAAGTACTTATGTAGGATGACCAGGGAATTATGTGGTTAACGTGTAACTTGTCAGTGGTTGCCTAGTCCGTGGACTAGGCTACCCACCTAGTCCTTAATGCCAAAATTTCGAAAGAAAGGATTAAACCCAACAATCAGCTTCTAGAAAATTTTACTGAAACTTAAATTTTACTAAAATTTTACTAAAATTTTACTGAAAATTTTACGCTTTTAGAAAATTTTACTGAAACTTTCTTCTAAAATGCTTTTAGCGGTTTGGGACTGCTATTTTGTTAAGGTGAGAAAGTCTATAGAAGCATTCTTGATATTTCAAGCTATGAGGTTGCTACTGCCTTGGGTTTATTTTTCTTGCTTTTGCCCTAGAACTTTTCTCAGTTTTTCAGCGAAATCAATTAAACGTAACTACCCGTGAGTGTCGCAAAGCGACGCGAGTGGCGAATTTTTAACCTACTGTTCAGATGGTAAAAATTAATCTCTTGAAGTACAACCTTGGTTTTAAAAACTGGTACAATTTATCTCAAAGCGCTGGCAACGCTGCTGTTGACAATATAAATTCAGATATGGGAACAATGTTTTTGTGTATGCGACACAAAAATAAATCCCAATATTTTGTAAGTTATGTTTTTTTATTCCGACCAAGGCACTTCGTATGGATGGAGTTGACACAGAAAATACTCCACGCCTAAAATTTCCCAGAGCCCATCCAATATTAATTTTGGGACAGTTGTTTTGTTCAGCATTGTTGAAAAGTCTAGTAATTATGTCTTTGGTGATATATTACTACAAACATCTGAGAAAGGGCTTTTAGCCCTAGAATATGTAATTCTAATTTATGACGCCAGACTTGCTTACTCTCTTACATAAAACATTAGCCTAAATATATGCACAAGACTGTGTAAAGTTTTATAGTTTTATTTGGATATAATGCTTATAATTCTATACAATATTTCCACTTGTTCAATTGTGGTCTTACTTAAAATTACTTCCTGTTCTTCACAACTATTCAGGGCTTCTGCTCTCGACTTTTAAAATTCGGAGACAAGTCCTCAAAATTTAGAGAATTTTCGGCGACCATTCTTTGAAATTTGTGGAATTTTCTGCAAAAAAAAAAACAGATGTAATTTTGTTCCGAAATCTGACCCAAATTGGTTTCAGCTTCATTTTCATGCTCAAGCAGGGCTTGGATCTGTGTAGTGACTCAAACCTTTTACAAAATAGGATCTAGAGCCAAAGCACGAGATTGGAACTCGTGGCCGAAAACACCTATTACTGATAATATGGCAAAAACTTCAAAATAATTTTCAGAGTAAAAAAAACGGCTGAAATACACTCTGGCACCCGGTTTATCTCTTACATTATCTTTTTTGCTTTATTCTTTAAGCCCGAAAACGAGGCAAAAATAAAGGTTTTGCTTCTGAAAGTAAGAATGCTGCACTTAACTGTTTCTATCCTTATTTTTCTTAGAGGTGATTCTAACATTTGTTTTGTGCAAACGAGAAAAGGAGGCATATTAGAATTTCACCATAAAATTTAATAAAAGCAAAGTAAAATCCTGTACTGAATAACAAATTGTACAGCCTATTACTCAGACGGGGGAAGTGTCTTGATATTAGGCATTTATAGATTAGAAGAGCTATACTTAATATAGTCTCAGCCCTGGACGCCGGTTATGTTCAATGTGCCGCATTTTCAGACATGTGCTCCAGCCCTCCCAAGGTTTTGACATTCTTAAACTTTTCTATGATATTTTTCAGTTTCCTTCTGACAATTAACCAATTTTCTACTTTTTTTTTCAAAGTTTTGACCAAACCCAAACCCCGGAACAAAATTTAGCTCATGGTCCTT
Source organism: Artemia sinica (assembly GCA_027921565.1). Lineage (NCBI taxonomy): Eukaryota > Metazoa > Arthropoda > Branchiopoda > Anostraca > Artemiidae > Artemia > Artemia sinica. Next base: position 54,630,615 of record CM051271.1, read on the forward strand.
AAACTTGAGAGGTAGTAGTGGCGGATCCAGGGAGGGGCGAGGGGGGCGCGCCCCCTAACATAGTCTGAGGTAGCGTAATTTACTTAATTAACGCAAGTTTGCGCTAATTAAACTTGCTCTAATGCAATTTTTTCGGATCAACCTATTTTGAGTCACCCCTAAAATGTCCTGGATCCGCCACTGAAAGGTAGTATCAAGTTTTACTAATAGAGTGATTTCATGCCCTTTACAATTCTTCCAAATAAAAGATCACTTAGTACTTGCTTCTAATATGAATATTTCACACCAGTTAACACAGACTTTAACTAAACATTGTAGATTAAATTATTTCTTAAATAGATTTAAAAGGGTTAGAAATAGAAAATAGGTTAGTGGTGAAAATGAAACTTGTGGCCACTTCCTGTTTTCAGTGGTGTTATTTCGTAAACTATCAGTAGTGAAATAATTTTAAAGGTTTAATTAGTTGATAAAAAACCATTCATACAAACTTCATGCCCTGAGACAAAGTTGTTCTACTAGGGCTGTAATAGGGGCATACTGGGGTTCTGTACTAGGGATGTCCACTGAAAAAAAGTAAGGGGGCTAGGACTTTTTTAATTTATTAAGGAGACTAAAAAAAGTCAGTTCAATGTCTAGCCTCCCCTCCCAAAGTGGTTGCCCTCCAATCACTTTCGACTATTAAAAAGGGTACTAGCCCTTTGAATTTCACATCGAATGAGCCTGTTTTGAAGTTTCTACGACAACGCCTTCTATTAAAACCTTACATGCCCCCAGGCCATAGCTTAAAAACCCTTGCCCTGAGGATTGTGGGGGAGTTTCCTCCTCAAAAACTTATTTTTCTATCTGGAAATAAACTACGCTGAACAAAATGGCTATCTCAAATTTTGATTGGATATGTTTGGGAGAATGAAGGGCGTGGGGGGGGGGCTAGTTGCCCTCCAATCACTTTTGACTATCAAAAAGGGTACTAGCCCTTTGAATTTCCAATCGAATGAACCTGTTTTGAAGTTTCTACGACAACGCCTTCTATAAAAAACCTTTTATGCCCCAGGGCATAACTTAAAACCCTTGCCCTGAGGGTTGTGGGGGAGTGTCCTCCTCAAAAACATATTTTCTATCTGGAAATCAACTACGCTGAACAAAATGGCTATCTCAAAAATTTTGATTGGATTTATTTGGGGGAATGATGGTCGTGGGGGGGGGGGGGCTAGTTGCCCTCCAATCACTTTCGACTATTAAAATGGGTACTAACCCTTTGCATTTCCAATCGAATGAACCTGTTTTGAAGTGTCTACGACAACGCCTTCCATAAAAACCTTATATGCCCCCAAGGCATAACTTAAAAACCCTTGCCCTGAGGGTTGTGGGGGAGTGTCCTCTTCAAAAACATATTTTCTATGTGGAAATCAACTACGCTGAAAAAAATGGCTATCTCAAAATTTTGATTGGATGGGTTTAGGGGAATGATGGGCGTGGGGGGGGGGGGGGGGCTAGTTGCCCTCCAATCACTTTCGACTATTAAAAAGGCCACTAGCCACTCCCATTTCCAATCGAATGAGCCCTTTTGAAGTTTCTACGACAACTCCTTAAATACGAAGTGCCCGGGTATAGAGAAAAAACCAAAAACAACACATTGTGCCCACATCGTTCTTTACTTAGGCAGCGTTAGCGCTGCCTATGAAAATGCATTACCCCATAAGAAAACAGTAAGAAACTGATAATACCAAATATGTTGTTATCTCTCTTAAATAAGTTCTTATCTCATTTTACGTTCTTATTTAGGAATGTGAAATCTTACAAAGCAGTTTCTGTGTTTCTCCAGGCATAAACAGACCTTTCATTTGGTGCAACTGAAGCGGGTTTTTCTGATGCATATGGCATTTTTGTATCTTTTTTAAAGTTTCTTCTCAGGCCAATGGTAGGAAGAGTCATCTTCTACGGCAGAGAATGGTCTTTAAAATTATATCTCCGTATCTTAGGGAGCCCAGCAGAAGATGGGCTATCGTTATCCTCTTTCTCGTCGTTGGTCGAGGTGACCGAGCCTGTCCTCCCTCGTCTCAAGGGTGTCGCCTCTTTCCTCATAATCAGAGACTCGGCCGCCTCTAGACGGAAAGCTGGGGAATCCAAAAAGGGTTTGGACTTTTAGGCCTTTTGAAAAAATCCTTGTATTCAAGCCAGCTACTCATTACTGCCAAGCTGATAAGGTGAAAAACAAGCCACAGTGTCCAGTTCCTAGGCAAAATGAAGACTTGATAATACGAAATTATTGGGTTGAGTTTATCGACTCTGGCCATAGACTGGTTATTTACTGCAATAGCTTCCGGTTGCCTACCTGGTTCTTCAACCTTGTTTTTTTTTCGCACTTTCTATGCACTTTCTACTTATTATAATAATTGAGGCCATAATTACTGACCTGCAGTCCATCCACTTTACCAGACACAAGTTGCCACTTTCTAGTTCATGGTAAGGTCCTCTGCCTCTTTTCTTGAAGGCTGTATCAGGTTGTACCAAGACGCTGTTCGCTCCTTTGGTATCTATACGCTATACCTCTTCTTTTCCAAAACTTGTAGCAGAGATTTGCTTGTAAAGAAGCTGTCAAAGAAAATTTTATTATAAGGAAAAACGTGAACGTAACTTGCTACAGTTAGAACCATACCTGGGCCTAATCTAAACTCCTTCTGTTCGTCAGTAAGGACACTCTTCTTCACCACGTAGACTTCAAAGGGCAAGATTGGGCCGTTGCTTTTGCAGAGCATCAAAAACTTTATACCCAATGGGATTGGTTTTCCGTATAAAT